>NSJW01000125.1:0-600000 GCA_019955255.1 Castanospermum australe | reverse complement strand
GTTTCCATAATAACCTCTCTCATTGTCTCAGCTGCTTTTGCTTCAGTTTCTTTCGAACCATCATGTAGTTCAGCAGTTCTTTGGCTGATATCATTGAATTTAATAGCTGGGTTTGGGGGCTGATTACTTGGGAAAGCATTAGGCGGATCAGACATGTATATGTCACCAGGTTTATCCAACTCACTAGATTTACCCAAGCAAGGTAATTCGCTTGAGAAACTCATATTATCCATGTAAATGCTGAACAATGATTCATTAGAGGCAGTACTCCATTCCACTGGGGTGTTTGATTTGTTTCTAGCAAAGACATGTGATGGAAAATTATACGAGGAAGAGGTAGCAGAATCCTCTGGACGCTCCATTACCTGGACTGGAGGATTTTGTATTTCTGATCCATTGTTTGTGCCAAATTCCCTGTTTGAAACTCGAACAACTGCTGCTGAGTTTTGTCCCGACATATCACTGGATTGTCCTTGCTTGCGCATAGAGCTGATTGGGACATCATCATCACTAGATTCCGAAGCAATATTGGAATCCAATCCCAATTTTGGAGCTGCACTGGTGTCTGTCTGAGACTTACTGGCGACATTTACAGAATTATGGATGGGCTCTTGGCTTGAAGAGCCTAACGTCCTATCTGGGTTAAAGTCACTAGCTGCACCAAGAACAGCCATGCTCTGATGTCCTTGCTCTGTAACTGGAGAGGTATGATGTGATTCAACATTTGTGGGGACAGTTTCATATGCAGATGGTTGGTTTTGTGATGATTTAAATGCACCAAAAGGGGCCTTACTGTCTGCATTTGTTGGCTCATGGAAGGGATTTCCTGGTGATGATTCATTTGCAGATGGTGCTAATGATGAATGGAGGCCTAACATTTCGCCAGAGGAGGAATGATGCATTTCACCTTGAGAGCCAGCAGGATATGTGCTTAAACTACTGTTAGTCATACCCTCATTACCTTGTTGCATAGCAGAGGATGGTTGATGCAACTCTGGCTCTGAAGGTCCTTGTTCATGCACTTTTTCAGATACAGTTGAACCTGCATGCGCGTTGTTGGTTGCATCACTAGGTAGTAGGAAGGGGTTTTGTGATGATGATAATGATGAAGGGGGGCCCGAGTTGTTGCCCAGTGCAGAAGGATGAGCTTCATCAAAAGTGTCACCGGGACGTGCTTCCAAATGGCTATTAATTGTGCTTCCATGTCCTTGTTCCGTCACTGCTGATGTCTGATGCAATTCACCTAAATTTGTGGCTGAACCTGTTCTTAAATCGATACCAGATATATTATCACGTCCAGGTTCCATCAGCCAGCAACGTCAAAGCTATTCAGGGTCCAGATATTCTAATGGCAAATTTAGGAAGCTGCAAAACCAGAATCTCAAATAAAAGATCACATCTTAAAACCTCATATCAACCACAAGAGTTTCTCTTATGCAAGAAACCTAAAGAAACAAGGATTTGCTTCAAAATAATTAACCTTTCGAACTCCTTTTAGTTTTGTAGTCTTAAATGCTTTTTTAATTAAAGCGGACAAAAAGATTGTCAATCATTTGAAGGTGAGAGAACATATTATTAGCCTGACAGAAGCAAAGGAGACAAACAATAACATAAACTGGTCTGTTTATTGGAAAGAGTATGAAGGTAAAATTTTAATCAGCCGACAAAAAACAACTACACTTGCAGATAATTACACCCGCACACACACACACACACACATATATATATATAGAGAGAGAGAGAGAGAGATAGGGTGCTAGGTTCCTTGCGTATGCACAAAATCACAAAATTTTCATTATCTTTAAGATGCAGGCATGATTTTGATCTCAACAGAATTGGATACAATTACAATTTTATGCCAAAAAGTAATTTTCCATTCTTCAATTACCGAAACAGCAAGATGTTTAATCCTTATAACATCCCAAAGGAAAGAGACAACAAAAACAAACTCTTTGCCTCATCAAGATATATTATAAAAGGGGAAAATATCCTAAGCAAATTAATATACTACATAATGATTGAAATTCCAAGGAAATTATGGCAAAGCAAACAAAACCCTTTTTCATGTAGAAAGAGAAATTGCAAAAGGAAGCACATTCAATAAATTTCAATTCAAAATGTGCTCAGAAAATGGGAAATTTACATGGAAAAAAGCAATGTGCCCGGAAGATCCAAGGAGACTGCCGACTAGGCCCCTGCTGATGCTGAGATCAACTAAGCCCGAGATGGCCAAGAAATCAGCAGTCACATTGCCTCTACGGACAAACAAAGATGAAGGGTGTCAAGAAAATAGGGGGAAAATTGAAGAAAATGACAGAGAGGATAGAGAGAAAGAAAGGGAGGAATTGAAAGAAGAAAGGGATAAATAAAAGAAAGGGTATTGCACAAGTTTAGGCGTTTCATTCTCCTCTCAGATAACAAACTTGAGCTGCCATGAGCGCCAAGAGGCCAATGAACCTCTACATCTTGAGCTGTATCATGTATGACGCGGTCGCATTTCTTTTTTCTTGTTTTATTCTCTCGGAGAAATATTTTTAGAGTTTAATTTTTATAGTCATTAAAAAAGTTTAAATAAAATAATAATTATTTAAAAAATCAAATATTTTTAATTTATAATAAAACGTGATTGAATAATAGATAAACAAATTTTATACTAACGTTAAACTAAAATTAAATTTATATTTTTATCATATTAAATTTTATCTATATATTTTTTTTATGTGTTGTTTATAAGGTGTCAACGAGTTTTATTCACAATGTCATTTTGTAAGAAAGGTAACCTCAATATTTTGAATAAAATTATATTTCATATAAAAAAAATTATATGTTTGTTTAAATTTTATTTTAATTTGATAACACACATTTTATGTCTGTCATTAAATTACTATTTCTGAAATTCATAGGAATTTTTATAAGAGTTAAAGGCCTAGTTATTCATTTCAGATTCCAAAATGAACAATTTAGGCTTCTTGCACCTATCATATATGAGTAACTAAAAAAATGAGAAATTTACATATAAGCATATATTTACATAAACACTCTAATTAATATTAAATATGTATAAAATTTTATAAATTATGTTTTATAAATGTATCGTTTAATAAAGAATTGATTATATATATCAAACATTGATTCGATGTCTATATAAGTATTTGCCTATTAAAAAATTTTGCCTAAAAAATAATACCCGCAAAATACTCAGTACTCCAAAGTTTATGGATGAAATACTGAAAAAAGGCAAAGCAAGGGTGGCAAGACAATATCACGCGTGAAACAAGCTTCATTGTCTCGTTATTTGTTCACGTGATATGGTTATTCGACCATACTCTTAACAATTGTGCAAAGTTATAATTTCATGCACCCACTGCTTACAATTTCATTTTTGATTCATGGCTTGTACCAAAAACGAAAAAATAAAAACAATTGTCTAGTGTATATGCTTGAAAAAAAGAAAAATAGAGATACAAAATGATAATATATTAATATATATTGTATTTACATAAATCACTATTGTCAACTTATTCATAGGTTTAGAGGCAACGAACCATATAAATCAAATCAAACCATATGCTTATATAACTCACATAACATTAGAAAGTTATGTAGTATTATTTTTTAGGTACTATCATAACTAAGAGCCCTTCCAACAAATACCTCATTAAAAGTTTGAATTTTAATTCTCTTTTTGAGAATTCAGCTCACTTACTTGTTAGTATTTTACTTTATTGTAACTACTGAATAACATTTTTAAAATTTATTGCTAAACTATAATAATAGATCAACATAATTTAAAATATTGATAAATGTATTATTTGAGAATCATGATATGATTTTTCTTAAAATTTGTGAACCAATAAACAAGATCTAAATTTATCTGTAAACAAACCTGCATATTATTCTACAATCGTCTTTTGTTTCTTTTGCGCACGATCACGATGCACCATGAATACGGTTAAGACATCGAACGGCCACGACGTGGTTCCTTGCTTGGTCAAACCAAAAGACCCTTCCAAGCTCACTTTCTCACTTTCTCACTTTCTCCTAAGGTTCATTGCATTGGTTCTTAATTCGTTAAATACTACACGTTGGTAGTATTAATAATTTAATATGTCAGCGTATTTCTGTCATTGAAGAGAAAAACGTGATGCAATGTAGGTCCATGTCCCAGGAAAAATAAAAGGCTGCTTTTCAACTTTGCAGTTTACGTAAACGAGACTTCTCGAAGCATAATTGCTCCAAGATTTTGCTCCACATCAGAGGTGGAGAGCATTGATCGATCATGTTCGTAACAGTTAATTGAGCAAACTCAATGTATATCCTAAGTCAAAGCACACCCTAACACTAGTATCGTTTTGATGCGGTCCAAGAAACTTCAGTGGTGTTTCATTTCTTTGCATGCTAGCAACTGTAGAAGTTACACGCCGAGTGCAAATAAGGATTTATGTATAAGATTTTCTGGCTTTCTGCTCACTGGTGGTGTTTAGATTACCTAAGGATGAAATCACAGATTACAAAAACAGTTTTGTTTCTACTGAACAAACAGGCAAATAAAGCTCTCCAACAACAGGAATGTTTTCATCTACATTTATTCTGTTTTGGTGTTTGAATGTGCATATTGAAGACAAACATCCATTAACACATACAGTATATTCATGTCAAGTTATACGGCACAAATTTCTTATTGTTTATGATACACTACATATAATTGAAAACCATAAAATAGGCATGCAAAACATGTGCCAACAACATGCAAGCCTATCATCCAAATGAGAGAAGATAACAGCTTCTAAAAGAAGAACAAATGCATATTTTATAAACAAAAATCAAAGTATGGAAACCTATCTAAGGGCATTCTGCAATTTAAGTTTTAGCAGATGTGGAGACCTATAGTAAATCTCCATGTAGCTCACGATGATACAAAAACATGAAAAGCTATCCTTAATACTGTTTCATGAGTTATTAACTATTTCACAATTGTTTCCAACCATCAGCTTCAGGTAGTTATGTTTATGATACATTGTCAGGTGGGTTGGGTATATGTCAACATCTTTAAAAGCCCAAACTGTCAAAGCAGTCTTTTCTTTTTTTGGTATAATGGTGGCAAGGAAATTTGAATTTATGACCTGTTACAAACTATCTAAACCGCTCACCACTAGCCTACTCGTGTCAAAGCAGTCTTTTTGTTCTAGACTCTAAAGGAAAGTGGCCTTGGTGTTTTATATGTCATCCGTCCACAGGTTTGAGTTTTACTAACGATAGTTTTGTACTCTCCTTTTTTCGGCAGATTGTGTATGATCTAGTGGGTCTCATCTTGAGTTTACATGTGTCATTAGGTGTTCTATACAAAGTTTAGCTATACATAACTTGGGTCTCAATCATTCTATCAATAAATAAATACATACATAAGTTGAGTCTCACTCTAAATTCTGATATTCCTACTCCACTTAGGATTAGTAAGCCTAGCCAGCTAGCCCTAGTCTATATGTTTCCCTTGTATATTCAGATCTAGTAGAGTTGAGATCGCGAGAACTTGAGATGTTAGTACTGTTACCTCCTTTCTCTCCCAATTCTCTTCTGCTACTGTTTACATCCATGTAATATATCTCCAAATTATCTCTCTTCAACTCTTACAACTCTAAACAACACTATTTTGTTACAATCTGAAACCCTAACATTTTCCTCACTTTTGACCATAAAGCCTAATCCTAGCTATTCAAAGTTACTGCTGCCCTGAAAGTCGAGTAACTCGTACTTTTAAATTAGCCACCCTTTTGGCCTTGTAAATCTAACCTAAACCCAATTTCTTCAAGCCTAAACTTTAAAATAGACAAGTTTGCAATCCTGAGCCTGCCACAAGATGATAGCAGGCAAATTCTTATAAACTAGATGTATACCCGCGCGTTGCGTGGCGAACTTGATCACTATTTTTATGAAGATATATGTAAAAGTGTGTCTTAAATAAAATGTTAATAATATAAATCTTACATTACCTGCATAAAATGTGGTGTGATATCTTCACAAGAAGAATGAGATAATAGCTCAACAAAATTTCTGACTTTGTGCTTCATTAATCAAAAATTTCAAATCAATCATGCAGTAAGAAACATCAAATATCGATGTAGTTTATCTCCATGTCACAAGGTGATAGATTTAAATCTCCCTCATAATTAATAGTAATAATCTAAGATACTAAACATAAAAAGGAAAAGCAATAAAGATCAAAGCCCCTAATAACATATCCTCCTCAAAAATCACGCGGAGTTGCGTATGAATCCAGGCAACCAATATTGAAGATTTCATGTCTTTATTGGAAACAGTTGCTAAAATGTCATATCTTGATGATAACTTTCAAACAATTAGGCTGTTTCAATATCTCAAATGCAATGTTTATATCTGCCAATGGGACCACATGGGTGGATAGTTCTTGAAGAGAAAATTCCTGTAAAAAAGAAAAGTAGTTCGTACCATTATTATTAGACACTTACATCAGTATTAAAGTATATGCAAGAAAGAAGGGTGCTGGTAGGGTTTTCTGGTTTTATTAAGGTCTTCATATTCGAAAACTATTTTCGAACCTAAATTGTGAGTTTCTCTTACCAACCATTGTAGCTAATGGTGCTGAATTTAAAAACTGGTACAAAGAATTTCATATTCATAAAACTCTTCAGTACTTTTGCTTGGAAACTTTTCAGTTGTAATTAGTTTCTAGATAATTTTATTGCAGATCGGCCTTTGCCAAAAAAGAAAAAAAGTAGCAAATTTTGAACTCTATTCTTCCCCTTTTAGCCTCACCATCTCTGCATAATTTAATTTTAGGTAGCATTGCTGGACATGACTTCTACCTTTACAATTTTGTTGATGATGTTTATTTTGTTTCTGGTGGTTCAACCTCTTATTCTGCTTTCTCGCTGAAAAAAACCTAACATAATGATGCAAATATATGCAGTCTCTCTAGCAATCACCTCTCTCTAGTATCCTTGGTTTATGCAAGTACTTTAGTCAAAAGTAGGGACGTTGCCTCATGAATTTGAAAAAAATGCAGAAAACTCTGCGTCATTTTCTTTCCTGAGTTTTTATTTTCCATATCTTGTAATCTTATCATATGTGAGGGCAAATGCAACTATATATGATCATTATTTTAATATTATATTTCAAGGCTTCTGGTTGTGCTGGTTATCACACCGAGTGTACTTCATTTTTTTGCCTATCATTTGAAAAGCCATTGGAATTTATTTTGTAGAACTTCTTGTGTACATGCTTATCACTTCTCACTTGTCTTGTGATGGATGTCACTCACGAGGAGATACTTGGTAGCTGCGGCATTTTATTGTAGCAAGTCTTGTAGCAAGCCTTCCCCTCTTCCAATATGGTTTAAAATGATTTCATTGGATCTCCTAAATTCTATCAAGCTGAATTCATGTTATGATCTCTTTCATTGCTTACCTGCCGCTTATTTATTGACTTGTTTGTAACTTAACATTTTAGTATCTCAACTGAACTTTTACAGTTAATTGAATTTTGGTGACCTAGATAATATCTTGCTCTACTTTTAGTGATTTCACACAAGTAAAAATTAAATTTGTAGGCAATATCTGGTTTCCTATCCATAAGGCATCTGCTTTTACAATTCAAAAATATTGTCTTTGATCAATTTGATCCACCGCAGGCTGGAACACAACATTAAGCTATGTCTTTGGCCTAGGAAGGTTCATGAAGTGGTTTTATTCCTTGCCCTGTATAGTATCTCCTTGGGTATTAGAGGATACCCCATGAATGTACATGCAACTGATCGTCCACATGCAATTTCAAACATAAATTAATATCAACACTAAGTGTTTAACAATTATGAATTGTAAGATAGACTCAAATGCACTATCCACAAGCATTTTTAGTCTAACACCAAGCATCACAAGTTACAATCAGGCATACCAACACAATATGTTAGGCTCTTTACATTTGGGCATTTCTTCAACCACCTAGGAAGCATCAAAGCCATATAGAGAGGACATAACGGGAGAACCTCACACAGCATGCACAGCAATGATCACAAAGCAGGGACTGAGGGAAGCTTACCTCGAGGACCTCGACTTTACAAACTGGATGCCGACCAGCTTATTGTCTTTTAGAAATAGACAATAAATTCCTTATATTGAGTAAGATATTTACCCTTTAAAATGGATTATGTGTAGCAACAGCTCTACTCCTTTTAGTGGACACTGAAGATTTCCGTGTTCCTTTCATTTTCTCCTTCTCATCCCCCACATTTCTATGTAAAATTTTAAATCGCATAATCATAAATCACAAAATTAACATAAAAAGAAAGTATCAAGAAATAAAATTCAGTTAAAATAATTTTAATAGTTAGGTAGCAAGGTATTTTTTTTTCCTCTCTTTTCGAAAGGATACAGAGGAAGAACTTTGCCTGTGGTCCATTGTGACAAACAGAATCATGGTCATCATCGGTGGTGGTCTTTCACCCTCAGCGGCAACCCCCTTTCAATGCAAGCACACCAACTTCACCTATATCACAATGCCTCATTCAACACGTCACCACCAGCAGGGACCCTATAGGGCGTAGGTTGTGGTGGCGATGGCACAAGCATAGGCACCACAACCCTTTCCCTAAGGAAGTCCTGGAGTCTAGCACATTCGTCATGAAGTCAGTGACAGGCTTGGGCATGTGAAGGCTGAATGTAGCACCAATAAAGAAGAACAAATGAAACCTTGAGAGTAGAGAGATAGATTTAAAAGGGACAGAGATATAGAGGAGGAGTTCCACAAATGAAACTGTTGGTGTCATCGGGATTTTGAAAGGTCATGGAAGTAACGTTGATAGTCGAAAGTAACGTGAGTGTCATTAAAAATTGGTGACATTGGTGAAGCTGAGATAGAAATGTTGGTGGAAGAGAAGCGTTGTGAAGCTGAGAATCTTCACAAAATGCTGAGTTGGCTGAAAAATAGAGATGTAAAATGCTGAGGTGTCTTTCATAGATTGGTGCTTCAGCTTTTATATATTATAAATAGATTTGTCTAACATCGGATCACTTGTCTCATTTGTCCCAAAGACTACTATTTTTTATACATATAGTAGGTTCTCTACTCATATATAGTAAACACTAAACAGCATTTTATATAATTAATGAAATCATACTTCAAAGGGGCAGACTGTGTGCCTGATATAAAAAAAAAAAAGTATCTACATGCATGACAAGCCACAAATTCATTTCAAAGCAATGAAGTTGTAGTACGTTGAAATGAATGTTTTGAGTAGTTCTTCAACATTACAGTGGTAACTTGTGGAAGAGAGAGAGAGAAAGAACAAATGAACAATATAATACAAGAATAATAATATGAGTGGAATAATTTCAGTCAAAAGTACAACCACATATAAGACATCAAAGCTTTAAGTTCTTTCTAATTGACACTTTGACCAAGATGAATGATGAATGCATCTTGAGTTTGAGTCTTGAAACTTTATTTTTTGTTCATTTGTTTATGGTATAAAGTTTTCAAACAACTAGGATTATCAATTATGTGTTTTTTACAAATTTTGAAAGTTTTTAAATTGCAGCTGCTTTGTTTGCTATAGCAACCACTTTGCGTTCCACTATGCCACTGTAGCATTTTTTGGGGTGGCTGCTACATGCCATGTTCCGCCATTAACTACTCTGCTATTAGCTGCCATTATATCCATATTTTTCTAATAATTTTCATCATTGTTTTTTTTTTATTTGCAAGTAAAAGATTTATTTAATTACCTAATCATTTAGAAAATTATAGCCATTTAAACAAAAATTCATGATCTAAGGGTTTCAACACAATGATTGATATGCTATGTTTCATGGTCAACTGGTCAAGCAATGATATTTCTTTGAAGATTTTCTACATATAAATTAATTTCAACAGCTAAGGCCTATTTATTTTGGAGATTTTGGCACCTCCTCTGCTTTAAAAAACATGAATGGAGGGTTTTTGGTCACATATTCTAAAGCTGCAGTACTTTAGGTGTTTTCTAGTCACCAATGAAAAAAATAAAAGAGTTATTGAACTGATTAGTTTAATAAAAGACATCAAAAGGGAAGTACCATACAGCAGAAAGATAAGATACACTGCTTGAAGGCCTTACAAATAAAGATGGGACATTAAGCTCAGAAATTTTAATCAGAATATAGTCATAACTCATGGAATATGTTTTGTAGTCAAGTAAAGCAATATAATTTCTAACCTTTAGAACATCAGGAGATTTAAGGAACATTGTACTACAAATACTTCAAGTAAGACCGTGGTCAAGAAATAAAACAACACTCCCAGTGCTATTGACACAGGAAGAGCAGGCAAAGCTTTCTGATATAAAGCCAAAAGCATCAAAGTGATGCCCAGACCAGCAATGATAGCAAGATAACATGCATACACTGTCATAAAATCATACATTGCCGCCCTGCCAACCAAAACACTATAGAAGATAAAATCGCCCAGCCCTAACTTGATTGCACCAGATGAACCCAATCCAATTCCCTCTAGCATCAAACTTTCATTTGACACAGCATCTGCTGCTCTATGAAGCTGGACATTCATTCCATGATCAATCAGGGGAGCAGAAAGGTCTGAAACAGTTTCTTGAACCTGTCCCTCTTCAGCTATGACCAAATTTCTGTCACTATACATGCCATAAGAAGTATTAGAATTCAAATTTGAATTTGAAACAGCACTTTCCCTTACCAAATTTGCGTCACCATGGATGCCATCTGAAGTATTGCTGTTTGAATTTGAATTCAAAACAGTGTTTGCATCCAGATTGGAGTTTGATTCAGCATTGAGGCCATCACCCAACACAGAGTTGACATTCAGATAGGAATCAGTTACTAGATTTGAATTCTCAACCCTCCTACCTCTCCACACCCGCCTCTGAGCTACACCGTCCCTTGGATCCAAATTATCATGGTTCACTGGCCTAGCCTCATAAACTAATGCTGGAATTTCTTCATCTCTTGATATTGCAAGCTCTACCAAAAGCCTTAGTGGCCCAACAGGTAACAGAACTGCAGCAAGATCATATAATGCCATGGCAACAAGCATCGCCCAGGTGGTCCATTCAGGTAACATGGTAAACCAATAAGCGACCAACATTCCAATAAGAACCAAGTACCCTTGCGTCACAATAATTGCCATTTTTGACAAAAAAACGGCCAATACACCAACAACAGCAAAATTACACAGAACCAGAAAAAATGTTATGCAATCAATAGGAATACTAAAATGTTCAATTAAGAACAAAGCAATTTCACCGCCCAGGAATCCCAAGACAACAAAAGCAGAGAAACCCATATATAGTTTTAAGAAGTTGGTGCATCTGAAATAGAAGAGAAGGACCAAAACGAATGTCACAACAGTGACAACAACAACAAATGCCAAGGAGTTCAAAAGGGCACCAACGAATTTATCCCAGGAAGAGTCTGAGCTGGTCTCACTGTATGCTATAGTGGCAATACTGGTGATTGATGCTGAAGAAGAAGAGTTGGTGTTAAGAATCGAGACCAAGATGACTACCAAAAACATGCAGATTGATACAGGGGCAACGATTCTAACAATTTCTTCCCCCAGAGAGTCAAGAACGCTTGGGGCTCTTCGGGTTTCTGCCATTGGAGAGATCAAAGATCGCCAAAAGCTGGTGTTTTGCCCTTTTCTGGGAGTCAGCGACTGTAGCGGATGATGGGCGAGGATCGAACTTCCGCTGTTTTGGGTTCCCTGATAGATGGGTTGGGTTGGTTGGTAACAAGGACCATTATCCCATTCACGCCCCAATTTCTCCCCGCGGGGCCCAAACATGAGAAATTAAAAAAAAGAATGAAAAAGGTGAATAAATCCTCAACCAAAATAACTGCGTCATTATAGTTGCTTTCATAGTTTCATGTTTCATCTGATGATCTTTTGGATTTGTTTATATGTTACAAGTGTACATTATTTTTCTAAATATGCACTGTAGTAATCCTCCATGTCATTTGTATATTGTCTTATTTTAGAAATCTTATGCTAATTTTTACTTTTTAAGATGACTAATTGTTTGAATGTATAAAATATGATATCACAATTCTCACGTATTGTGAAACAATAATTAAAAAAAATTCAAAATTTACTATATTTTTGGCTCAAAAAGTATGGATGATAAAACAATTATATTTATAAACAGGCCAAAAGTTTTTGTTTAGGGTAAAGTTCAGGAACTTTTCTATTTTTTATTTTTTAAAATAATAAGATGGAAGAATTTAATATCATCTAAATAATTAAACTTAAACATAATTTACTTTTAAGAATTTAATTTTGATTCAGTATTAATATAAAAAAATTTAAATTATTACTTAATTATAAATTATTAAATTATTAAAAAAATTAATTAAAAATAATAATTATTTAAAAATTAAAAAATTATATAATATATAATTAAATAATAATATAAAAAATTTTATATTAATAATAAATTAAAATTAAATCGTTAGTTGTAATTATTAGATAAAAAAATCTATTTAAACTAATAAAAAAAATAAACCATTCTAATGTCTGCCCCTTCAATGCATGTCGGCGCGCCAGTAATTCCACTACAATAGTAGTATTAAACGACACCGTATAGCAGATCCAGCATCCGACGGCTACCTTTCGCCCATTAGGAATCAAGGGTTGATAGCTCTTCAAGCTGTCCACGTAGGCCTTTTAGACCTACATAATAAACCCCTTCCAAAAAATAGAAAAAAATATCTTGGTTAGGGTTTTAGTAATACCCAGCAGCAGAGAAGAGAAGAGAACACAGAAGAAGAGAGGGGAGCAAGGAAGGTACTCTCCGAATATGCAATCTTCTTCTCTTCCATCTTTTTCTCTGCTTCTCTTCATCTTTTCTTTTTCTCATTCTTTCGTTTGCTTCCGATTTTTTTTTCTTTTTAAATATATCGATATATTGCTTCCTCCGACTAGTTGACTGAGCTGCGAACAAATTGATCGGAGTATCGTATGATGGTTTTTTCTTCTTTTCTTTTTTTCTGTTTTCAATCAGTTATTTTTACTTTTCTGTGTGATTGTAAGATCTCTTTATGCTGAATAAAAACCAGAGGAAAATGGAGATGAGAAAGTTTGGGTTTTTAATTTTTTTGGAAGTTTGATTTACTGGTAGCTATGTGAAATTAAATATTTCTGGGTAACGAAGTTTGAAAAGTCGCTGCCTTTAAAATTCGTGCTGGGACCAAAATAAGGAAATGATTGTAAAACTTTTTTTTGTTTGTGTGTAAGTTTTTATATAGTTCATGTATATTTCCTTCAAGTTTGTGTTGATAATCCGGTTTCTTGATGTTTCGGGTATAGATTAATTGTTTAATTTTTGTATATATATTGTGTTTTGAGTAATATGATGTACAGAATACAGTCATCAACGTTTATAGTTTCCTTTCAGGTTGCGGAAATGGCTTTCCTTAGTAGAGTTGGGAATATACTAAGACATGCAGCAAACAGGCAGATTAGTTCGGAATTACGTTCTTCCCCATCTGTTTTCCAGGCTATACGGTGCATGTCATCTGCTCCAAGTTCAAAGCTGTTTATCGGAGGTGTATTTAAACTACCTTCTAAGTTGCAGTCATGATGCTGTTTATGTTTTTTCTTCTTTAGTTGATAATAATCAAATAATGATTTACATATATATCTGACATTTGTCTGTTGCAGGTGTTTCATATTCCTCCGATGAGCAAAGTTTGAGGGAAGCTTTTTCAAAATATGGTGAAGTTGTTGATGGTAAATAGTTAGAATCAGCTTTCTTTCCTCATCTATATAAAGTTTTTTGTTGGGGGGAACCAATGAAATTCTGTTGAAATCTTTTATGTTAATTTCAACTCTGTATTAGTCGCTCTTTAATCTCATGCTCATTGTAGCAAGGATAATTATGGATCGTGAAACTGGTAGATCCAGAGGATTTGGTTTTGTTACTTACAGTTCAGTTGAGGAGGCATCAAGTGCCATTCAGGCCTTGGATGGACAGGTAATGCAGGCTTGTTGTTCTTAGTAATGTAATTTCATGAATAGCCCTGGTTGTGTTGGTTGCTGCAGAATGATCATATCCATTTATACAGATGCTGAAGCTACATATTTAAGCCATTGAATTTGTGATAATATGGATGCTTTATGTGTGATGCAAACTTTGTGTACTTAGCAGTCAGTGCTTTGTGTTTTTATTTTTTTTAGAGTTTGAAATAATATTTCCCTTTAATCGTATGTCCTTAGAAATGCAGTGTTTTAGCTAGTCTAGATTTTGGACGATGTCTGTTAGGACTGCCACATTGGCTGTCACTATTGACTTCTACAATCATTACATTGTGACTTCACTGGTCTTACTATGTTCACTGTTAGTATGGGTCCTGACAACAGTAATGACATTAATAAGAAAATAGAAATTGTTGCCTCTTATTATTTTGCACTTGGAACACATCTACCTATTGTATTTTATTTGTTAATTTTCAGTAATTTACCTGTGATGTTTGCAAGTGTACTCCTTTCCGAGTGATGCTTAGTATCTTGTAGTTTTATATTTTTGAAAATTGAATCCTCCAGTGACCCCTTTTGTTTATTTAATATTGCAAATATAATGATTAGCAATATGATATCAGTTACCTTTTCTTATTACTGCTTCATTCTTTCTGAGTGTAACAACCTTTTCAGGACCTTCATGGTCGCCGGGTTAGGGTCAACTATGCAAATGAAAGGACTCGTGGATATGGTGGTGGCGGCGGTGGTTTTGGTGGTTCTTACGGCAACACACCCTATGGTGCTGGAGCCGGCCCTGGCTATGCAGGTGGGTATGGTAGTTCTCCGTATGGTGGTGCTTCAAGTGGCAGCGGTGGCTATGGTGATACTGGTGCCTATGGAGGCAATGTTGCTGGAGGTTATGGTGGCGGTGGATATGGTGGAGGTGGCTATGGATCTGGTGGCGATTTTGGGAGCAGTGGCTCTGGCAATAACTATGCTGCTGCTGACAGTTTTGGAACTGGAAGTGCTGGTGGCAGTGACAGTGGGAGTGGAATGAATTATGGGAATGATGGTAACTTTGCAAGTGGAAACACTTACCCTGGTGGAAGTAGTGGAGGCTATGGTGGGAACAGTGGGAATTTTGGTGTTGCTGGTGGTGGTGGTGGAGGAAGTGATGCTGATAACTATGGTAGTGCTCCTGGTTTTGGTGCTGCTGGTGGAGGAGGCAGTGGTAGCTTTGGCACTGCTGCTGGATTTGGCGGGAGTGATAATTATGGCGGTTCTGCTGATCTTGGTGGCAGTTCTGCTGATCTTGGTGGCAGTTCTACTGGTTTTGGTGGCAGTGATAATTATGTCGGTGCTGATCGTGGCAGCAGTGGTTTTGCCAGTAGTGGATATGATGGAAGTGGGGGGTTGGGATACGGCAGCAGTGGCCAATTGGATAGCAAAGAAAGCAACAATGTAAGTGAGGATTTGGGAGGTTTTGGGGACTCATCAGAAGGAAATTACAGGGATGACGATGATGACACTGATAATTTTGCCAAAAGGGCTTGATGGAAGCTTGAGTTCTTAGTTTTCTACTGCTTTGTTGCCTACCCCTCCCTAAATCTTTATGGACTTTAGCCTGATGCGCTTTTCAACCAAGTTATCTCAATCAGCAATATATTACTGGGAAGAAATTAATGTCAGTCAATCTTAAGCGTCATTCTTCCGTTTTCTCCTTAAAGAGTCGGGCATCTCATTTTTGTTGCTTACTTTGAGGTGATTTAGTATTGACCAAATTGAGATCTCTATACAGCGTGTAAATCAGTGAATTGTTGCAACAATAATCCAAGACTGACGTGGGAACTTTTAGATGAGTCCTTCATTTTGTGGGATTAATTTCTGCAGTAATTTTGTTTGGAACTGTTCTATGAATTATTGCATTCCTTTTTGTCTGTTTGTGTGTGGCAGCGGAGGGGAATTGTTTGTTAGTAGTTATTATTTGTTTTCCCCTGTAGCCTTCGAAATCTATGACCATGTTTGGATTAGTTTCTTTTTCACTCAAAAGTTATCGAGTCAGAAGTTCTCTTTTGAGCAAAATAAGATTTTTTTTATAGCAATATAAGTTGATTTAAATACCAGTGGTTATTTCTGTTAGGCTATTCGTATTTTCTGGAATAGTATTAGTGATTGAATCCAATGACGTTCCCAGATTCTGATTTGTTGGCTGCGTTGCTTTCCGTGGTTCATAATAAAGAAATGGAAACCATCGAAGGTGGAAATGCAGGGGCAATAATAGTGTCAAATGGCAAGTGTTCATACAGTGAATAATCGCAATATTGGTGATGACCAGTGGTAAACTCAACAGAGCCTTCTGTCCACCATAATTTGTGCTGAAAGGGTCTTTCCTGATGCTGATAAACCTGAGTGTGGGTGGAGGACGAAGTTTATGTGTCCTCCTCACCACTCTCCAGGCAAGTTCAGCTGGCCCTGGCGTGCTTTGCCTTGTAAGCAAGCTCTGAATGAGCCTTTGATCAGAGGGAGCTTCCTGACCCATCCTCAAGGCCATCCACCATAATTTGAAATAATCATACTTACAACAAGGTAGCTGGAAGAGGATAACAAGGTTGTAGAACAAAAATTTACCTGTTAGTGAGGCCGCAACCTAGCAGCTTAGCTCACTCCTAAACTATGTTTAGAAGTTCAAAGGAGAATGAAAAAGAAATGATTTAAAAATAATGAAATGGAACGAACAGGAACTGAATTGGAAGTTAAGCAATAAGATCCTTCACTGTTAGTTTAGATGTTTAAAATTGTTCAAATTAAAAGAATTTTACTATATTAATGAAGATTAAGTAAAAAAATGTAAAAAAATTACTTAAAAATTCACATACTTATGATAAACCTTCCTTTCTTTTTATTTTTACTCTCAAATCTCTCA
The DNA here is from genome assembly GCA_019955255.1 of Castanospermum australe. Classification (NCBI taxonomy): domain Eukaryota; kingdom Viridiplantae; phylum Streptophyta; class Magnoliopsida; order Fabales; family Fabaceae; genus Castanospermum; species Castanospermum australe. The sequence continues at coordinate 583,079 of NSJW01000125.1, read as the reverse complement.
TCTAAATATAGCTTTTAGTTATTTGACTCTCATTTTCAGATTGTGGCCTTCGTTATTGCATTTTTTTGGGGTCGACTGGCCTTAGTTATTACTGAAGTGGCTCCATAACACAGAGCTGGTTACCTAGTGATTAGCAACCCCTTGTCATAAACCGACAATACCCATCCCTCCTCCTTGCATTGCAGACTTGGAACCCATATCACCAAATTAAAAAAAAAATTATGTGGTAATAAAATAATTACGAAAGGGATGTTGACATAGTTTTTAATGTAATTAACAATAGTAATATGTGACTTCTTTTTTTTTTGGTCATCAATATGTGACTTAAACATATTTTTTTTGGACCTTGGTGAATTGGGTTATAAAAGGCCCTAAAGCTTGCAGCATAGAAATGGGCTCGTGAATGGGCCATAGTATTTAGGCCCAAAGCAATACTCATAACAAAGTCGATTTGGAAACCCGAAACCCTACTACACAAAGCAAAACCCTTGTTGAGCTGCGTCCCTCACCATCTTCCTCCTCCCCCCCTCGCCTTTCTTCCACCAGACCAACAATGGCCTCCGCGGCTCGCCCCCTCGTCACCGTTCAATCCCTCGAAGGCGACATGGCCACCGACGCAGCCCCAACCATCCCCCTCCCCGATGTGATGAAGGCATCCATTCGACCCGACGTCGTTAACTTCGTTCACTCCAACATTTCCCGAAACAGCCGCCAACCTTACGCCGTCAGCAAGCGCGCTGGCCACCAGACCTCTGCCGAGTCATGGGGCACCGGCCGTGCCGTGTCTCGTATCCCCAGGGTCCCCGGCGGCGGCACCCACCGCGCCGGCCAGGGTGCCTTCGGCAACATGTGCCGCGGAGGTCGCATGTTCGCGCCCACCAAGATCTGGCGCCGCTGGCACCGCAAGATCAACGTGAACCAGAAGCGCTACGCCGTCGTTTCAGCCATTGCCGCTTCGGCGATTCCGTCCCTGGTCCTGGCTCGCGGCCACCGGGTGGAGTCCGTCCCGGAGATTCCACTGGTCGTCAGCGACTCCGCGGAGGGCGTCGAGAAGACCAAGGACGCGATCAAGGTGTTGAGGCAGGTGGGTGCGTTTGCCGACGCCGAGAAGGCCAAGGACAGCCATTCAATCAGGCCCGGCAAGGGGAAGATGAGAAATCGCCGCTACATTTCCCGCAAGGGTCCTCTGATCGTGTATGGAACCGAAGGAGCCAAAGCGGTGAAGGCTTTCAGGAACATTCCCGGTGTTGAGGTTGCCAATGTGGAGAGGCTGAATCTGCTCAAGCTTGCGCCGGGTGGCCATCTTGGGAGGTTCGTCGTTTGGACCAAGTCTGCTTTCGAGAGGCTTGATTCTATCTATGGGTCCTTCGACAAGCCATCGGAGAAGAAGAAGGGTTACCTGCTGCCCAGGCCCAAGATGGTGAATTCCGATTTGGCCAGGATTATCAACTCTGACGAGATTCAATCCCTTGTGAGGCCGATCAAGAAGGAAGTGAAGAGGGCTACGCTGAAGAAGAACCCGCTCAAGAATCTAAATGTCATGTTGAGGCTGAATCCGTATGCCAAGACTGCTAAGAGGATGGCTCTTCTCGCTGAAGCCCAGCGAGTCAAAGCAAAGAAAGAGAAGTTCGATAAAAAGAGGAAGTCCATCTCCAAGGTTCGCTTTTTTCCGAATTCCTTGCTTCAGTGCATAAGTATTTTGCTTAATTGATAATAGGGTTTCTGTAGTTTTTTATACCCCTGCTCAAGATATCTATAGCTGATTTCATAAATTAGCCTTTTTTTCTTCTCACATAGATGATGCTAGTGTATTCTGAGTTTCCTGAATCATTTTTTGACGGGATATTTTCTGGCACCTGATTTCCAAGTAACTTTTCTAACACGGGGACAATTCTTTAGATCCGATGATTGATTTTTAATTACAAAGTATAAATGAGTAAAAGATATACCTGCCTCATTTTATGATGTTAGGTGGTATATATGGACTGAAAGATTCTAGAGTTGAGGAGATATCATAAGGCCATTGAGGGAAGGGGTGAAGGGAGAACACTTTTGCTTTTATTCTGTCTTTTGGCTGAGTAAAAAGGAAAAAGAGTTGTAAAAAGTAAAAACCGGATGAGTTAGGTTACTAAAATGCACGGTTATCAGCTATATGTGATTCTATTATTCATGTGTCAATGATCTATTCTACCCTGTTATTGATCTGTAAACTATATCTGAGTTGATGGCTCTGTCTTGTTCATTTTTCCAGTTTAAGACACTGTGTGTGGTATTTATAGAGTTTTCACATCACGCTCACTTTCTTGTACGCTGTAGCACTGCTATTAACAGTCTTTTGTAAATTTGTAGAGGGAAGCATGTGTAAGCTGTTTCATTGATTGCATGGTTGTTATGTTTTGTGCTCTGATAACTTTCAGTGGTCCGCTTTAGTTTGTCAATGTTTTTTCTGTGTTACCTAAGCATACGAGATATGCTATTGCATCCATGGCACAAGTGCACAACTTTGCTTAACACTGAAGGATCACATTTTATTTTAGGTTAAAAAATGCGTATGGTTGCATATATATTTACAATATGTAGTTGCCAAGGGTTCTCCTTGTATGGTGGTGCTATCAGCACTCTCAAATCTCAATTTTCTATTTAGTATTTACACTTTTCACTAAGTTTTTTTTTTGGCATTTTTCTGAACTATTCTCAATTGTGACTAAATAAGTAAGAATATAAATTAATTAAGTTTTTGACTTGAGGGCAATTCAGGAAATTATAATTAAAAGTAATTAGTGGGGAATATGAATAGACAGTGTAAAGTGCCAATAGCCCCAGCCCTCCTTGCAATATCATGATATCTAAAAATAGAAAAAAGAAGAGTTGATTTGGAAATGACATAATTGACCTTCCACCTGTTTTAGTTTTAGGTCTATCGTCTTTGATGTGCATTTTGAATGTTTTAATGCATCTTTTTGCGTTTTGTAATTTGCTTACAAGATTGGCAATTGATTCAGAAATGACATTTCCATTTTACCTGTTTCGTGACAGGAGGATGCTTCTGCTATCAAAGCTGCAGGGAAGGCATGGTACCAGACCATGATCTCTGATAGTGATTACACCGAATTTGAGAACTTCTCAAAGTGGTTGGGTGTTTCCCAGTAAAGTCTTGTTCTATTGGGCGTCATTTAGATTGTGTTTTGCTACGCTTTTGTTTTGGTCTTGTTACTTGAGTTATGATACGGCAATGATAGGTGGAAGGAAAACTTGAGGAATAATAGAGATGATTTATTTTCTGTTTTTTGAAGAACTTATATATTAGAACTGTAATAATGTATTTTAGGTTTTTAGTTTTCTGTTCAATCTTCTTGAAATATTGTGCCCAAGTCTGCAATACAGATGATCTATCTGATTATCATTGTTATTTTGGCTTTGATAGGCTATGAGTCTCGTGCATTTATCTTGCAAGTGCTGATTCTTAGTTCTGCGCCCTTGCTAACTTCGTCACTTGCAAGTTTGTTATTGCACTGGTGCATGCTGATGCTAGTGATAAGAACTACAGAATTTAGCATCGCCTGTCAAGGCATGTGATCAATTGCATTATGCAATGCTAACAAAAAAAATAGGGTCTGCTTGGAATTTTTTTTTAAAAAAAACTTGTTTTCGAAAACGAGAACAAGAAAATAGTTTTTTGAAAACAAAAATAATAAAAATTTGTCTGGTATAAAATAGTTTTTTAGGACTTGAGAAACAAAATCTTTGGAGAAGCTACGCCTGAAAACAGCTTTTAAAAATTTAAAAAAAAAAAAAGAAACGAAAAACTTGTTTGGATCTTGAAACACTTGAATGACAAGTCATAGTTTCATTTGGAGAGCAGATAAAGAGAAGGAAAAGTGAAAGGAGATGACTCATGCGAGAGGAAGCCGTAGGTTACCGATGCAGCTGCTTGAGTGGAACAGGAAGGGAAGGAGAATGCAAGAAAGAGGGTAATCGGCCCAAGCGTAATTTGTAAAAAGTAAAAACTAATGGTGTATTTACGTTTCTGCAATTAACGAAAACTTAAATAGTCAATAATTTTTCCGTTCTTAAATAGGAGTGTTCCTGGATTGTGAGAGGTTGAATTAGATTTGAAATATTTGAATTTTTTTTTTAAATTCGACTCAATGTAACTCGCACTTGAAATATATATTAAAAAAAATTTTATTTGTTAATATAAATGTCAACATTAATATAAAATTAAAAATTTATTATACATTATAATAAATAATTTAGTAAATTTTAACAAAAGATAATATATAAAATCTTAAATAAATTAAAAATTAATAAATATAATAACTTATAAATCATAAATATAATATAATAAATCTTAATTTTAAATATAATAAGTACTAAAACTAATAATAATAAATTACAAGTCAAATACAATAATAAGTTACAAGTCAAATATGATTATAAGTCACCTAAGGTCTACAAGAGAAAGGAAAAAAGAAATATTAAATTTAGTGTGGTGAATATCCAAAAACGATATTTTTTATTAAAAAAAAGTTAGGTTAAACTGAGTTGAATGAGTTAGAATTTTTTTAATTAATAACCCAACATATCATCATCGGGTTGAAAATTTTTAAACCCAACTCATGAAGCTAATCTAACTCATCAATTATGAATTAGGTTAAGTTAAAACTCACATATTCACGAGTTGACCCAACTTAATGAACACATCTATTCTTTAAAAACAACAAAACAGATTTTGAAAACAACTCCAAACAGACTCGTTTTTGAACTCTAGGATAAAACTGAGTTTCTAAAACAAAAATTGACATGGTAAGCTAACTGTCACTGCGAGACATTTTTGCACATTTATGAGAGTTATTTTTTTGTCAAAGGACTTTCTGCTTAGAAAATTATAGAATAATGAAGAAAATTTTATAACTCTAGTATTTTCTAGAACATTAGAAAAGCATTTAGAACTCTTTGGAAGTTCCTAGAACCTTGGGAAAGGTTTTAGAAGATTTTGGAACATACTAGAACTTTGTAAAAGGTTCTAAAAGACTATAGCACTTGAGAGTCTAAAATGATCAAGAAGAATGTAGAACTTTGTAAAAGGTTTTAGACATTAAGCCCTACAATAGTTTAAGAATGATATAGAACTATCAAGTAACCACTAGAAAGAAATTCTATGTAAATATCTTACATATTTTAAAGCAAGGAGGTAAGAAGATTTTAGAGCCTTATCCCCACCATACATTTGGCAAGATATTCACCATCCTTTGAAGAGGTGAAGAAACTAGGAAAAGCCACCTTGTCTTATTAATATCATGTAACTTATTTTAGTCCATTAAATATTAACATTAAAATTCTTAAGACTTGTTTAGATTGGTTGTATGGAATAGAAAAAAATAGAAAGGTAAGACATGCCATTATTTGAAATTTTACAAATAGGATGGAAATTCATTTCATTCCACTCTATATTTTTATTTTTGTTCCCTCCCAAATTAGAGGATAAAGAATGGAATTAACTAATAATGCTTATCATTCCATTCATTTTTATTAGTTTCTATTTAAGTTTCTAAACAATAGGATAGAAACTTTTTTTCATTCTATTATTAAATTTCTAAACAATAGTACGGATTTTTCATTCTATTTCACCCCATTCTATTCCATTTCACCTTCCATTAATATCCAAACAAAGCCTAAATTTTCATATCAAAGCAGTGAATAAGAAGTTATCAAATGTATCATAGTTTATATTTATTTACTTATTTTAGACCACAAATTGTATTTCTAATGACTTAATTTCGATTGTCAATCTTCTGTTATTTTTTTAAAATTTCTAGGTAGCATATTTTTAAGATCAGTATACTTTTTATAGTGTCACTTCGCTTTTTCAAATCAAACTGATTAGGTTTTTCGGTCTTCTAATATTTTAATTTGCGGTTAATGTTACATTGCAATTTTTACTCGTTTGAAAAACAAACACTACATACACACACCATACGAAGAAGAATAAATCCACAACTAGTAATTAGTACAGCAAATTTGTATGCGTCTTAACAAATCCATCTTGCAGGCCTTAAAAAATGCCACCATTCTTGGTCAGATTCTAACCAGTAATTCTTAGATCAGCTCGTGAGTTCTGAGATAGAGATCTCCCAAGCAGGAGAAAATAGGATGTATAAATAAGGTCAAAAACAAGGAAACTTTCCTGCATTAATAAGCAGTACTCTCTTCTATTCCTACACACCTAACAAGTATTTGATATCAATGTTTATCTTCCTCCATAGAATACAATATCCTTTGTACATTTTGGAAAACATGAGAACCTTTCTTCGTCCTTTCAACAATTTGCCTTATCAATTGCCTTTCCACCTCATAATCATAATCATAATCATAATCACAATTTTCATTTCCAGTAACAACATTTAATTCATAAACGCTAGAAGTTTGCCTTGCCAATGCTGTCACCTCGTTAGCAGGGAGTTTCCATGACAGTCTCTCTTCATTAACTGTGGAGTAAGTTACAGAACCATTTGCTCCACCATGTTGTACCCCTAATACATGCTCATCATGTGAATGTGAACCGACTTTGTAGTCAGTATTGGGAATGCCTGATGGCGAATTTTCTTCAGTCATCTATCTTTATTAATTCTTCATAAGCCTCACTGTATGTGCCTAGAGCTTCACCTGATAAATTCATAACTAGAGGTTGGGTCATGGTCTCAAGGTCGTCATAAGTCAATACATTTCCTCCAGTAAAGGAAGATTTTTGTCCATAGCTTGGGAAATACTTTTGGGAACAACCCTCATGCTCTGATTCTAGAAACCGTATGTTCCTCTGGCTATTTTGGAGGGCAATCTCCAGCTCCTCCACACGCTCCTCAAGTCTGGATTGGATAACTTCATACAAACGCAGACTCAGTTCATGAGGTGAAACTACATAGTTTCCAGGGATAGTTGTAGTGTCACTAGCATCCTCATTTGATTTTGGATGGACAAAATCTTTCCCACTGACCATGTCAGTTCGCAACTCACCTTGAGCAAAATCTGCTACAAAGTCTGGGTCAGGCTGCAACAATTTGCGCACCATTAACACCCATGGACCCATTTTAAGCACTGTTAACTTGAATTAGAAAAAAAAAAAAAAGGAAGCAATGGATAAAAACATAAGTGATAAACTTTTACAGAAAAACAGTGTTATGTGCGCATAGGATCATGACTAGGAAATGCAAAGGTATAGATTTATGCTTACCTCAACAAGCTCATACAGTCTTCTATCCAGGCTAGATGAATTCATGTTTAACCCCAATCTCTCAAGTTCAGCTTCAAGCTCAGCCTCAATTTTACTCATAGATTCAGAACTTTCTTCCTTCTGATCATATGATTCTTTGCAGTCAATTATTGGAGAGTTATCCATATGCTTTTCAGGGGAAAATTCATTTAGCTCCTTGTCACAAAAAGAATGATCACATGTATCCTGTGAACCATAATTTTCATTATGTAACTCCTTCACTGTCATTGAATCTTTCATTTCAAGTTCCTCTTGTAGATCTTGAACCAAGTTTTCAGTCTGCTTCAACAACTCTCTTAGCTTGTCCATTTCTCTTTTATTTGCCATTATGGAAGTTATTATCCCAAAAGAAATACCAAGACTGAAGAGAAATGTTGCATCTGATGATTATGGATGTGTCAACAAGTGTAGTTATCATAGCAAAACACACAGCATAAAAAATCAAGTACCGGAGACATGAATCAACCCATGAAATAAATAGCAACCTAATTCATTAAAACGTCAATCTTTGCAGTTACTGACGCAGATGATTTGTTTGGGTTATAAAGCTAGCCATGATCAACATATTAAGACCGGATAATAAAACCCTTGGCCAATTAATGTTAGGAATGCCATTATAGGACCTGAAGCAATTTTTTCCCCCTTCAGCTGAAAAAAACATCCATTTGTAAAGGAACAATGAGATTGGCCTATTGTGTGTTTAGATATCAATTCTTAGGAAAATTTGATTTGTGAATAGAGAAACTAAGATCTACAACATCCTTCCAATATGTAAGGAGTTTAGACAAGTTCAAAATTTGATTTTCAAATAACTGATCATATATGAGTCTCATTCTCTGAGACTAGTGAATTGTATAGAAATATTTATATTTATAACTTACACCTGGGTGTGAAAATGAAACAAGATTCCTTTACAATTTTTCTTCTCATGCAGAAACAATATAGAAAGAGACTGCAACCAGAGAATGCAGAGGAATCTCATAAACTTTGATATTAAATAGGCAGACTGATAAATTTCCTCAAGAGTAAACAAGTGTTACTTCCAAGACAAAACAAAGAGTTCTAAATGTAGGCATGAAAAGTTGTACAGAAAACAAATATTTGCAATGCAATCACAGGCTAAAAACGTATTTTTAGATCAAGAACCATACCCTGTTGCGTATGGATGAGTTTTCCACTGAACACATCATTGGAAGAGCTCAATCTCCCACTTCGCTCATTGCCTGCAATAAATTTCATCTTCTTGGCATCATTAAAAGATCCAATTTTCGGTAAGGAAGGAACCCCAAATACATTTTCATCTTTCACTTGACAGAATTCTTTATGCAACTTATATTCCTCACTTCCAATTAATGCACAGAAAGAATCATCATTTGCTCTGCTGATTATTCGGCTTCCATCACTTACAAGAAATGACCTTGTGGCTGTGGATGGTGATGAAAGAGAACTAAAGACATATTCTTCCATTTTGGCATGCTCTTTGCATAGCTGAGCCATTAGGCAACTTTCTAAGGAATTTAAAGGTCTACTAGTATGCTCATACAAATGCTTAGTCCTGAGAGAGGCTTTATTTCCAGAAGAATTATGGATAGAACCCACTTCTGCAGAAGAATCAGGAGGCAGGAAACCATAATTGCCACCAATATTGGAGCTTTGCTCATTTCCATCTTCAATATCATCAAAGTTCTCATTTGTTGAGAATGACTGTGGTAAGTTGGATACAGAAAGGACATCACTCTCATTGTTTTTACAGAAGCATCTTATTTTTTCAGTATCAAGCCCTCTGTTAGAAGCCAATTCCACTGTCAAAAGACCATCAAGTGAGTTCACTTCTGAACATTTCTCATCTGAAGCCCTTCTATCTAAAGAAACATCTTTGCCCAATTTATCTCTCCGTGCTTGTCTACGGAAGGGACAGCTAGGGGAGTCAGGATTCACAGAATTGGAATCCTCTGAAGACAAATGAGATGAGCTATCACCATTCTTTGAAAGCCTGTTCCAATATTTAGCTAAATACCCAGCTCCAGCTCCAGCTCCAGCAGCAGCTACAACAACCCACAAATCCATTTTTGCTCTCCCTCCCATAGGGAAAAAAAAAAAAGCCACTACCCAAACTCCACAATACAAATTATCCTCTTTCTTTCCATTATTAGCATTCAACAGCCAAGGGAAAAACTTCCCATGAATTTAGAGGAATTGCCTTCAAGTATTCTAGCGAGAATAGGTTAAGGAATGGAGAACTGGAAACCACTTGCAGGAAAACAAAACCACGATCCCTTAATTCACTAAACATATATTCCTCCTCCCAACTCTCGGTATATAATCCGTGAAAACCCTATCGTTCACCAAACAAACTATGAGAAACTATCCTCCAAGTGGATGGATGCAGAACCTGTTATACTTTGTCAATATAGTTCACGATGCCCAGAAATTAAAAAGGAATGTTCACAAGTTTTTGTTAACTTCGAAAGCATCAGAAACCAACCAATGCCAGAGACAACCACCACTCAAACGAACACATTTCTGAGGAATCGGAAAAGAATGCAATTGACGGCGGCTAATCCACGCACTGAACCTTCAAAGAAAAATAAAAAAATAAAACCCCACAGAAACCTCAGCAACTCCAAGGAACCAAATTTCACGGTGAGATATAGAAACCATAAGCTATATCCGACCCAAAGTAGCTTTCTTCATAATTTCGCTAAAACAATCGAAGCTGATGCAGCGATTATAACGAGAGAGGAACATCGCTTGGCGTGCTCGGCATTGGAAAAAAAAAGAAAAAAAAAAGCTTACTTTTGAAAAGCCCTCGCCGTTGAAAGTAAATCTACGACAGTGACGCCCAACTTTCCCAACCCACACGGACACGATGTTGTTGTTTGTCGAATTTCTCAGGTTCGATGGAAACAATGAGAGCCGCAGCTGTCCTGCACTTTTATTTCCAGACACAAACGCCTACATGACATCACATGTTTTCACGATCACGATCAAACACACTGCCCGTTCTCGTGCTCGGGCTCGGGCTCGTGCTCGCTAATATCATTAATAAATAATTTCTTTTTTTTTCTGCAAGGAAAAAGAAACTCCCTTGAAATATTCTCTCCCCATTCAAAAAAATTGAAAGAAAAAGAAAAAAGAAAATCCCCTTCTCTGTTTCTCCCTCTGGTTTTTTGGGTAATCTAGAAGAAATTCGAGTGTCCATGTCATGTGTTTTTATGCCATGTATGAAATTTTCTTTTATAGTTAATATTAATAATGTATTAAGTGTTTTAAATGTTTATATTCGTAAAAAAATATTAAAAATATGCACTATAAGTAATATTATAAATTTTGTTTGTATTATGATTTAATCATGTCTCGTTATGACAAAAACAATGTGTCGTTATTTCATTGTAGTAATTAAAGTTTTTTAGTTACAATATATTTTAACAATTTTTTAAATAAATGGCATCATATGCTTTATTGATCAGGTAAAATACTTATTTATAATGTCAAACCTTTCATGGTTCATGCATCGGAGCATTGCTCAACGTTTGTTTCAACTTTTTTTTTAATTAAATTTCTTTTTTGTTTTTGTGGGACATGACTATTTAGTTCTAATTCTAATAATTTATATTTATATAAAAAATTAAAATATTAAGATATTTTAAACAAGTCACCGAACATAAATTCCCTTTCGTATCCAGAAGAGCAAGGTTATCTGTTAACCATTTTTCTGTGTGGGACATTCATATAAAATTACTCTGGAAAGCTATTTTATAGGGACAACCGATATCTTTAAGATTTTTCTTCATTATGGCGAGTCTATATGTTTGGTATAATGGCCATTTGAAGACCCCATGTATCATGAATATCCATTCATAGTTAGGATTAAATACTCAGTTAGATCCAACTAATCTTTTTAGTAACCCATCATCTTGACTTGACACGTGTGGCATAATTATCTAGCTATTTGATTAGGGGAAAACTAATAATTAGAATTTTTTTAATAAGTTAAAATATAATATGTGATTATATATATATGTGTGTGTGGGGAGAGGGGGGAAAGGGAAGATCTACTTATACTAAGTGTAAGTCTTGTTATACTTACACCGCTTAATAATTTTTTATGAATGTTAAATTTCATCAATCCAACCGTTAGGTTCAAAGTTTATTTATAGTAAATTAAGTCTAAAAATTTTTTATATAATTTAAAAACTAGGTGATACTTCATCTCATCACTTTATTTTAGCATATAATATATTTTTTAAAATATAAATAAATATTAACTATTATATTACATACTTATAAATGTCTAATTTATCTTAAATTTGACATGCATAATCATCATGATAATATCACATAATTCAACGGTTAAATTAATTTAATTTATATTTTATAAAAAATTATTAAGCGTTGTAAGTATCTAAAATTTATACCTAATATAAGCAGATCCCCACTTATATATATATATATATATATATATATATATATATATATATATATATATATATATATATATATATATATATATATATATATATATATATATATATATATAACATGTGATATAAAAATTAGATATGTATTACTATATTAAATCATTAATTTTAAAATGAAAATTAACTAGTGATACCATATTCTAAAAGCATACAATAATGTCACCTAATAATTGAGGATCGAGAAAACTCAGCCCATGCCGGATAATTGAGGATTGAAATTCTTGACCAAAAAATGGAAAGCAAGAGAGAAAAAAGAAAATTATTTGAGTGAAAACTCTGATTCAATAATTGTGATGTGGTTTTTCCTTTGAAGCAAGTAACATTATCATATAATAGGATCATGCCAAGCGCCGACAAACCTGAGACTATTTTTTTCCTTAATTTTTGTTAATAATAATAATCAAATATTATAAGAAGGCATCTTCTCACAAATATTATTGATATCAAAGGCCAAATATATAAAATAGACTTACGGGTCCACACGTAGCCGAGGAAAAAAAAACGCTTGTAAAATTGACAATACTCTCTATTAGTCAATTAACATTTAACCAAGGCTGTGGCTTTTATAATTAAAAGTTGCTATTGGAACTATTGCTTCTACGAAGAGGGAAAAAGAAAACTATGAAGTAAATTATTTTACTCATTTTTATTTTTTTTTAGCTTTCGGCCTTTCGAATGTCTTACATTGTGTAGCAAATAGCAATAACCAATTAGCATCGAAAAGTAGGCAGGAAACAAGGGGAGATTAACATCATGAAACCAGAAGCAGGCACAATAAGATAGACTTAAAACCTATCATTCTGGCCATGGGAGCAAGAAACTCAGAAGAATGAACTGAGGAAGACACACGAAATAAAGGAAAACTAGTTTCCGACATAAATGGCAAACTGAAAACATCAGATTAGTGATGTTGACAATAGCATGAGCTGACAATGTTGATTCATTGATCCAGAAAAGTACTGGAATGGATATTTTGAGTACCGTCAACCACACAGCCATTTCCAAGTCCCGAGTTTCAGTAAGATTCCCATTCCCTGACCGAAGGATAAGGGAGTTCATATACTGAACTGATCTGTGAGAATCGAAGTGAACAGATATATTAAGATAAGACTCTTTTGTTAACTCATTCTTTCATATGAATTGATTGGATTGACTTTTTAATGTTTCATTTCATGTATTATATTTTCATATTGTTTGCTTTAGTATTATATATACGTAACTGCCATTAGAACGCAAAGCAAGTAGTATAGAGCGGTATAGTAAGCATTAAAAAAAGGACACTAACCATGTGGACTCAAAGGGAGCCAAACGTCAAAAATAAAGTTACCCTAACGGGATTTTGTTATTCCCTGCACCTACATTCTACGCCAAAGTTTATACACCTTCCTTATTGGGAGAAAATCAAGAAAATAGTAAGTATTGAAAAATGTGTTTAAACTTTCGGAAGTGTGTTTCTTTTTTAATGAAGAAGGTGTAGGGGTTTGGTGTAGAAAATAAGTGTATGAATAACAAAATTAAAAAAAAAAAAGTTACCCCAACGAATTTATAAGATCTTTAAAATTGAAAACTAGCCAATCGGCTTTTGCAGCAACAGGTTCACGAAGTTGAACACCCGCATAGCAAATGAACAAGTCGGCTCCACCTGGTCTACGAGCCTAAATGGGAAAACACAGCATACATATTACCACATATGATGTAAGAGAAATACATAAAAACTTTCAATTACACAACTAATTTGGCCAAAAGATCTAAACAAATAAGTTTATTCACTTAACAGCATCATTATTTCTTTTTTCTTTGTCTGGGTGAAATCAGAAAGCTGTTTTGTTAAGTAGGACAGTGGACAAATTAGAAAAAAAATTTTAATCATAAACAATATTTGCAGGTACTTCAACAAACTCCCAAGTCTTATAAACCCACAGTTCGAAGTTTGATATTCCATAGATGTTCTTACTAGGAAATGTGCAGGATTTTACTAACCTCAAGATCAGTTGCACCATCCCCTACCATGGCTAACGCTTTATATCCATGAGCCTGAAAACCAGTTTGATCAGCTCTATAAGCAATGCAGTTAGCACAAATTAACAAGCAGGTGCAAGACTAACCTTCCTGATTTGTTGCACTGCAGTAGCTTTTCCTCCACTCCTTGAAGTAGGTTCATTTTTATCAAACCCCAGAAACTCTCCAGAGCTTCCAAAAAGCAGTTGATTGGCAAAAATGTTCTCTCGTGGAATCCCAAGTATTGATGCAACAGGCTTCATAAGAAGTGTCTTAGTAGTTAGAAAGAAAATAAAGCATCTCATTCATTATCCTATATAAATAGAGCCAACATGCTTATCAAATATCAAAAGCACTGCATAAAATTCTAAACGTCATGACAATATTAAGCTATATGAATTATTTGAATGGAAACGGCATTGGGAAGATATAGGCACTAGCTGCTAACTTTGATCACTGCCTCTTAGAATACTTTGAACATGTATGAAGGCCTGAAAGAGCAATGGAGGAGACCCTTGTTTGAAATTTCAATATCATATTTTTTTCCTTCTTGGTAAGCAATCTAAAATTCTAAATGCATCAAGCCTCCCCCACATTCTAAAGTAAAATGGAGATTCAGTCCCTATCATGCAAGAGATGTGTGTAGTAAGTAACATTCGGCTAACCTTAATAATCTTAATCTCTAAGTCCAAAATGAAACAAATAGAAACACCATTAATTACAGCTAATTTCCATACATTGATCATTTGACGGAATCCCCCAGAGATCAGATAAACGTGAATGTGATTAGCCTTTAGCTTCTGAACAAATTCTTCAATGCCAGGGGAAAGCCTGCATATTGAGAAGTAGGATCATAAACATTGTTTCAAGTCTTTCAGAACTACACAGTTCAGGAAACTTGTTAAAGAAATAGAGAGCAGACGGTGGACAAAAGAAGATAAGAATTTAATTTTGGGATCATCAACCTTTTGTAGTTTAATCAAAGTGTAGGCTGGTCTGACAAAGGGTTAAGTCAGTAAATCATATATGTCACAAGAAGTAATGGAATATCATTTCTTTACACTATTATCAATAAACCAAATGTAGATTGTCGAATTTTTTTCATCATTAAATTCTCATTTAATAATTAAAATATTATTTGAATATAAAAGATTTGGCTCTAGACACTGCAGCATTTTTTGTTAGGGGTCAAAAGCAAATATATCTTAAACATGCATCAGGTGACCACATAAGCATTAGGCATGGAAAAGGATACAGCAATTCCCTGAAATTTGGTTACTGCAAGTGAGGGACTAAACTCTCTGAATTCTGTCGCTCTAATCCTTCACTTATCCTGATTTATCTGTTTCAAACAAACACGGACACCTCAAACAGGCAAAAAAAATTGGGTATGATAGTCCACAGTGGACCTGACCTGAGTATACATTTGACACCAGTTCTCTTACAAGTATAGGCAGACATTACACAAATACATGCACACAAATAAACACAGAGATTGCGAAATGTTGAAGAAGATATTGATTAAGGCTTTTCCATCATTAGGATATTCGAACATATGTCATACAAAATGCTGGAAATAAAGCTTTGCAATTCTGCCAAATTGGAAGTCTAAGACAAGAATATGGGGAATAGATTATTGACAAGGAGTTTCCTGGTAACTACTTTCAAAGTCACTAAACAAATTGGAGGTAAAATATACTCATACAGGAAGTAAGTGCATTGTTTAGTAAAAAATTCGAATCTGCTCAAGCCACCAAATGCTGAAGATGTTTAACAAAATCAGTCATACCTTGGGGGTTTCTGTTCAAGAAAATTCTGAAGTTGGGAAAAAGAGGGATTGAACAAACGTAGTCTAGCAGCCAAGGCGTCCTCAAAAGGAACAGAACCACCCATTGCTCTAGGAAAATTCAATACTTTAATCAGATATATATAAAAAACAAAAACAAAAAAAGAAGACATTTTGAAAAAGAATTCCCAGTTGACAAATCCAACCTAGCAGTCCATTCAGCAACAGCCTTTCCAGCTCCGCAGAATTCGGCGAGCTCATCAATACCTTCATCCAGGCAAACGGTGCTATCGACGTCAAAGCACACAGCATCAGCATTTCTCCAAAGCTCAAGAATCTCTGCCATTTCAAGAAAGCAACCATCAACACCGCGATTCCAGAAACTTGAACCTGAAGCAAATAACCAGAGAGTGATGAAGGATAACCAACCTTTGGAAGGCTGCGTGTTCTCAAAATGGCTCACTTGGGAGCCCCTGACCGAAGCAGCAGCTCCATTGAATGGCGTGGCCTGCTTCATGATCCCAATTCGAATTCCACAGGCACCCTTCCTCAGATGCAGCGAAGACGCAGGAACAAGAAAATGAGATTGACGCTTTCTACCATAGACACGAACTGGGTTGATCCCAGAACTCACCAACCCTTCCATGAAATCAAAGTATCTGTATCCAAATCCCAGAATGAAAAACAGGGTTAATTTCTAAGAACCTATCGAGTATCGAAGAATCAGTGAATCACAAATATAACTCCCAGCACAAAATGGTGAATCCGAGAAGGAAGAAACGTTGTATTAGATTTGGATCCATGAGTCTTGTATAAGGCCCGTGCAGGCCCATTTAAATGTCCTGGATGCTTTATCTAAATTTCATTATATTTTGTCTGAATAACTTTTTTTTGGTTGGCATCATTTTGTCTGCATAATTGTGTCCATGATAGACCCCAAAAAAAAACGATTGCGCCCATGCTATATTAGTAAGGAATATATTGAAAATAATAGAATTTTTTTAAAAGAATAAAATCATATTTTCAACCTTAACTAATGAGTTTGTTTTCAATTTAGTTATAGATACAAAATTTTAATTTAGTTCCTGAAAAGTATTTTCAATTTAATTCTTATAACTCGTTAATTTTAAATAATTTAAACAAAAACTATTGTCACAAAGTAACTTTGAGATTTGATATCTCTCGTTTTTTTTTTTTACTGAGATTTGATATCTCACTTGTTACTCATTTATTTTATGCATATTATTTATGTTTTTAAGCTTAAACTTACAACAAATTTGTGTAAATAGTTCGGTCAGAAACTCATAAATAGGACTTCGAAAGTAAGACAAAATTTTCAGGTTCATTAGTTTTAGACTTTAATTGAAAAAAATCATTAAGTCAAATTTGACACATGATATCTCTTTCGTTATGAATTTTTTATGCAAAATTTATACATATTTATTGTTCATGAAATACGGTTTATATACATATATAATATACACATAATAATAAATAAAAAAATAAGAGGGATATTTAAACTATAAATTTTTTGTCAAAGTTTAGATAATAGTATTGGCTTTTTTAATATTATAATATTATTACAAAATTTTTCGCTATGTGGAGGTAAATGGTTGGTTGTGGAGAATAAGAGATTTGAAATGTGAGAAATTCTTTAAGTAGTTATTGCTTACTTTAAACATTTTATTTAATAGTTGACATGTGTTATTAATTTTTTAAATAATAGTATACATTTTTAACACAACTTATCAAAATTTACACATATTAATAAATAATATTTATTTAAGAATTTCTTTTCAAAATGTAACACTATATGGATGATCATATATGCAAATGGAAACTTCTAGAATCAAACACTTCAAAAGGAAAGAAAAATGTGAAGTAACCTTTCTTTTTTATGAGGATTCATAGCTAACACAATTTAAGATATTGGAATTTTGGGTTGTTGAAGTGTTATCTTTGAATTTTGAAACCACTGATAAAAAAAAGCTTCATAAGGAAGGCATTAAGTAGTAAAGAGTTACAAGTTTACGATATTTTATCCAGAAAAGGTTACTTGTGGAGCCATCTTTCTTAGTTGGTTTGTTTTTGTTTAGTCATAGACATAGTGATGATCTGTTACTATCATTCTTAGAAATTATTGTCGCTATTGTAATTTTTTTGGGTGTGCTCAGGCAGCTATGTCTGCTTCTTTCTCTTTTTCTTCTGTAGTAGCACGAGATTTCAATAAAAGGCAATGGAAAAAAAAAAGAAAAAAAAGAAAAGAAAACATGATCCTTGATATTGGTTAATGAGTATATAGGGAGAACATGACACCCTACCAAACCTCAAGGGAAGAGCCCAAATCAAGAGACATTGATGTACTTTGAATTGATCTTGATTAAGACTTCTCACTGTAGTTTTGCATAATTCAGGCTCCCCTAGCGAGTACCTTCCCTCAAAGTACCACACAATTCACATTTGTATGAAGCCTTTATTATGCAGAAGGACCACACCGTATACGCATTCTTATGCAGAGAGCTTGGGTGGTTTATTGAGAAAAAGTGCGAAGATAATAACATTTCATTGAATTATAAAAAGCAAATAAATAATATAATAATAATTGTAGAAAAAAAAGGAGACGAGATATTAACAGTTATCATGGTGGGTAGCTTTTCCTTTTGAAATGAAACTAAATTAGGATTAGTAAGTGAAAGATAGAAAGTGGAAAACTTCCAAAAACTTTAAATGGCTTTTAACCTATATTTTTAGGACACTAAGTGTGTTTATCTTAATTTATTTTGTACTTAAAATAATTTATAATTAAAATATTTTTGAGAGAAATTTAAAAAATAATTTTTTATTAAAATTAATAATAAAAAAAAACAAACATGCATTAATTATAACATGGCCAAAAACTCATTAGTGTGTTAGATTTCTTGACGAACTCGGTGTCAGTAACGAAGAGTCTGTAGTTTTTCTTTTATTTATTTATTTTTTGGGTTGAAACTCCCCCAGTCCCTTTCTCCATTGTCTATTGTTCTCCTGTCTTGTGTATTAAAAAAATCATAAATAAGTTGTCAAAATAATGATGCGAATCAAAATATCCATTTAAATATTAAAATCAAAGAATGATGTTACTTATATTTATCATAATCATACACAACTTTACAAGTAATTTCGTTTAAATTAAACAAGAAAAATTAAGAAAGTCACCTTGACTATGCGTATTATTGGAAAATTATAAACACAATTTTTTTTATGCAACATTCCTCAAAATAAAACAAGTGCCAGTATGCCACTGCAAATAATATTAATATTTTTTTTTTCTAGTTGGGTTGAGGTACACAGCACAGCAGGGGTGAGACTTTGGGAAGCATACTTAAAATTAAGTTAGAGTTGGTACAACTCAAAAGTAGTAGGTTTTTTTTTTAATATATAAAGTAGCAGATTTTTATGTACGTAACAGACATTTTGTTGTAATACTTTATTATTACTAATTATTAAATCTTACATAAAAATCATATATCAATGGATAGTAGTAGACTCAACTGTGTATACATATATATGGTTACCTATTCCTATAGAGTCAAGCGCTCGTTCATTGAATGGAAAGAGGGAGACTTTGACATGTTCTCTTTCTTACGTTGTAAAATTATGAGCTGTTCTGGATTTAGCAGCTAGAAAATTGAGAACGTAGTTCTCCCTTTCCCTCCCCCAACCAACACACACACATGACAGGTCACAGCCTTTTCATTGCCGTGGATTTGTTTTCATAGTCCACCTGCCCTCACTTAGTTTACCTTCCTCTCCCAATCTGTTCACAGTTCCAACAAAACCTCCATTTATTAGCTTCAATTCTATATCATAGTCCACTCATCCCTACCAAACCAAACACATTGGTGCATTATTCTTTTGATTAAGCCATCAAACTTGTCCTTTCTCATTTCCCTCACTCAACCATTCAATTCCACAGAAATTTCTACACTCACACATGAAAGAGGAAAAAGAAATGGAGAAAATGGCCACTTTCTTGTACCTCTGTATAAAACAAATCCACTTAGCAGCTTCGGCTGCTTCTCCTTCGCGGGTCAAACTTGAATGCAATTATATTCAAGTGACTTGTGCTCCTCAGAATCCTTAAAACACCCATTCACCCTCTTTCCCTGAAAGAACACAACCCCACCATTAAACTCCACATTTTCTTGAGAATGGAATGAAACAAAAATCTTCGCTTTCCATGACAACTTGACCAGAGCTTCAGAACCCACCAATGGATGGGCACGTAAAGTCCCAAATTTATCGTGATCGTTCTCTCATTGCTCTCTTAAAATCATCATCGTCTTCTTCATCCTTAGCTTCCTCCTCTTATTCTTCTTCTCTTCCTTGGCCTGCTGAAGATGTTCATCTTTCCTCCTCTCCGGTTCGGACCGGGTCTAAGGTTTCACTTTCACATGAAGCGGACCAGTCGTCTCTCGTGGCAGAAAATGAAGCAATTCAGGGAATGGGATTCATCAATGACATTGTGGGTCACAGCGGAATGGAGTGGAAGGATCTGGAGAGGCGGTTCGACCAAGTGGCCTGGACCGGGAATGGCCCTGAACCGGTTGTGAAATGGTCGGAATTTGGCTTCTGCATTGGTGAGAATCGGAAAGTCAACAGTTAATATATCATTATCACTTTGTTTTATGGTCATAATTCATTCACAACAATGTTATTTCCAGGAAAAGGTGAAGGAAAAGTAAGTTCTCTTCTCTTCCTTTCCTTTTGACTAATAGGCTTAAAGATAATAAAGGTGCAAGAATGGAGTGTAAGAGTAACATTTTTTACTCACAATGCACGATGATCATAGAAATGGCATCAATTTCAATTTTCAAACCTTTTTGGCTGGCTCCTCTGTTTACCTTCTGGCACCAGTCAACCAACACAAGAATCATACAGGGCAGGGCAGGGCAGGGCAGAGCAGTTAGACACCTTAGCCATGTTCTTAGCATATGACCATAACGTCATTATGTAGGACAACTTGGATCATTTATATTATTCCTTTTCGGCTTTTCCTACTTAATTTAATTTAATGCTTATTCTTTAACACTTTCTCCTTTTTAATTCTCCTTGAAAGGTTTAATGCTTTTTTTTTTTAATAAAAGAAGGTTTTATCTACACCTACCTGTTCTGATCTTCAAAGGGTCTCTATGTATTATCCTTGATTATTTTGCCAATCATTATTTTAATTTTCACTTTCAAATTTGTCCTTTTCTATAGGGATGCAGCCATCAGCAGAGTTTGCCAATGAACTGCTAAGGGCACTAAGAGGAGGAAAGGAATGGAAATTCGATATCACCAAAAGTGACATGCACAATTTTTGGTCTCGGATGAAAGATGATTCCTTTAACTCAAGAATGCGAATCTTCTTTGACATGTAATAGTCCTCGACTAAACTTAAACTCTCCTCTACACCATTCTGAAATCTGTTTGTAATTTTTCCTTTTCTTACTTCAGGTGTAACAGAAACATGGATGGAAGAATTACTGAGATGGATATAAAGCAGGTTAATATTTAATGAGTAGCTCCTTATCTTCTAACTTACAATCAATT
This sequence comes from Castanospermum australe, assembly GCA_019955255.1. NCBI lineage: Eukaryota > Viridiplantae > Streptophyta > Magnoliopsida > Fabales > Fabaceae > Castanospermum > Castanospermum australe. The sequence continues at coordinate 561,970 of NSJW01000125.1, read as the reverse complement.
ATACTAGGTGAGAGGATGTTCAAAAATTCATTATGTAAAATTGTCATGTTCTGCATCTTCATGTTTGATTTTGGCCGTTCCGGAGACAACTCTGCAATGTGCTTCTAGCCATCTATAATTAATTCTAGTGGGTAGACATAAATTGTCATTATAATTGGCTTTTTCTGCATGTTTTCATGTGATCATGTCCTTGGGGTTTATGTTTATTTTGGCCCTTACGCAGACAATTTTGTTGACTGCTTCTACAAATAAGCTATCCGTGACCCATGAAGAAGCAGAGGACTTTGCGGCCTTGATCATGGAATCGCTGGACAACAAAAACAAAGGCTACATTGAGGTACCAATTTTAGCCTCAACCTTCAATTGAAATTTGGCCACATGACCCTTTTCCACCTTCTATTTAAGATTCATCATTTGTAGATATCTCAAATGGAGTCGCTCTTCAATGCAAGCCTATCACAGGCACCTTCTCCAACGAAACAAGTATCAGCCGCCACACATAATCTCCACAACAGTGACTTTTGCGAAGAGCAAGAACCAATGTCAAGGGCTGAAGTGCTGTTTAGATCCTATTGGCGGCGTGCTTGGGTTGCTCTGGTTTGGTTGCTTGCCTGCTTTGGGTTATTTGCCTGGAAATTTGTTCAGTACCGCCACAGATCAGCATTTGAAGTCATGGGTTACTGCCTTTCCACGGCCAAAGGTGCAGCTGAGACCTTAAAACTCAACATGGCTCTCATTCTCCTCCCTGTTTGTAGAAACACAGTCACGTGGCTCCGCAAGGACCACCGGATCAACTCTGTCATTCCATTCAATGACAACATTAACTTCCACAAGGTAGGTGCTCTAATTTTGCCAGCATTTCATGTAAATAGTATACATTTTCTTAAGAGTCATGTTATTCTTATTTCTTAAATCACACTCTACTTAGCAGAGCAACTGAATCTCACTTGCACTTATGGTGAACCATCCATCATACCTCATACATTTGGTGTAAGCCAATGATTTTCCATTTTCTTTTAAGTTTAGGTTTTAAATTGCGGACTGCATCACTTTATGCAGCTGTCACGGCCGCAACGGTCACAACATGCCGTTGACTGCAACTCAAATACAACTGGAATTTAAAACTTTGCTTAAGTCTATCCATCCCTTTAGGGATGATGAGATTCAATTCCATATCCAATGTATGCATACTTCAAGAAATTTTATCAATTGAATATGCTTCTACTAAACTTCTCATCTACTAGAATATCATAGATTTTTCCTTCTTAAAGTTTGTTAATTTGATTCCATTTTACCTCCGTTAGCACATATCAAAACCCATTGTCACATTGCAATTTATTTTGTTTGTGGGATGTGCAGCTTATTGCAGGAGGAATAGTGGTGGGCGTGATCTTACATGGTGGGACGCACCTTGCTTGTGATTTCCCAAGAATTAGTGGCTGCGACAGATCAATCTTCCGGCAAACGATCGCCGCCAAATTTGGGTACCGCCAACCAACGTACTTGGAAATTTTGGCGACGACGGAGGTGGCGAGTGGGATTGCCATGGTGGTGCTAATGGCCGTCGCATTTTCACTAGCAACAAAGTGGCCGCGGCGTCGCTCGCCTTTGCTGCCCGTGTCCCTGCGACGGGTCACTGGATACAACACCTTTTGGTACTCGCACCACTTGTTCATCCTTGTCTATGCGTTGCTCATTATTCACTCTTTCTTCTTGTTCCTAACCAACAAGCTAATCGAGAAAACGGTGAGTGTTTTTTTGTCCTCATCACTTACTTCATCCCTTCATTAATTTGCCCAAAAAAAAAAGAACATAAGACACTGATAGTTTATAGTTGATTTTCCTAAAAAGATGAAAACTAATTGTGATTAATGTGCTCATGCTTATTGTTTATTTATTTATTTGTTTATTTTATGTGCCTAAGCCAGTAATAAAAGTTTCTAAAGCTCTTTGATTTAAAAGAATTATAGAAGAAAATTTGGGGTGGATCTTCATTTTTCACAAATTGTTCTATGAGCTATGGCATCTATGTGCAGACATGGATGTACATTGCTTTTCCAGTTTTGTTGTACGCTGGAGAGAGGATCTTTCGAGCCATAAGATCAGGATCGTACGATGTTGATATTTTGAAGGTATTTGATCAACTTTTTTATGTTCAATTGTTCATGAAAACTGGGGGTTCACAAATTTTCTGTTTCATTTCATAATTTTTTTTTTATGGTACGGCCCAAAAAGTGAAATTTACCAATTTCTTTAGCCTCCTTTTTAATTTTTACATGCAGGCAAGTCTTTATCCAGGAAAAGTTCTGTACCTCAAAATGCAAAAGCCAGAAGGTTTTGAGTACCAGAGTGGCATGTATATATTCCTTCGATGCCCCCAAATTTCACCCTTTGAATGGTACTTCTATCAAACGACCTTTTCATTCAAGATTCAACATTATGACATTTTTATTGATCCAGTCCATTATTGCAAATTTTTGTGACGCCAATCTGGTCAATCAAGATTGATATTCTATTTGAGGTTCTTGTATAAATTTTCAGGCACCCATTTTCCTTGACTTCAGGGCCACAAGATGACTACCTCAGTGTGCACATTAAAACTCTTGGAGACTGGAGCTACCAAATATATGCTCTATTCCAAGAGGTAAAAATAGCAATGTTTTAAGTGCAGAATTATGCTTCTCATATTTTCTAGTCTCAAAATTGTCCTGGAGTCTGCAGGCAGTAACATCAGGATTACAAGGGTGTCCAAAACTGTACATAGATGGCCCTTATGGTTCTGCTTCTCAAGACCATGTAAAGTATGACATTCTGGTGCTAATTGGCCTTGGCATAGGAGCCACACCTTTCATTAGCATCCTCAAAGATGTAGCAGCTAAAGGTGTCCAGACATCACAATGTGATCATGTAAGATTTTTTATTCTGCTGTCTATTTTCTTTCTGTGATAGTGCCTTTGCTAAAATTCAATTGCTCTGCTTCTGCTCCCTTAAACAAACACCATATTTGGGCATTTGAAATAGAGTGGTCTCAGAGAATGCAGCTTAACAAAGGGTCCAATAAAAGCATACCTCTATTGGGTTACAAGAGAGCAAAACTCCTTTGATTGGTTTAGAGATGCCATGAACGAAATATCAAAATCAAGTAAAAAGCAGGTATGCCTAAATGCAATTTGTTTTGACTATGGCAGTGGATGCTCGCTGGAAAAACTATGCTGATTCTACTATATTATAAGATAAAATTAAGATCTCCTTCAAGCATTTTCTGACCAATCTAGTTTTCTGGTAATCTTAAAGTCGGTTGTGGAGATGCACAATTTCCTCACCAGTGTATATCAGGAGGGAGATGTGCGTTCAGCTTTACTAAGTGTCATTCAGGCTTTGCATCATGCCAAGAATGGGATTGACATGGTTTCCTGGACTCCAGTAAGTGCAGCATCTTCTCCTTGCTTTTGGCCAATATGAAGTTAGGCATAACAACTATGAAGTTAGGCATAACGAAATATAGAAATTAACAGGAAGCTTTACTGAACTGAGGTTAACGAATATCTTATCTGATAACCCTTTTGTTTAGAACTTGAGGACTTAAATGTCTTTTTACCATCGGTCAAGTTAGGCATAACTAAGCAACCTTCTGAAATCTGCATCGATTTTCAAACCATCTTCTTATCAACTACTCCCAACTCAAAGTCATTCGCAAGAGTCCTAACAAATACACATCAACAAGAAAACCTGAAAGATGAAACATTTGTGTCGTATCAAGACTGAAAATGTACATATATTTTGTTGCTGAATAAATTATTTCCTGGTTCTCTCAATTAAAAGAATAATTTTCTGAACGGAATTTTCAGATACGCACACATTTTGCTCGACCAAACTGGTTTAACATATTTTCCAGATTGGCTCGCAAGCACGGAGGAGCTAAGATTGGTGAGAAAATATCCATCATTATTTAGGATTTCTTTTGGCTGAAACTCATTACTTAGCATATATTCTCAACTTTACGAATGTTCTAGAATCATTGAAATAGACAAATTTAATTTACAGGCTAGACCTTTACCCAACCTCTATACCAAAAAAAAAAAAAAAGAGTTTATTGGCTTTTTCCTAACTAACAATGTGGGTTTGCTCGTACAGGGGTTTTCTATTGTGGCCCATCTAATTTAGCAAGAGAATTGAAGAAGTTGTGCACCAAATTTTCCACCAAAACCACAACTAGATTTGTTTTCCACAAGGAAAATTATTAAACGTATTTCTGAGGGAATGATGTGCGTTGTGCCAATTTCCTAATTAGGAAGGCATTACCTTCAGAATCTTGCACAGTTTCCTTTCATTTTGCCAGAGCATCTGTAAAAATATTTGTTGCCCTGGTGTCTCTTAATTTGTATCTTAATTTGTAGACCAACTTCAAGTAGTGGTTCAGCACTGCCACTTCAGCAACCGATAAATGAAAGAAAATACGTCAAAAAGAGTTCTTTTGATTGTTTGTTGTTAGTTCAATGTGTATGCACGCTATTTCCTACACATCTCAGGCAGCAAATCGTGGGGAGAAATATAAATAATATATTTACAACATCAAATAATCATTGTGATTATTCAGTTAAAACTACGAATTCAATAAATCAAACATCGTAATTATATAGACCTTACTCAAAAAATTCTAATCTAGGTCGATTTTTCATTATAACTATCCCAAATTTTAAGGCAGCAAACTGCATACAACATTCCATACTAAATTAAAGAGCATCTCTTGTAGCATTCCGTGATGGTAAATGGTGTCTGTATAACATGTCATTAAAATCTGGATGTTGGACCTATGTTTAGCAAGTACTAATAATGCACAAAAACTATCTCAATCGCCATGAACGCCAGTTGTATAACTACATAGCACAAAACTAAGAATTACAACAGATTAAAATTGAAAGTAAAGAACACTCAGATTTGTTGTGCCATAAAGAGAAATGAAGGCGCCCCATCAGTATTAGAACTGAAAACCCTTATGATGAGTCATTTAAGTTGGAAAGACATAAATTTAATCTCAAACATCAAAAAACACAATTCCAGAAATATCCGATCGCCCAGAAACCCCTGAAATTGGGTTTCACTGGAACAATTATTACAGAAGCTGAAAGAAATGTAAACAAAATGTAGCACTGGCAATTCAAAAGAACCCGCTCATATTATCTCAATTTCATCCCTGTTGAATAGACTACAGATTTTTTTTCTCCTGTGATTAACCTTCCAGTGCTGAAGCTCCGGAGATAATCTCAATCAATTCGGTGGTAATTGATGCTTGACGAGTTCTATCAAAAAATGAACAATGACTGGTCAGTCATCGGTGATTCCAGGACAGAAAAGCATTGGCCATAGCTTCAAATGCAAAGTATAGAACTGAACTGACAAAAATAATAATACAATAATATAGGACAGACCAAGGAAAACTATGTCCGGGTGAAGACCCTGATTATAGAATGTGACGCACAAGCATGAAAGAGAGAGAGAGAGAGAGAGAGAGAGAGACCTGTTATAAGTGAGGGTGAGACGCTCAAGCATGTCCCCAGCATTTCTGCTAGAGCTGTCCATGGCAGACATCCTTGCTCCTTGCTCACTGCAAGCATTCTCCAACACCGCGTTGAACAAGACCTACAACAAAGTAACATGACAAGTTACCACAAAGTATCATTCGAAAGAGACATTACTTTCAAGTTTCAACCAGCAAAAAGATTTTAGTTAAAAGCATAAAGGTGCCAACACAACATTTCCAAATCAAAAAGCATTACCAAGAAAGAATACCAAGGCCAGAATGGCAGAGCACAAATAGAATCAGGAACAAGCTTCAATCAGCACAAAATTTCAGGTTGATGTAGTACAAGAAGCCTAACAACAACTAATTAAATAACAATTAAAACTAACTGAAATCCTCCATATAGAATCTCTATTGATAAAGACTGACATAATTAATTAAAAAGCAAAAAAAGTTAAAAACAAAAAAGGGAAAACAACATAGGTAGCAATTGAACTGCTCAACAAAGACATGGAGAGTTCTTCTGAAAACGCTATTTCTAAAAGCATCAACTCCTTGTATTCATCATTGTTTGAAGAAGAAACCATAGATTTACATTAAAGAAGTCTTAAAGATTCTGAATTCCCAAAGAAAAAAATATTTACAGTGCCATGGGCTCACCCCATGTTGCTGCCAGCAGTAAAGTTATCACCAAGCATTCATGATGCTGCTCAGTAAAATATAGGGAACAATAAACATTATAAAATATGAAATATTACAGTGCAGACCAAAAGTCTCAAAGAACATTTTCTAGGAATATTTTTACGATATAAAGAGGGTGAGCCTGCAGAAACAGCCTCTGCTCAAGGACATAATGTTACATACATCTGACCCTCCCCCAGACCCCACAATGGTGGGATACTTGCCTTGTGGACAAGGCCACCCTTTAATATTTGATAGATATAATTTCAAAATCACTTGTGCACCATTTTATCATTTGGGTTGTTACAAATATTCACAATAGTTGCAATTGATAAGGATATAAAACACTGCATGGCATGAGGTGTAAAATCAATGAGAAGTATTTGACAATTCTTCCTCCTATTCTCTCCTCTCTCTCTCTCTCTCTCTCCCCCCTTCCTTCCCTCTCTTGATGCTTCCTCTCCCCACCTTCTTCCTTGTAACTGTAAGGATCATAACAAATCACAAATCTGCAAGTGTTATATCAATATTTTCTAAACCACAAGGAAGTACATGCACATCCTTGAATGCTCTCTGAGAAAAAGGTAATTTAAAAAAAAAAATAGCAATAATTCCTCATACTACTGCAGGAGAACAAATTCATATTGCTTAAAAATGAAAAGAAAATTGAAATCCAAACTGCTCCTAGAATGATATCACCAGCTTTAATATTTCTGAATTCTTGCCATCTATGAATTAAAAGTACCATTTGATTACTCAGCTGAGAGTGAACTCAGTTACCTAGTCAATTGGAAATCCCAGAGTTCAAAAAAATTAAAAAAAGCCACAAGAGAGGAGGAGGAGGCGAACAAGAAGTGGGCAAGAGGGCAGTGAAAAGTTCAAAATTGAACATATATCAGCTGCAAATCCTAAAGCATGCTGTTAATGCAAAAGGACAAGATAAATAGCTCCAGCAACTAAACCTTTTTTTTTAAATTAAAGAAATATTATTAGAATAGAGAAAGGAAGCTTGCAAAAAAAAAAAAAAAATCAGCAACATATCCTATTGCATTGTCATTTTTCTAAATTTGATTCCAACCAGTAACCTGTAAGGTGTAATAAAGAAAAGAAGGCAATAGCAAAGTTGATTTGCCGGAAAGTAAGAAGTTTCAAAAACTGTACTCACACAAGAAAATTGGAACTCAGCCAGATTCTGAAGAACTTCTGATTTTGTCTCACCACCTTCAATCTCATAGGAGTCCAGTTCCCCAAGCTTCCCCCCAGATTCAGCCTCTCTCTCCACAATCTACATGAAAATTACATCACTTTATAACAACATTTGAAAAAGTAAAAGGAATAACATCAAAGCCTAATATTACAAAATAAATAAGTACCATGAGGCATTTCTAAATAACAAACAAAAGGCCAAACTAAGAATCCAGCCCACACTTGACTCAGCGGACAACATTTGGATATCCTATAACATATGCTGTTGTTCAATTGATGGAAGTACCTCAGGAGATAATACAGTTGACATTGTTGGCAGAAATGAGACAACTGATTGGAATTTGTTGAAAACAATCCTTAAGGCATCATACTCCACATTCTTAAGAATGTCATCTGCTAAGACAGAGACCTGAAATTACAACAATCTGATGAAAAACGAGGGACAGAATCTGTACGTGTGTGTAGATCAATCATATTTAAAATGAATCTATGTCATAAATAATTTTAATTTTTGATAATCCAAATCCTCATGATTTCCAATCTTCCTTGAACAAATCAATTTGAGGACCACCTGACGACTTAATTCCATGAAAAAGCAAATAAAAGATTTCAAGAAAAAGTACAGGACAAGTTTACGTTACATGATATTCCATTACTGTTATTCATCATAACCACCTTCTCTTCCATTACTTAATTCCTTTTTGCCTACAAATAACTGCCAATTAAAATATCAAACTATCTATTTCTTATTCTCTTTGCTCTTCTACTGTAATTACTTATGAACTAACCACTTCAAAGAACATATAAAGTCCAATACGTAGACTAAAACAAGAGCAAGATCTTAAAAAACACATGTACATGCACAAATGTAAGAAACCATCCTCCATTGGGTGGCAAAGAGACACAAACTAACCTGAGTATAATTCAAGGGATTTTTCTGCAACTCAGTTATGGTGACCTCAATGTGTTTCTTTGAGTCACGTATCAATTGAGCCTTAGCCTTCTCTCCCAATATGACATACTTTGTCTCTTTATCTGGCCCTATAGCATTAAAACTGTAGTATTAAAATCAAGTAAAATCATGGCTTGTAAGTTGTATGGCATACTCCACATCTACTACTGTAAGTTGAATCTCCGATATTCCACGGCTTTTGGCTTGTAACCTATCGAGTTTCAACTATTGACACTTTATACATGTTGCTCTCATGCAAACTTCATAAGGTATAATACCTAACTCTTGTTGTCCTATTTGTGCAGAAATCTAGAGACCACTTGATTGGGACTTACTGACAATCTCATTAAGGTGTATGACTCAGCAAAAGCTTTTTAAAGGTTGACAGGAGCATTAATCCATCATTTGAGTATAAAGAGCCTAAACATCCAGTGTTTTCTGAATCACTAAAGTTGAAACTCAAATTGCAAAATGATTTTTCTTTCATTGGATCACATATTTTCTCTGATTCTATGTTGGCTAACTTATGGAATCATTAGGATTTAGAGATTTTAGCTTATCTCATCATTCAACATAACAAATTTACTTTGTTGAACATTCCGTTTCAAAATTTGGAACACAATTCAGACAAACATAAATAGTATTTAACCTTGCATCATGATATATTAAATAAAAAGTGAAGTTTGTAGCAGAAATTACCAGAATTCAATTTGTTCAAAGCCCTGCTAATCTTCACAGATGTGGAATTGATTCCACCACACAGACTTTGTCTGAAGAAACGGTAACAATGACATTCTTCTTCACATCAACACCTGCGCATAGCAACAGAAAGGAAAGGTGCAAGGTCAGGGCATCAGGAACATAACATTCATATATGATTGTATATGCATTTACCATGTAGCTAATTCACAAAAGTTTATGAAGCAGTGGCAAGTGTGCGACTGCCACATCATACACATATCAAAGGCACTAGAAGAAAGAGTGCCAATATGACCCAAGGCAAAAGCATAAAAATCAAAGAACAAGTACCAATCAAGTATCAAATTGCCATATATGAACTATAAAACAATATTGTCCAACATACTGGGAGTGTCACCCAGAAGGGCAGTAAATGGCTGCCACAGGCCTCGTGAATTTTCAGCTCTAGTTTGAATAGCACGTAGCTTTGAGGCTGCAACCATTTTCATTGCCTTTGTAATTTTTTGGATATTCTTCACACTCTTCATCCGGTTTCTGACTGCATCATTACATATATCCACAAAGAATCAATATCTATTTGGCAGGTAGCCATATCAAAAAGAATGAAGCAAAAAGAAAAATAAATCTAGAACAAAGTTAAGAAACAGTTAATAGAGGATGAAATTGATCCTACCTATTTGAGTTGAAATAGAGCGCACTCCCAGTGGGACTTGCTCCCTGTCAACCAAGTGAAATGTGTTGGTTTAGTGAAGAAAAGACAAGGTAAATATGGCATATACAGCTATTGTGACAAGGTTTAGAAATACTTGTGCATGCCTAATGTAAAATGTTTGTGCACTTCCCTAAAAAAATTCAAGTCCTCAGTCCAAGTTTCCAGGCCTCACGAAAGACCATGACATTGACACTTAATTCTTATACTTATTCCATTTTTTAAATATAAAAAAAATAAAGTAATGATAAAAGCTTGCTCTGAGTAGCACCATGGGGGCCAAACTTGCTCAATATTTAGCGCAGGGTTTACAAATTTTCGATACCTACCCCGGTTCACGAGAAGGGGAGGAAGAATACTTGTTCCTTCACATATAAGCCTCCATCAGTGTCATGGAGCTGTATGTAAAGAACTAGGGAAAAGAGCACCTTATTATCTCAAACTTCATATGTATCTGGTATTCCAATGTCCATTTTGCATACAAGAATATAACAGCTAAAAAGCCGCAAACTTTGACCAACCAAAACCTTGTTGAGGCCAGACTCAATTCAATCCAAACCACAAAATGAAAATGCACCTACAGTTCCATGTTCCGACCTTTCTCGGCACGGCAAACGGATTGTTAAACTACGGGTAAGCGTAAAACAGGAGTAAGCAGTAGATTCGAGAGAGAAAAGGGAAGGGAGATCGTACTCGGAGATGAGAGAGGATCGGATGGCGCGAATTGGTTGGGGAGAGATGAAAGGGGCGAAACGCCTCCCTTCGCGTCGCAGAGCCGCCATCGCCATTGGCACTGATTGGTGATCGGTTCCCTGAAACCCTAGCGGGGACTCCTCGGATCAATAGGAAGTTGGTTGCTGTAAAAAGATGCTGCCTGTGAGTCTGACTCTGTGAATGTGAATTGTGAAGCAAATTGTTCGAAGCGGAGCCAATTTCGCAACAGCAGAACCTCACAAGGCTGGTTTGGATGGAACTTTATTTTATGCTTCAGGGACAAATATGTAAGAACGTGTAGATGTTACATAGAAAATTGGAGAATGTTGCATAAAATGTATTTGGACTCTGCAATTTATTAATTTAGCTCATTTTTAATATAGTTGTTATAATTTTTTTTAAATTATTTTTTATTGCTTTAAAGTTTTTAATTTAATCTTTTTGTTAGTCGATGTTATAAAACTGTTAACTTATGTACACATAACAAAGAAAGAATTAGTCACGTCATCATCTACATTTTTGCTACATATATACAGCATAACAAAGAGAAACTAAAATAAAATGGTTTAAAACTGACAACTTATTAAAAAAAAATATAAAAATTAAATATTTAATTTAATCATATTATTATCTTTAAATAAGAAAACTAATTTGTAATCTTTATGTTTATTTTGTCTTTGATCAAAATATCTTTACAAATATTATTATAAGACTAATCTTTTAAACTGTAATAGTAGTTAAGTAAAATTTTGTTTAAAGTAATAATTCTAAAATTTAAATTTTTAATATTATAAATACAATTTATTAAAAATTAAAATTTACTTTTATTACGAAGAACCAATTTTGAGTTTGCAATCTTTACTTGCCTCTTGCATATTTTATTACAAGAAAAAAAAATGTGAGGTTGACAAACTTTACCGTATATAAAAGAAAATAACTAGGGTGTATAATTACTAAATTGTATATGAATATATGTGATCTTGTATAAATACGATAAAATTTTTAATTATGTATAACAAAGTATGATTTTTTTTATATGCATAAAGAGTTGTTTGCGTGGATTTTTTATATATAAATAATGCTTATATTTTTTTTATGTATCAATATGCATTCTTTTTAAATTGTACACTAAAATGCGTTTAATTTATATAGGTGAAAAGTCATCATAGGATAAAGTAATTTTTCACTTTCAGATTACAAATTTTTTTAACTAATTTTTGAAAAAAAAAATAGAAAACTCAATTGAAAAATTACCTTAAGTTAGTGAAACCTCCCAACTTGATAAAAATAAAATAAAATAAAAGTTCACAGTTAAGAATCACCTATATTTTCAAATTTTGATCAAGAAAGAAATAGATAAAAAGTTGCCTCACCGACACAAAAATTAGTGTATTTTAGTAATTAATCTAAAAAAAGTATAAAATGAGAAATAATAAATAAAAAAAGATATTTAGATAAAAAAAAAGCCTAATTATAAGTGTTTAATTAAGTTTGTGGTTTTGATAATTTTAATTCGTTTTTATAGGTGTTCTTATTCAATTATATATCAATCACATATAATATTTTTTGTAGTAATTTTTTATCTAAATTATTTTGTTAAATAATAATATGTCATATTAAAATCAATCAATCAATCAATATATGTAGTAAAATTATCAACAGAGTTTGATTCATTGAATCGACCTTTCACTCATATTTTATTATGACTTAGGTTTAATTATTTAATTTTTTCATTGTTAAGTCATCTGTAATGGACGAACCTTTTTCTTAACATGAATTTTGTTAAAAAAAATACATATAATAAAATTGATTAAAGTGAATATTATTGATGGACTTTTAACTACATTAAAGTTTTTAATATTGTAATAATTAGTTAAAGTTTATTTAATTAGCATTGATAATACCTATCCTTTTAAATCTATCTTACAAATAGTAACTATATTTATATTCAAGTATGAATTAAGTCATAGCAAAATTAATAATGATATTGATGATTTATTAACTAATTTAAAATTGTATTCATGATTTTAATATTGTGATAACTATTTAAAATTTATTTAATTAGCCTTGATAATATATATCTTTTGAACTTATCTTGTAACTGGTAATCATATTTATATTCAAGTATGCATTGAGTTATATATATCTTATTGAACCTAATTTTAAGTGATATAAATTGAGATTCATTCGGGAAGTTGTATAATTTTCTCTCGTGATCTTGTGATACGTATATTAAATATTAATATAATTTAAATAAAAAAATGATATTATAATTATATTTAATATTAATAATAACTTGAATCAAATAAATAATATTAAATAACGTAGATTGACTACTAATCCAATTCACATAAAATTACTATTCATATCTCACTATTTAAATTTTGTCTTATAATTTTGATATAAGTACTTTTAATATTAACATAATTTAAATAAAATTACAATCCAATAAATTATAATTTCTTTAAATAATTATCTAAATAATTTAAAATATACATAAATTTGTTTGGTAAGATTATTATTGGGCTGAGATGATGAGGACAGTTGAATAACTATTCATTGAAAAAGGTTCTAAAAGATTATGATGAACTTAAAGTACAAATCCATCCTTAAATACTTAACATTATATTGAAAATAATATCTTCCAAAATAAATTAGATTACTTTATGTATATAAAAAGTTTACCTTAGGTATAAATACTCTCAATCTATAATCTTAATATTGTCCTTCTGACTTGAATATTGAAATGCTTTTTGTAGGTATCCCATTACTTTATAAATCTTTAGAATCAATCACTTGTAGACTGAATTCTAAATACATCTTCTATCTGGGATTAGTCCAAAGCAAAATTCACGTACCAGGAGGAAATAAAAACTAGTTTTGTAACCACTACTCGAATCGTGAAGAAAGAAAAGGAGGCGAGGACTTTGAGGCCTAAATTGTGCCCATTTTTATTCTTTTGAAATATTTTCGTTTACGGCAAAAGAAAAAACAATTATCTTTATTTTAATTTTTTCGGAGAAAAGTCGAAACTACCCTCATCTCCCTGGCATCGAGAACCCTAGCCTTTTTGTATGTCCTTCAACTTCGAAAAGTTGAGCTGAAGACGAACACTAGCCATAGATGATAGATAGTTTAACACTGCACGCAAAATAGGAACCCCAATTCGCAGATAATAGCACAGCCAACAACAACAATGGCGTCGGCGAAGCGATGCCACTACGAAGTCCTCGGTCTCCACCGAGACTGCACCCCCGACGAGATCCGATCGGCTTACAAGCGCCTCGCCCTGCAGCGCCACCCCGACAAGCTCGTCCAGTCCGGCTTGTCCCAAGCCGAAGCCACGGCTCAATTCCAGGAGCTGCAGCACGCCTACGAGGTCCTCTCCGACCCAAAGGAGCGAGCTTGGTACGACTCCCACCGCTCCCAGATCCTCTTCTCCGACCCCAACTCGCTTGGCAACTCGGTCATCCCGAACCTGTTCTCCTTCTTCTCCAACACCGTTTTTTCCGGGTACTCGGACACCGGCAAGGGGTTCTATCGGGTCTACGCTGACGTTTTTGACAAAATCCATGCCAGCGAGATCAATTTCGCGAAGAAATTGGGTTTGGGCGTTGATGGGGTTCGGCAAGCCCCTGTGATGGGCAATTTGGATAGCCCCTATTCCCAGGTGACTGCATTTTACAATTACTGGTTGGGTTTCTCTACGGTGATGGACTTTTTCTGGGTCGACGAGTACGACGCGATGGCCGGTCCTAACCGGAAGTCGAGGCGGCTGATGGAGGAGGAGAACAACAAGGTGAGGAGGAAGGCGAGGAAAGAGTACAATGACACGGTGCGGAAGCTAGTGGATTTTGCCAAGAAGAGGGATAAGAGGGTGATTGATATGAAGGTGAAGAAGAATGCGGAGATGGAGAAAAGGAAAGAGGAGGAGAGGGAGAGGAAGAAGAGGTTGGAGAAGGAGAAGAAGGAGAGGGCCATGGCGTATGAGGAGCCTGATTGGGCCAAAGTCGAGGAGGATGGAGAGGATGAGGGAGACTGGTTTGAAGAGTTGGAGGAGGAGAAGAGGAGGAAGAATGCTGAGAAGGAGTTTTATTGTGTGCTGTGTGGGAAGAAGTTCAAGAGTGAGAAGCAATGGAAAAACCATGAGCAATCGAAGAAGCATAAGGAGAAAGTCGCAGAATTCAGGGATTCACTTGGTGATGAAGAGCAAGACGAAGAGGATTTAGAAGTAGAGGTGGAAGGAGAAGGAGCAGGAAAGGAGAGATTAGAAAGTGATGATGATGAGATTGGGGTGAATGATGATCAATCGGGGGAGACTGATTATGGGGTTGACGATTTGGAGGGGAGAATTAGAGATGGTCTCCGTGTTGCAGAGGAGACTAGAAATGGGGTTGAGTTGAATGATGATGCTGACGATGAGTTTTTTGATGCCCCGCATGCAAAGGAGGGTGAGGAGGCCGGTGTGTCTGTAGGTTTTGATGATGATGATGAAGTTGGTGTTCTTGAAGCAATGGTGGCAGGCCACAAGAGCAGAAAATCAGGTGCTTCAAAGCATAAACCCAAGGCTTCAATGACTCGAACAGAAATTGAGAATGAGAATGATGGGGTTAGCTTTATGGAATATGACAGCCGAAAGAACACAAGAAAGAAACGTGGAGCCAAGAAAGATAGGGGTGGGAAAAATTCGGATGAATCTCATATGGGTGCTGTCAACAGCGATAATGAGAATATGAACAGTATTGAAAATGATAATTCTAATGCAGAAGAGTCTTCTTCCCAATATTTTGTGGAAAATGAGAGTAACGGAAAAGAGAATGAGCAGGTGGGTAGAGTTAAGAAGACTTCAAATCAAACCGCTGATAAAAAAGGAATTGCAACGGACACAAAAATCAAAGCAAATATTTCATCCAAAGGAAGAAAATCTAAGGTAAGAATTTGTGAATAAGCTTGTTCGCCAATCCCTCATCAGTTGGCATGAGATATCTAGTTGTATCAGTTGTGTTATACTGCCGGTTGTTTTTGTGTTGTCCTAAGCTTGATACCCGCTATTTACTTCCCATAGTTTTGCTTTCCGAAGTTAGTTAAGATGTTGTTCAGATCTCCATTTTTATGGTTACTCTGGTTTTCTAAAATTCACATATTTAAGACATGTATTAATGGTTGAAGATCTACTTTGGAGATGCTTTCAGTGGTTTGTATTTAGGTGTAGCCAGTATAACATTTACTATGTACTCTTGCCATGTCTTACCATTCTGCTTGCTTTTGTGCTCTATATTCTGATTTCTGATTTTGGATTTTGTATCTTAAATAAGGTGACATCAAAGAATCTTGGCAATATTTGTGAGGCCTGTGGAGAGGAGTTTGAGTCAAGGTAATTTATGTCTCTTCTGTTTATCAAATTTTTACTTATTCTATGGTAAAGATTTGGTTGTTAGAATAAACTGCTATATATCTTAGATTATTTGAGTCACAGGAATAAATTACACAAACATCTGGGCGATTCTGGGCATGCGACAACAAAACGTCGATAAGGAAACAAAAGTAGGAATTCTTCAATGCAAGCGTATACTCTGAGTGGTGCTCCAGTTCCAGATATTGACCAGCTTCAATTATTGGTCCATTCTTTGATTTTACTATAATACAGAAAAATTTCAAGACAAGGTAAGCCTTCGGCAGAAGACTTGCTGTAATTGCTGCGACAGTTCAGAAATATTTTGATACAGGGAATTTTACACAACTCATGATGGAAATCGCCCTCTTCTCTCGTTGAAAGGAAGGCTTTAGGTTAATCAATAATTAGATTTTAATTAGCACCAGAGAGAAAGCGTTTAAGTATAACCTTGCTGCTTGTTTGTTGACAACATTCTGGTTTATTTCATCTTCCCAAAAGAAAATTTAAATACATTTTTGCATTTAAAGTAACTTATGTGATGTTTTTTTAGTATACTAGTTTCTATTAAAATGTAATGCGAGCAAGAGAAAATGAAAGTTTTATGCAGACATAAAATCTCCCCCAAAATTTTCTCCTTTGTAAGTTTTAATATAAAAAATTGTTCTAAAAATTATAGTTTAAAAAATCTTTAGAATAATTACTTAAAGACGAGGAAAAAGGACGTTAACTTGTGTCATTAGATTAAAGTGATTTTCATTGCCTAATTATCGTTTAAAAAATTTGGAAATTGAAAAATCCATACTTACAGTAAATGAAGCAATGCAGTCGTTTTGACAAGTTTGTTCTCATCAATATTCTACATATGGACCAAATACTTCGGGAGCCACTCTTTTCAAGAAGAATATACATGCAACCAGACACCAATACTGTAGCAAATATTAGAATCCACGCTTAGATATAATTTGCGAAACTGTGGAAAAGATGTACGAGCCTTGAAGCACTTCCATGAGGTTTCTTGTCTCCGACAAAGGAACACACTTTTTCTGTACTAGTAAGGTGTCGTTCTAGTCTTCAAGAAGATTTACACCCAAAGGCAATGACATGCCAATGTGCAAATTACAACGGTTTAGCAGCAGCAGCGTCAATGTAAGCAATGGATTCCACCTCTGAAAGCTGTTCTCCCTCTACCAACCCTTTTATTAAGGTGTTGGCATATGCTTTATTAGGGGCACGTAATGGAAGCTCCCCAGATTTGAAGCGTTCAATATCAGTGAGTGAACACCTGGTTAAATTAAAGTAATATAAATATCATCCTTATACGGACCAATAATAAGGCAACAAACTAGAGGAATTAGAAAATATAACTTGTTACTCACGTCATGGTAACTATTGGAATATCCTGCTCCTTTCTCAAGTAGACAACATTACCATACCGAGAACCCTGAACGACCATTAGCAGCAAGCCATGGACCACAATCACAAACAAATAGCAAAGTCATGACCAAGGCAAAATGAGTAAATAAAAAATTAAATAAATGCTATCAGAAAATGACTAGGGATTCAAATGAATACCTTGACAACCTCCTGAGAATTGAACTCCTTGTCAGCGATAGCATTCAGTGAAGTTATATCAAACAAAGGAGAACCCGCATTAAGGCTTAAACCATTTTCCTGAAGTAAAACATCATTGAACTGCTCTAGCCTGTAATAAATATGGAAGAAAATGTAGAGATATAACCTCCATTGGATGCATTAGCAAACAAAAAAATTGATTCAACAATGTCATGCTCTGACAGCAGAGCTTTGAAAAAGGGACAGGTTTTCTGCAAACGGGAGGAAGTTTAAAAAGCTAGAAGGATTTACTTACGAAATTTTGTACAGGCACACGTAAGTATTGTCCTCAAAGGTTCTTACAGGATTAACAAAAGCAACCCCTCCAGGACCCCATGAACGTGAAGAATTGCGACCAAAAAATATACGGCAAGGGAAAGTCTTCCACAGGATCTCCTTTGGCGGAGCTCTGTTCACTGAACCAGAACATTGCTTTTGCATACCTTCCACCTGAATATCGTAAAAAGAAAACAGATAACAGTAGAAAAAAAGCTATAGAAAAAGAAAGGATGTAAGCAAGATAACAAGGAAATGAAAGGCAGGTTGCAAATTCTTTATAAACTGAGCAAATAATCAATGCATAATGATGACACTGAAGCCTGAAAGCACAAGACTTAATTTTGTCAGATACGATAGGCCCGCTCTTTATACTATCAATGCAATCAACCATAACAAATTACAAGAAAAATTTTGCAAAGCAAAGAATACAAAGAAACTCGAGGGCTGGCCTAACTTTTCCTTAATAGCAATTTGACAGACCTCTTAAGAAAAAGAGGTGAGGCCTAACATCTAAGTTCAACGGTACCAAAGCTTTCCCAACTTCGACTACTATATAAAATAACTTCAATGTTGATGGAATGATTGAAATGAATGAAAGATAATCATCTGTTTCATAACTGCACTATTGTTTATATATTTAGTGCAATATAAAAAGGCAACTTGACTTGAATGTTGCATTACCTGTCCACCTGCTATATAGCACAAGAATCTTGATTTCCACATATTTGATCCATATGAGGCATACCATACGCAAATATTTGACAATTCTGACCGCCATAAATTAGAACCAGCAGTCTCTTGATCTGCATTAAATATGGAGCTTGTCAAGTAATAAATTGGGTGAAAAAGGTATCTGACTATCTATTATTTCATTGCCATTATATCGTACAAACTACACTGGGCCTACACCCAATCTAGAGGACCAACCTAATTTCACGGCACGCACCAATGGCCGCCGACTTAATGAGAATTACTGGTTATAGCAGGTTAGCACATTGGCTAAAGCTTGTAACCTCTTTGCACCTATAAATAGGAGCTCTGCTTCACATGTATGCTAAGTTTTTATCTACTCAATGCTCTGAGCCTGCATTCTTATTATAAGTTTTCAGACTTAATCATTGAAACAGATTGGGGTGCCCTTGGCCGCCGAGTACAACGACCCATCGATGTGGCCTACCAAGACACAGTCAACAACCAAGTTAGCCAAGCTCAAAGCAATCACAACAAGCTCAAGAACACTCCCAAGTTCAAAAAAGTGTGGAGCGTAGAATGAGCACAGATGCGTTTAGGACACACAATGCGTCCCTAGGATCCTCAAAATCTTGTGACTTGCAAGGTTTCTTAGTTGAGGACACTCCAACTAGGTTTTCATGCGCCTTGAGTAAGGACCCCCGTGGTTAGGAAAGATATGAGGCGCTCTGGATAACTTCTCAAGGAAGCATAGAGAGTGAACTCCCCCTTCCCACTTGGCCAAAAACCATCATTAACCTGTCTAAATCACCTTTTATCCTTGACCCCACCATACCCACCTGAGGAAGGTGTAGAGGGGCGCTACCCCGAGCAGATATGCCCTACCCTCACCCAAAGGAGTTTGAACTGCATTTAATGCACAGACCAAAAAAAGCCCATTTGGATAGTGAGGTCCTTGCAATTACGTTTCATTTTTCATCTAACCTATTGCAGACCATGCATAATCATCGAAGGACACAAGTGAACGGACTAGGAGATATTTGACAACTTTGGTCCAACACAGAGGGCATTTGCCCCTCGGCCCTTCCATCTCCTAACATAAAGAAAGGCACTTCTTCGCCAAATGCTTCTACATGGAAAAAAAAAAAGTCCTTGAAATCATCATGTGACAGCTCAAATTCAAAAGTTGGTGACCTCTTTGACCCTGTAGCTAAACACAACCTATTTTAACCCTCCTCACCTTTTATACATGAAAGAAATAAGAGAAAATGGGAACAGTGGGAACCAGAGTACATGACTGGCATAATAGTTCAAAACTTATCACAAATGCCCAACTATTAGGGTGAAGTTGAGTTGGGGCTACATTTAGGGCATTCAATGCCTCAATTTGGACGTTTGAAAGCGGCATTAGCGTGGCAAACCAAATAGAATGACAAGAAGTGTCCATGTGTCAAGGTTAGACAAAAGTAAATAAAATTGCAGAAAGCATAGGAAAAAAAAGGAAGACACCAAAAACAGAGAGCAGGTGGTCTTCTCAATGGTTCAGTTCCAACATAATAAAATCAAAATAAAAAGAATATAAACTAGCACAAAAACTGTTGAAACAAGTAAAGAAGAGAACAGGAGTAAAAAAGTAAGTAGAATGGCAAAAAGTATAGAAATGAAGAAAGAAAGCACACTGAAAACAGAGCATATGGTTTTCTCGGTGGTCCAAGTCCAACATAATGTAATCAAAACAAAAAGAAGCTAAAGTGGACAGAAATTGCTAAAACAAATAAAGAAGAGAACAGCAATTAACAAATTAAAAAGATACATGTTTGGCCTGGTGGTAACTCTCTTTGGCTTGGGGGTGGCTCTCTTTTGTCTCCTTTGTTACGTAATTTTATTTGTTTATAGAATCCTTGCTGCCACGGGTATTTTATACTAAAACCTCATGATTTTTCTGAACACTATGGGCAGGGCTTTGTATTTTCCTCTGCCATCAATAAGGCGCTACTAAAAAAACACCAACTGAAGGGGGACAGCACCTCAACCAACAAGAGGCGTCGACCCCTTATGGCATCTCGCCTCAGCGCCTTAGACGCACCTTGTGGCATGCTTAAATACAATCGTCCAAATAAACCTCAAACCCAACCCAACCCATGAACAACCCCAACAACTATAGCTAGTAAACTTTCCACACCTATAAACAGGAGCCCCACTCCACAGGTACGTAATTTTTTATCCATTCACTGCTCTAAGCCTCTAACCTAGTCTTCTTATTCAAAGTTTGCAAATCACAATCCCCCTTGTCATGTGGATCTCAGACATCACCCTATGTAGTATCCAGACATCACCCAATAACCAATCTAAAGGCTATCCCAAGACAAAATAACAGTGATTACCTGCATCAACTTTCAGCTTGGAAAGGGGTTGTATCACATCCTCAAGAAGCTTTACAAGATTTTCTGAATTCAATGGACCTTTGTCATCCTCCGTCTCAGAGTCCGAGCTAGAGATAAGAGTATGCTGTAGTGGCAAAAGTTTATTGCAGCAAAGATTTTAAGATGAGAATAATTTCACATACAAAGGATGAAAGCAAGATTCAAACACATAAAAAGAAAAGGGAGTAAAATAGAGAGACACACAAATTGAGCTAAATAAGTTTGAAATTTTAGTTCCTCTAGAATCATACACATCCATGATTCATCCTTATTGTATCACCATACTTTAATGGTATGTGTTAACCGTAGCATAACCAAAATTGTCTGTATTAGGCATACATATGTTAGGAAAAGAAAAGTTGTTAATCTGATCCAAAACAAAGAAGCTTAAAGGGATGAGTTATTTCTTGCATTTTAACTCATCTCCCATGAGACTTTCCAAATAAAAGTAGCATTTATAGCTTTGCAATAAAAGGTCATCAACTCATCATTTTCTTTAAATCGTGTAAGCCAGTAAAAGCCATTGGATAGCATGCCAATAAATTTTGTTCATTACAAAGAACTTAACTATAATTTACACTAATCAACCTTGAATTCTAATTTATAGTTATTGATAAATCTCATTAAATTACAAATTACACAACAAGTAACAAAACTACCAAACCACTATTTGATCAGTAATATTTATTTTCAAAATGATTTGTATTTTACATTGTACAATTATAAGTCTTACACACAACTTGTAAGTGATTTAGACCCAATAGTAAAATGGAAAGTATATGATATCAAATTGACTCAATTAACTATCAATAAATGAACCACAATCATGAAAAGTGCATTACCGGAGGTGGAGCCATTTGACGAATTAGCTTTTGAGGTAATTCACTGGCAAGTGTAGGCCAGAAAGGACTTAACTCCTGGCGAACCTGCCAAATATATATCCCCCTTTAGCACTAAAAGAAATAAAAAGCCCAGATGAAACTGGTAGGAAAGAAATGTATATACTCCCCTGCCCCCTACCAAAATCTTTTTCCCAGCAAAAGAGGGAAAGGACATCCAACAGTATCACATGTTATTACCGCTTGAATCACACTCCATGTGGACTCAAATGGATAAGCCTCTGAGGATCCACTAATAGGCTTGTCTTCTAGCAACACTTCCACACAAGCATGGATTGACTTTGCTATGGAGTCAAGATTATATCCTCCTTCTAACACCAGTACGATCCTACCTTCAGCGAAATTCATCAACTGAAATATATAGAATGGAAAAGAATATGTAACAGTCATTGATATAGTATCAGCTTATTAAACTTTTCACAGATATTTTTTCAAAATTAAAAGTTAACTTGATATACGTAATAAAAAAAGAATGAAAGCATAATTGAAGAAAAAAAAATTGTCAATCATGATAGCAACAGGTGGAATAGAGAGGAACCAATATACATATATACATTTGTTATTTTCCCTATTAACTACACTTAACTTCATAACGTAACAGATTTATCAAGAAAGTAGCATTACAATAAACATATGAAGAAATAATGAAAAAGTCAATCTTTAAAATTAACCTTTTTCAGCATAACAGAATAACCAAATGGTGTGACGCGACATCCCCCAAGAGGATCACCAACAGCTGTGTCATTGAAAAAGAATGAAGTTATTACACTACAAAAAAAATGTGAGATTAATTACTAGAGCAACTGAACCAACCACCCACAGGTAATCTCATTGAAAAAATGCTAGGCAGGGCAATTAGTCCCTACTTCCTCCAAAGGAGTATAAAGAGCCAGCACAGGCCCCCACCCCCCAAAAAAAAAAAACCAAAAAAATGTGCAACCATAAACCTGCATCAAATCCAGCAGAAACTATAATTATGTCTGGATTAAATTCTGTGGCAACAGGAAGCAAGATGTAATCCCACACTGCAAAGTAGTCAGCATCACCACATCGCCCATTCTCCCAGGGCACGTTTATAGTATATCCAGCACCTGCTCCTTCTCCAATCATGGTATAAAAACCATCATCATTAGCTGGATAGAAACTCCCAAATTCATGCCTGCATGAATAGGAAGTTGATATGATCGAGGATCAACTATGAAATTGATACAACCACAAATCAAATTTCACCTTAAAATTGAAAACCTTTCTCAAATACCGAACCCCAAAACAGCACAGTTAAAATAAGGGGGGAAAATCAAGCAATCAATGATTGCCAATCACAACCTATAACATTATCTATGGGGCCTAAAAAACAGTTAGCAAATAACTTTTGCAGATTCAGAAGCAATAAGAAACTGATAAGAACCTCCTTTAGATATCAGAAACTGGGTGATATCAGAAACTGGGTTTGGAACCCAGAATTTACAGGTTGTGCAACTAGAAAACTAGAAGGAAAATACACAGAAAGAAAAAAGATAACCAAGCTTTCGAGAGGCTTGGTCTCTCCCACCCAAAACTTACTCAATACTCTGCCTATCCCCTCTCTCTTCTCTCTTCTCCTCTTATTCCATTCCCACTACCCCATTCTGCCCTCTGCCCCACTTTGCCACTTTCAGCATGTTACAAGGCAAATCCACAAATACACACACCTTTCCCACCTGCCCACACACGTCCCCCATTCCCTGCTGCCATTCCCTTTTCCCCACGGTACACCTTAGTCATGGGACTGTGTCTATCAGAAACAATTACAAGATTACCAAAACTATCTATTAAGTAAGATGTTGGATGTAATTTGCCAGTATGTTAAGATGAACAAAAAAGACATAAAAATGATGATGATGATGATGATAATGATAAAATTAATATTCATAATCATAATCGAACCTGTGAACGGAGAAGAATAAAACACGAGAATCATTCCAGAACATTTTTTGAGTACCATTTCCATGATGGACGTCCCAATCAACAATTAAAACTTTCTTTATGCCTAAATCTGGCTGTAATATACATGGCAACACCAGGATAGTAAGGTGACAATTTACAGCAACTGCCCAATCAAAGGCTTCAAATTCTTAGTAAATACAGAATTGATAGTAGGCGCTATGTTACCCACTCTTTCATCTAATAGATAACTTGCAGCAATTGCTACATTATTGAATAGACAAAATCCCATGGCTTCATTTTGTTCTGCATGATGACCTGGAGGCCTAACAATAGCAACAGCAGAATTCAATTCCCTGCTTGCAACTCTTTTAACAACCTATTTGTCAAAAGCATCCTTAGTTAGGTTTCATAAATTTTAATATGAATAGGACACAAAGCTTAATAACCAGATTGAGTTTGAGTATGACACATCCACAAATGGACATGGAAGAGTCCTATAAATATATGCACACACTAGAATTTTTTTAAGTAACAATCCTTGTTTTGATAATATAAAGGGAGGCCTAATGCATGAGGCTCCCACCATGGTGGGGTGTGGGGAGGGTCAGACGCACACAGCCTTACCCGCATAAGCAAAGAGGCTGTTTTTGTGACTAGATCCTGTGACCACCAGCTCACAAGACAACAACCCTATTGTTGCACCAAAGGCACACCCTCCCTTGTTTTGATAATATGTGAGAACAAAAATCAGAATAAGAAAATAAAAAAAAATTCTAGAGAATAAAAACTTCAAACTAAGATAGAAATTGATCAAACTACAAAGTTTAATTGGATTAAAATTACTCAAAAATGTATTGTGGAAAAGAGAAGTTATAGAGAAAAAATTCACCAAGTCCCAATTTCCATACCATACCAGTTTCTTATAGTAAATGCCTTTCATGCAAAATTGGGGTAGGATGATACAAGGAAAAACTTCAGTGAGCCAAGATATTAAATACAGTCATGGCCATCAAGATTACCAAGGAGGCAAGGACAATAATGTAAATCAGAATATTGAAAATATGCATTAATAGATTCCCATTAATTTATAATACACAAAATTCTCAGACACTTGTATTAAATAAAGAATACTTGTAAATATCACCTCTACAGCAGAGCCAGCAGCAAGATAAGCAGCTTCTGATGAAGCTTCATTAAAATATATAGAATTAAATTTTGATGCAATCTTATGCCGCCGCGAATCAAATTGTTTTGAGCTGATGTTCTTAATCAGATTAAGATGATTTTTGGAATGCACTGATAATATATATTTGTCTTCAGCTTCTTTGGCATCCAATATCACACATCTGGAACATGATAAAACAGCAAATTTATTCAGAACACAAAAGAGAGCAGTAAGGTTTTGTCACTATGAAAATGCAGATGCAGGTTCGCATTAGAATCATATTACAACAACGACACCACATGTTGGACAAGAATGAAAAACCATTGTGCAAGTTATCGCAATTGAGTCTAAATCATAACAGAATTCGAGTGAAGTTTAGCCGTCAGCCTATTTCTGTTTCAAGCAAGTTCATAACCCCATCCCACTGTTAATCCAGATGGAGGATATAATGAAAATAGCAAACTGCATTCCCCAATTCAAGTTCGCTCTTTATCTCATCATCAGTGTACCAAACAAAAAGAAAGAGAGAAAACCAAAAAATAATTTTTTTTTTCCAAAAGGACGAATACAAATACCTCACCACCAAGAAAAAAAAAAGCCACAGAAAATTACAAAATGAATTCTTGGTAAAAATATTTTAAATTTATGAACAATTATCATTCAACAGGATAATTATACGAAAAGAGTATTTAACGAGTGATTACTTATTTGTTCTTAAGAATATTTTGACCAAATAAAAATATTCTTTCTATGTGATTCCCGTAAAAAAAAATTCCTAGAGGTTTGTATTTAGTATCAGGGAAAAAGGAGTACTGAGCTTAAAATAGATTATCTGAATGAAATGGTTGACACTAAAGGCCTAAAAAGCAAGATACAAATAAATTTATATTAAAAACATGAAATTCTAAACCCTAAACCCTCTAAATCACTAAATTACATTACCTATCGGGAATGCCAGCGCTTTGGAGATTCTTCCAAATAGCCCTAATCCGGTTTGGGGTCTCGGGATGGTAATCGTCGTCTGGTGAGAAGTGCTTGCACATCCTCTCATCGTACAGTAAACCCACGCGGCGTTGACCATCGCTGCTACCAGTGATGTTGCTCCTTCTCTCACCTTTGGACTCCATGGTTCCCGTGATTAAGATCTCCCAGCTACTTGCTCGCACACACACTCTCTCTCTCTCTCAGTAACACACCATTCGACAATAGTCAATGGTTTCTGTTTGAGACGTCCCAGAATATCTGAGAAATTTTGCATTTGAAACGCACTTCTTTGTTCTTTCCACTTTTGTACCCTTTTTATGATTAATTTCCCCCCAATTTTTTTTTGCAGGGAAGACGAGAGAGTTACGCTCCCACTGTTTAGGGAACATCTGTTGCGACACGATTTGCTGCGTTTCTTTATATTATTTGCTCTTTTTATGTTTTTGGTTTTTTATATAAAGTATTAGTACAGTAAAATAAATTATATTTTTAAGTATAAAAATTTTAATTTAATTTTTGATAATTTTATTTTATAAAAATAATTATATCATTCATACTAAAATATTTTTGCATTATTTATAAAAAAAAATTATTCTATCAAACACTTATTTTTATCCATATAAAAAAAATTTATTTTTACCTTGACGCATCTTAATTCAATTAGCATCTCATAATTCTCTCACACTTTTATTATTCATCTTAGTACATAGGCTGCTATTGTCTTTCATTAAAAAGATTTTGAATATTAATTATTTTTAGTTAGTATATAAATAATAAAAAAATAATAATCCACGTAATTAATGTAAAATACAATGAGTAATCTAATGTAAGTGCATCCCAATTTTTTTAAAAATTTACTTGATTTTAGAGTTAAATCATACATAAGTTACTTTATATGCACTCTAACCTATTTCTTTTTTTTGGGACAGGCATTTTAACCTATATCTTATCATACTAAGTTTTAAACCCTTTTTATAAAGAAAAATAAAATGCATATTTTACAAACTTTATTTTGTAGAAAAATAAATCTCGATGAGGTAATTTATATCAGGAAGTTTTTATCTAATAAATAATTTTTACATAATTAATGTTATAATGATGCAAAAGCAACCATTTGTAGTTGTAACAGTTTTACTCAAATGAGAAACATCTAAATATATTTTTTGTGGGATAAAAAGTGATTTAAAAATAATAGTTAGTGAATAATCATCTTAGGGTTTTATACTCTGCAATTCAATTAAAGGTCTGGTCAGAGAGACAGACATAAAAATAAATTTTATGATTTTAAAAATTATGGAGCCCATATGTTTCCTCTATGGCTCTATCACTCTGACTGTATTCAAGGGCTATGTTTGTTTTTTTTTTGGTATAACTGCACTTACAGTTTAACTATAAAGTATAAATTATTTACTAACAAATGTTAGATATAGCAGGAAGTGAGCTCTCCTCTTAAAAAAAAGATCAAAGTTTATAAGTCACAACCAAAAACAAAACTATAAATTATCTAAATACATTTTTTTAACTTATTTTAAAAAATTATCAATTATTGAAGAATTAAATTAATAATAAATTTATATAATTAAAAAATTAAAAGTAATAATATTTTTAATTATTTAGAGACTAAATCAAAATTAATTTATTTAAAATATTAAAATAATATTATTTTTTAAATTTATAAATTAAATTAATAATAAAATTATTTAAATAATTAAAGTAATAACATTTATATTTTTTAAAAAAAAAGTTTACTCTTATTAAAAAATGAAATTCCGTATCTAATCTTTTATTTTATAAAAATCAATGTTTTGTTTGTATCTGTTACTGTATAAAAGATTCTTTAAACATTGCATATTTTATTTTTACGTTTACTTAAAAGTTTTATAATTCATTTGTTCCCAAAGAAAGTTAAAGGCCCGTTTAGTTTAAATTTTTTCTAACGTTAATTAACGTTGGGTAGAATCTCCTTCTTGATAGCTTTTGAGAAACGAGCGTTCTCAACGCTCCTCAACGTCCATTTGGACCCAAAACAAATATACTGTAAAACTTTGGTGCTAAAAGGAAATGATAAGCTAAGGAACAAGGCAAAACTACTTTTTTTTATTATAACCAAAAAGGAGAAGAAAATATTTTTCTCTATTTTATTATTTTATTTTATATATTTTAAAATAAATTATCTTTTTAATTTTTAAAAAATATGTGTTATCATTTTTATTTTTAAAAAAATTTAATATTAATTCAATTTTTAAATTATAAAAATAATATTAAAATTATTATTTTATAAATAAATAGAAACTAAATTAATATAATTTATATAATTAAATAATTAAATTAATATTAATTTTATATAATTAAAAAATTAAATAATACATATATCTTTAAGAAATTAAAAAGAAATTAACTTTTTTTTATTTTTTTTCAAACTCTCCATCACAGTAGGATTTCAAAAAAAAAAAACTCTCAAATCATAGCATTGGTGTTGCTGCCAAATGGAGAACCAGTCAGGCACAGTGTGAGAGTGAGAGTTGCGGCCATAAAAAACAAAGTTGATCTTCTTTTTATGAAGTTGGAGCACGTATGCGCCGAAAGCCTCCCCTTTTTACTTTTTTGGGTATTGGGCCGAAGCCATCCCGAACACAACTCGCGCGAAGGCTTATCCTTTCGTGACTCCAGTATAGAAAGGACGTAGGGTGCTTGTGGAAAAGATTGCCTTACTAATATAGCGCCATGGACCATGGGCCTTGGGCTATTAATTCAAGTAAATACTAGTTGCTCAAATAAGTGGATCATTTAAACTAGTTAAAAAATATTAAGAAAAAAAAGTTAGAATTTTATCTAATAATCATTTGTAGAGTAACGTATGGAGAATATGTGAATATAAATTATGTAAATGTTATTTTCAATTAAAGGTGGGCCCTTAATGCTTTTATAAGAGAGGTCACAGAACTTGATCAATTAGTAGCTAAGCAGCAGTCTACCGGAAATTGACAAGAAGAACAAAATAAATGGGCTTAGTGGAAACAGAGGTACTCTACCATTCAAGTTCGTGGGGAGCCAATCCTCATTTAAATTTTCTGTCTAGATGTTTAAATTTCCCGAAATTGATTTTTTTAAAAAAAAATTACATAATAATCTTTCATTTTTATTTCATTGTTTTAAAAAAATTCTTTGTGCATGGTTAGAAATAAATTATTTAAAAAAATTAATTTTTTTTAAAATTCTTTTAATAAAATTTTGATTATAAATTATTTTGATTATAAAATAAATTAATTTAAATATACATAGATGTATTTAAATTAACTTATTTTATTATTAAAATAATTTATAATTAAAATTTTTATAAAAAACTTTAAAAAATAATTTTTTATATAATTAAGTTATTTTTAAACATGTTAATATGTTTACTCTCCCTTTGTACTCAATCCAAACGTACTCTATGTCACACCTCCTATAGCATACACTGACGTGGAAGCCATTTACAAAGCCAATATACATCAATGCTAATTGGGTAAAGCTGTGAAAAGGTTTGGAAAGAAGCTAGTAATAAGTAATAACTATTTATTTAACGTAAGAAAAAGGCAAAAAAGAAAAGGACCAATATTACATGCGCGGATAAGACAAGAGCTAGGGAAGATTCGAGAATGTGATTCAAATTTCATAGAGCAAAAGTAACGGACAAATTGAATTAGCACGCCATGTGCCAATAAACAGAACATGTGGGGAATACAAGAGAAGCAGCAAACAAAAACAAACAAAAAGGCGGTGATGGGCACTTGGGACATGCAGAGGAACAAGCATCAAAAACACCAATGTAGCAAGAAATGTTATATGGTATAGACAAACATAAGATTTTATTTAATGTCGGCTGGGAAACAGTCCACGCTGTGACTGTGAACCGCGAAGCCAATAAAAATGGTGTGCCATGTGATCTCCATGGATATTCCAAGCTTAAATTTGTATGCAGCATTTTTATTTTGCAGCTGCTTTGTTGAAAATGACACAATGCCCTTAACGGGATCACACCCATGAATCCACGACAGCCACACTTCCAAGGCAGATTCTTCCTATAATATATCAGTGGCACTATTACTACCATCACCCTGTGACCTCCTCCAAGAGGCTGTTTTTAGCTGTTCATGTCCTTTTCAATGCAGGTGAGTTGGAGAAAAACCTATTACCCATCACTTGTTAGGAGCAAATTGTGTACAACCTAGGCAAATAAATCTAGAAAAATGACTCAGCGGTATCATATGAATTAAGATGCGGATACTTCTACAATTGTCCATTTAACTAGCACTACTGATCGACGACCAAATAAAAAAATAAAAAAATAAAAAAATAAAAAACTAGCATACTGATCAACAGTCATTTGGGTTTTACATTCTGTCTCACTGTGATGGTTCCACTCTTCCTTCACCCTCATGGAACCAAATTTTGAATCCATTATAAGCCAATTGGCAGGCAGCCCTGGCAGACCACGAGTTCATTTACCAGCAACTAGTTTGGTATTCATATCAGTCTCGAGAAATAGCATCTTGACTACATGCAGATGTTCCTTTTTTATTTCTTTCTGCAAATGATTAGAGCTCAGCATTTCAGGATTGAGGACCATCCACTATTTGATTCGATTATAGTTAATGCGAAACTTGGAATTCGGCTAAGAAACCTGGTTCTTTCTAGTTATCCACAAGTGTAGCTTTTTATTATTCCTTTCGAAGGCCGGTTCCTCACTGCAAGAGCAAGTTTCACGGTTTAAAATACTGTTGGTTTGCAAGTTTACTAACCAATTCGCCTTTTTCTTGTTTAGCAGATAACTACAGTCCTGGTTGCTAGTAAAGCAAAATAACTGATGGGTAAGTTTTGTTCATGCAGCAGCCAGCAGCAGGATATTGTGGCTAGAACCAAGATTGCCTTAATCGAACACCCCATGTATACACTTTCGATTTCATATTGGCGTAAGTTCTGGGTGTTTTAGAAGCCTCCCAAAACCTGAATTACCTTGAAAGATCCATAGGTAACAGCCTGTTTAAATGGCAAATGGACCAGATGATCAAAATTCTGCTCGTCCATCTCATTGACAACAGTAAGTTTTTATGTAGTTCACCATGTAATAACTAGAAGGCAAGGAACAAGGGGAGACAAACTGTTATATAATTAATTATCTAATAAGTACTAACCTCTTAGATCTACAGAGAGAGAATAAGAGAGAGGAGAGTCACAGTAGCAACAACACAGCACTACTAAGAAGGAATCAAAGGCCCATTTTTTTTTTCGTACCCAAGTAGTGGCAGTGGGAGGAGGAGGAAAATAGTAAAAAAGAAACCAAAAACAGACGTCTCTAATTCAACACCTAAAATAACACTCACATGCATACTCACTTTTGCAGAGTGACATACAGCATCACCTTTGCCCATCATTCCCAGGCTACAGTGGCGGCCACTTGTCTTTCTCAACCCCACAAGAGCATCATGAAGCCTGAAAAGAGGGGGATTGAGAACGCAGAGAACAACCCACTGTCCACCAGTCTAAGCCCACCATGACTCTCGTCTGTGTTCATGCCAGCTCCCGAAGGGCCCATGCCACTGCCAATCCCTCCTAAAACTCCAGGCGTGGTGCTGTATGGAGTTGTACCAGTTGTGGGGGTGGTAGTGCCAGTGGGCGTGGTAGTGCCAGTGGGCGTGGTAGTGCCAGTGGTTGTTGTGGAAGGGGTGCCCCCCATGGCTGGTGTGGTTGTCACAGGGGTTGTACTAGTGCCTGCAGTGCTGATCACGAAAAGGAACCAACAGTTAACCTTGCCCAAAACAAGCACAAAACTATGAAAAACACATCACATGGATGGCGATCATCACCAATTTTAAGCCTATAAAAATCTGTATCAAAATGTTCTAGAACAACACAGACATAAACACATTATCTGCAGTTGGAATAGGTTACATGAATGAATTTGTTGTGGCAGAAGTGTGTGTGGTCTTGTATGCAACAAAATTGTGTCTTGAGGAGTAATGATACAGAACATGAATATATAAATTGCATAGTCGCTTGAGATATACTCCCATTAAGCATGGAAAAGCCCCAAGCTTGAATTGCACATGAAGATGAGCTGAAACTGAAAATGTATGCAGCACAAACATACTAATCAATTGTTATGAAACCAACAAGTTTTCCCAATGGAACAAAGTCATTTGTACTAACCAAGAAAGTTTGGGACATCTAGAAAAAATGTAAAAGAGAAAACGAGTGAAGCTCGCCCCTGATTACACCAGCGCCACCAATTAAGGATTGTTCTTGTAAAGTTTTAACCTACAATTCCCACTTTGAAAACGGGTCACCTCAATTTGTCGACTTTAATGCCTATATAAAGCTTAAACAAACTCCAGCTGATCTAGTTCTATATTCAGACTGAAGTGGGGTTTAAGTCTTAAACTACTTTTAAGCTGATAATGACAATAGTTTGGATTAGTCAGCACACAACCATGCCATAAATTTTAACACATTCATCCATACCCCACATCAGAGTAACATCTATAACATGATTTGCCTGTAGGTAAAATGCTTTTCCCTTTAGCTTCAGGCGAAGGACAACGAAGAGAGTGTGTACTAGGATTGAAAATTAATTGGCCTAGTTAAAAAACTTGAGCTGAAGCAAATGTCTCGGGGTACACTGTACAGATGTCTACCATCAACCCAAAACCCAACACAAATTTCTTCGATCAAAATGAACAAGGACCAGCCCCAGTTGGACGATTGAGATAAAAAGAGAAAGCGATGGGGAGCAAGACTGTTCGCACACACACATCAAGAAAATCTCGACTTTTCGAGAGTTGTTGGCCCAGATCTCGAAGCTAGTGTCCTTCCGGCCTTTTGTTACGCCCTTATCAAAGATCAAAATTTCAAAATTACTGTCCCACGAGTTAAGGGCACAGTAGTCCCACACACCCCTCACTCAAAACGCTGGGGAGGGGGGTTTGCGACCACAATTTTTAACCAAGTGCATCCACTGGTTGGTTTTGTTTATTTATTATTTCCAAAAAAAGCAGATGGATGGGACAAATTTGTCTTTTCGCGACAATGGTGTCTTTTTTAGTATCTATAATTTGTAAGGGATTCGACCTTTGCTAAAGCATCGGATCCCAATTATTGCAGCATCTTTCATCAAGTTGAACGATGTTCGCTGCCTTGCTGCCACAGCTGTTATCATCTATGAATGGGCAATGAGTCGGAGACATCATCATGAAATTACAATTTCAGTCAAACGAAAAAAAAATAAAGGGTTCACCTACATTG
Source organism: Castanospermum australe (assembly GCA_019955255.1). Classification (NCBI taxonomy): domain Eukaryota; kingdom Viridiplantae; phylum Streptophyta; class Magnoliopsida; order Fabales; family Fabaceae; genus Castanospermum; species Castanospermum australe. The sequence goes on along the minus strand of NSJW01000125.1, from coordinate 528,835 downwards.
GACCACATACCAAACAGCAAGATTAAAAAAACGTAGAGAAAAAAAAAATAAAGACACGAGAGTGCTAGATTTTTTTGTTTTCCCAGGAAAAGGTAAGATAGATGAGTGCCACGGGAAACAATCGAATAAAAGAAAATTTCTTCTTCTCAATATATTCACCAAAAAGTAATATCCCTTCGATTAAGGAATTTAAATCAGAGTTCAGCTAATCAGATTAGTAATATGTTTGAATTAATTTTTCTTGTTATCAAAATTTTAGTTAAAAATATTTCCAAAAGAAAAATATTTTTTAAAAAAATTAATCAAAATTAAACATGAATAAACTTTTCAGCTGAAAATTTATTCCAAGAATTCCATTTATTTTCTTTTTCTTTAAAGCCTGTTCTCAAGTAAAGTCATTATCTTAACTTTATTTCTTTTCATTTTCACATTCGCCAAACGAGGGATGAGCTCAGGTAAATTTTGCCGTCCTATCATGACCCTACTTTATTTAATAAAGAAGCACAAATCTTTGATTCGAATATGAAATTCCTCAATGACAAAAAATATATATATATGAAATTCCTCCCCTCATACACTTTTTGACCCCCACGTCCAGAAGAGTTTCAAACTAGGATTTTTATGTCAAAAAAAAAAATCCACGTCTTCAATTTGAATAAACTTTTACAATCTATTTGATGTGCAAGTCAAAAATTTCCATTAAAACTAGCATAGAAATTACAAAAATATTACAATTTGTATCAAAATACCCATTTTTTAAGTACAAATCCAAACATAAAATAATAATTAAAACAAAATAAACTATGCATTTAGATTTCTTATAAAGATAAATTGCATGAAGTTCTTCTTTTTTTATATAAGTAATTGGACTATTATTGCCCGTGTAGTGACTTTCATCGGAAGCACAACAGACCCACCACTATAACCTCACAAAAGATTCTCCGGGAGCAACAATGTCCCGAACGCTTCAGAATGCTATTACATTAGACGCTTATGAAGCTGCAAAAATGCAAATTGCCAAACAATGCCCTACTCCCCACCCTACCCTTAAGAGAACCCTCCTTTATTGTGTGGATAATTAATATATGCAGTGCTCCCCAATCCCCATTTTGAGCAAAAGTAAAGTCACCACTCTACTATCCTGCCAGAAAAGTGACCCCTACTCTCAGCATGATTGAAAACCAGAGACCCATATTAAACTTTCATCAAAAGAAAGAAAAAAAAAAGCATATTAAAACCAAGGAAAAAACAGGCAAATTTGAAAGGGTAGAAGAATCATCCCATCCAAAGCTAAAAATGGCAACATGAGATGCAGAACAAGAGTGGATCAAAATGCATACCTGGCGCTGGCAGGGTAGGAACAACCAGCAGTGCCTGCTCATCAAGCACAAGAATGGGAGAAAAAAAGCAGGGTCAGCTACATGGTTTCCCTTTTTTGTTTATTTTTGTTTCTTGATTCTTTAATGGCTATTATTGTTCAGGAAATATATGCAGAAAAATGAAAAAAGAAGATGGAAAAGAGGGCTTGAGGATTTACTGGGGTCAGATGCAGTAACGGTGGCTGTTCCTGCAAAGTCACAGGACCCTTGCGATTGACCCTTCCTTTGGAAATAGCTATTGACGGCATAGTTGCAGTGAGCCCTAACGGTGTTGGGTTGGAAACAAGGCCCGTTTTGATGGATCGGGTTACAGTCAGCTCCATTTCCACAGGCATAGTCCAAGGTCTTCTGCAGGATTGCATCGCTCCCATCCTTGCAAACGCACCAATTTGCACCTACCAGAGTTCACAAAAGATTAAGTTAAAAAAGATATATGAAAGAGGAGATAGGACTTAGATGAGAAAAGGGGAGAGAGAGAGAGTGGGAAATAGAACTACATAAGCAAGAAAGTGAGCATGGCAATGATTTGCAAATGGGAAAATTTTGGTAAATATAGTAAAGCTCTTGAGAAGAACCAGGAGACAGGAATCTGCACTAGCTACCAGGGTCAGAGACATTTTCTACATCACATTACAACAAACTCCGCAAACAAAAGGAAGAAATGTAGAACGACACACGCTCTGCATTCATATGACTAGTACATGACTGAATATATCCCTATCAAGGATAAAAGTCCAATCTTTGAAGATTTTTGTGAGAAAAAGAAAGGACAGATATAGATCTTGCATAAAATAAAAAGGGAAGATCTCACTCCATGTTTAGACTAAAAAAAAAGGTCATAGTTTGAAGCTTCAGTTGGTAGAAGGCAGAATAAAAGAGAAGAGATAAAATAATAATGCAGTTGGAATGCATACTTGAAGAGCCAGTCAAGGCCAAAAGAAGCACTGCAAGAGCTAAAGCAGCCATGTTAGAGGCAGAATAGAGATGCGGTTAGAAGAGACGGCAATGGTTCTCTGATAATAGAAAGCGTGGTACAGATCAGAAAGTTGAGAGAGAAAGAGTTAAGAGAGAGAGAGAGAGAAGAGAATGGTGGGTGCGTGACAGTGTGAGATCAGATGAGAATGGCGGAGAATATCGGGACAAAATATAACACAGAGGAGAGGAGATTGATGTTAAAGTGGTAAACGGTGGGATGATAGTGCGGCCCCGTTTGGTGTCGGCTTGTGGGTGCTTTTTGGTACTATTGTAACTCTAGGTATCAGTCTATCACTACTTCACTAGCAGAGTTTTAGATTATACTTCGTAAACTTTGTTTCAAGTAAATTTTTAAAATTAAAATTATATTTAAAAAATGATATAAAAATTAAAATAAATAAAATAAAAAATAAGTAAAAATTCATATAAACCTCTGAAAATTCGTTTGGACCAGGCAAAAATTTCTACCCAAACACACCATAATATGTCAGTTATCACTTATCACGCTCCTCTTTCTTGACCTATATCAAGGGAGGAATGGTTTCCATAGGGACTCGCGAAAGCTTTACAGAGTGAGGCCTGAGCAGTGAACGAACCTCTGGGAGTGTGTGTCACTGGGATGTCTTCTACGATTTTTTTTGTCTTGGTATCCCCTTTGGCATCCAAAGAGAAGGGAGGGAAAACAAAATGACGGGGTTTTTGAACATTTTCTTGACTCTTGCGCAATTGCAGAGGTCCAAAGTTGGGTGGAAAAAATGGGAGGAATTTATTGTTGACAGAAATCATTAAAATTGATGAAAAGTTTTGAGTAATTTGCGGGAAAAAAACAAAAGTTTGTGCTGCCATGTCAAAATAATGAAAATTGGATAAGAAGTTCGCATAACATAATAGCATGTGTGATTTACATTGTCCAACACTTTAGACGGGCGTTTGAAGAAAGAAGAAATTTTCTCCTTTTTTTATAAATCTTGCCTCAAACAAGAAGTTGTAGTGAGGAAAAAGTAAACCAAACATGCTCTAAGAAAACATTTCTCTGTTTACAGTGTGTTTGTTTAATAGTAAAGATCCAATAATCATTCCAAAATCATTTAATTTTAAGTGATTTGTATTAATACTATTTAAATAAAATTAAATTTATATTAAAATTATTTATAAAAATTTAAAAATATAAATCATTTTATTGTAAATTTAATTTTTTAACAAAAATATAATCAAAACACACATGCTTACAAATAAAAGAGTATTTTTTATTATCTTAGATGATTTTTTCTATTGCACATTCCTTTTAAAACCCTTAACAAGAGGGTAACAAATACTGTTATGAGAGTTTAAGGAAAGAACAGAGATGGAAATTGACAAACGAAAAAGTTTTACAGCAGAGACTTATGAGAAGTTATGAAACTATTTATAAGAAATTAAAGGACAAAATAATCATTCAGTTTAAAACAATAATAATCTTAAGTGGTTATTAATATTATTAAATCATCTTTAATTATAATTCTCCCATTTTCACAATTTTTTGGACACCTATAAAGGAAAAAAAATCATACAAAAAAAACTATAAAAAATAAAAAAGAAAATCTCACATGTGGATATGTTTCAACACATTTGGCTCTTGGGCCCCATCTAATTCAATGTTATTTCTAATTGAACTGGCCAGAAATAATGACAGGAGCCTGTACTCCGGACTGGTTTTGTACGTGGGTGTATGATTTGAATATCTGAGTGTCTCAGTGACACCAGTGAATCCCCAACGGTCGAATAATTTAAAAAAAAAAATTGAAAGGAGGAGCACCACACAAGCAATTGTTTGGAGGAAAAGGAGTGGAGTTTAAATCTATTTGTTTTTATCTTGAATTTTGTTTTTAATTAAATATTAATAACTTAATAAAAAATATTTAAATTTAAAAAAACTGATATTAATTAAAAGAGATATTGAGAATGAGTGAGTGCGAGAGTAACTACAAAATGCTGACGCTGTGACCGAGAGGTTCACTAACAACGTAACGTTAAGTGGCAATCAAGTGATCTCCTTCACATTCATCACTCCCAGGAGTAAGATTATTGACACCAATTGGTCATAACTAATATAATTCAAATACACAGTTAATTGGCTTGAGAGCATTTGCTAGTTCCAGGTGCCTAGTTTTCTTCCTAGGCCTACATTTCTTCCTACTTTGCCTCTTTTTTTTTTAGTGGCCTGGTTTGGCTGCTGAATCATTATCCCATTTTTCATTTCTGCTCCCTCCTGAAGGCAATGGGCTTTAGAACTTCTCGACGAAACACCTCACATATGTGGAAATGGACTGGCCTGCTGGGCTGAAAAGGTAGGCACGAAGCGAAGGGAGTGACTAGAACCACAGTTGTGGGCCGGAGCTGAGTCATGTTGTGTTTGGTTTAATTTTTTTAAAAGTTTTAAATTAGACAAAAATTTGTATCTTACAACTTTTGCCTTTTGCCTATATCATAATTTTGAAATTGCATAAACTAAACCAAATACATTATCAATCAACAAAAATAAATCTGGGTTAGACTTTAAGGGTGAAGGTCTATTAGTCTATGATTAGAAATTAGTCGAAGTTTGAATATTAATATCAGCAATGCTACCAATGTAATTATTGACTTGACAATATGGATTTATCTGAATTTAGTTTAGTTGTTGATATAATACGTCTGGGACTGAGGGTTGATAATTTAGTTTGTAGTAGTGGTGTTGGACTTGGTTGATGGAGAAACGCCATCTGAGGAGTTCAATGAGGTGTTGTCTTTACAAAAAGTAAGTGCATGTTTGGAGTAGAACAAAAATCATATTTCGAAAGTTATGTCATTATATTTGATAATTATAAAAAAATAATTATTTTTTTATTTAAAATTAAAATTTTAATTAAAATAAGATTATATTATTTTTACATTAGAACAAAAAATAATTTAAAAAAATTAATATTTTTAACCTTATATTTTTTTTATAATTTTTTTATTATACCTTTATTTGTATATTTTTTAATAATTATATATTTAAAAGTAATTTTAATCAATACTATCTAAATAATATTTATCAAAATTAATTTTTAAATAAAATTTTTTAAATATATCTTATTTCACTCTAAATTTATTTTTAATTAAAATTAAATTTATAAAATCTAATCTAATAACACACTAAGTATTTGCTTTTAAAGTTCTGACAGAAGTTGCTAATATGAAGTGCTTGAATGGTCATTTTTGGTGATTGAATGGGCTGCATATTGTTTTCTCATGGCGTTCCATCACCCTTTGTCCCTTTTGAACTTTGTGAAGAGTTTCCCAAATATGAGAAAATCATTAAATGCATTTGTCAAAGTGACCAAAAGTTTTTCAAGGCCATCCATCATTTACTCGGAGGATTCTACCATGCTCCTAAAAGGGTTTGGGAGCATGGATGCTCCCAATTTTTACTTGCTATAACAGGTTACTCAAATTTTGTATTTATTTAAATGTTTACCCTAATTTTGTCTTATTTGTTTTTTTTTATCCAAATACTTATTTGCTGCAAGGTCTCTGAGCAAGCCAGAGATACAATGAAGTGGCAGGAGGAAGAAGTAACGAATGTTTCGGCCGTGAAGGTTCCGGCAAGCAGTGAAGTCGGCAGCGCAGCCTCCTCCGGCAACAGGATATGTATACTGGAGTGATAGCATGGTGACAGTGGTGGGTTCGGAGAGTTGCCTCCGCCGCCGCCATCATCTTGCTTGCATAGCCATTTCCCAAGGTTTTAAATTGTGTATGGAGAAAGAGAGTTTGGCGAAGGGGAAAAAGACATAACTGGTGGGTGTTGAAAATGGAGATGCAATTTCGCTACTTCTCTACATTTTTGTTTTTTTCATTTTCATTGCTTGGATGATATCTTGCCCGGTGCTGCCGTTGTCAATGGCAGAGAATGTCATCAGCCAAGCACCATCAAAATTACAGAATCGGCCCCTCACTCATCTGTTTTACCATTTCATCCATCCTCCTACTATTCATCCGTCCACCGTCCAGCTTCCAGCATCCAGCATCCATTCATTTGTCCTCCTTCTACCAATGAGGGACCACCCACACCCCAAAGAATAGTCCCCATCATCATGCCACACCCCCATGCTTGTCTCTGTAACTTTCAAAACTTCCCAAACAGAGACTACCCACACTCTCTTTCTTCCAATGAAGAAGGGGTTAAATAAAATAATCCAATATTGCTCCCAAAGGTGCGACAAATAACAAGGTCCGAACCAGGAACCAATTCTTCTTAACGGCATAAACGAGAATAGGGAAAATTCAGGGTCCTACTTTTATTTGGAAAAAACCATAGAAAGAGCGAGTGTTTCCTCCAAACAAACAAGAAAATGCCATTCATTCTTGTTTTTGAACTTGACCGTCTGACATTTAACTTGACCATATTCTGGGTGGGAGTCAACCAACTAACCAACCGGGCAGCACGGTGAGAAGATATTGGGTTGAAAGCTGATTTGCAAGCATCGGCCATGGTTAAGATGCTGCGGACAATATGGCTGTCATCCCACAGCTCCTGAGACAGAATGACGACATTTCTTGAGGACTTATTTGCAAATAAGTTTCTTTAAGCTCAACTTGTCAAACGGGTTACTGGTAATGAACTGCAACCGTTATTTTTTTTTTTAATTATAAATCAACGGCTGATAGAATTTGGAGCATCGAGCTCCCAAGTTTTTTTGGAGCATGGAAGTCGAAACCCATTTACTCATTGTAAAATAATTTGAGAGTGGAAGTTCGAAATTGCACGTCTGAACTTTACAAGAACAAATAGTATAATTGCGTAGGGTTTCGTGATTTAAAAATAAAAATTCTTAGGAGCCTTACTAGATATAGTTTAGAGGACTTGGACACACAGTATTGAAAATTCTCCACGTTTGTACTGCATATGACAAAATGCAGAGGCCATTATATGGCTTAAATATTTGATTGTTTATTATGTGGTCTTGAAAGAGAGAATGGAGCAGATGTTCAAGTACTTCAACCTTTCAGTATGCAGTTTAGAATTGCAAGAACTTTTTGGCAATGCAAGTTGCATCACTGGCAGAGACTTTCTAATTTGCTGCCCGGCAATGAAAAAATTGCATATTCTTCGGAAATAAATATCAATGCTAGTGTGGATCTGGAATTTGGAGCTGATTTTTGGCCTGTTTGTATTGTCATTTGACCAATGCCCAATGCTCATTTTACTGCAGGAGCTCAATAGCTTCTTTTGCAAAACACTCTCGAAAAGCATGCCAACACATGTTTGCGTTGGAAAACATCTCATCCAAACAGGTTGTTTGTTTTTCAAGCACTAGCTCGTTTATTGGTTGATGTGGCATTGGATGATGGAGATATGATGAATTACAAAAGCACAATTCAATTAGCATTTCACATTTCACGAACAGTATGGTCATACGGATCCAACATATCATTCTGCAGTTGTCGGGGCAAAGTTCAACTTGGCTTGGTTAGGAGGTGCAAGCGAGTAAATAGTCAAGAAGTCTAAATATTTACAAAGTGCACAGAACAAAAGATCCCTTTGCATTTAGAAGTTGTCAAGGAATTACTCCCAGTCAGCATCAAAGAATCCAGCATCTCTCATCTCAGAATAATATGCGTTATCCAAAAGGAAGTCTTCCTCCTGCAGAAAGTGCAAACACATTATCTGATGTTAATGCACGTTATAGAAAACCTAAAAGAAATAGTAAATAGCGTAGAGTGCTTACCTGGGAAAAAATCTGCTAGAAAAGTTACATAAAGAAATGGAAGGTATAAAGAGTGATAACAAAGTACAGTGAGATCATACAACCTGCAGAAAATTGGGAGGATATCCATCATTCAGTACAAAGTTTATAGAGATGATAACTGAGTACCTCTTCTAGTTTCAGAGAAGGTATATAGGATTTACCAATTGCCGAAGCCAGTAGAACTAACTGCTGCTAGCGCACAAGCAGACAGAGCAATTGAACTGAAGACAAACATTATAACAACGTAGTTGTAGAAAGCTGGCCTGGCTGAAAAGGAGAAAGGAAATTTCAAGTTAGAATATGAATCCATTAAGAACAAAATAACAACAAAATTAGACATTATACTCACGAGGGAGTTTCTCTCTCCATTTAGAGAAATGTACAAATAATATGAAGCCATATGCTGCAGCAAGTAATAATTTATGTATGATCCACAAACTCCACTTGATTGTGCGAGTGCCTCCAACACTGCCATTGAACAATACAACCCCAAATCCAAAAACATATATTGCCTGATAATGAAGTACTCACTTAGCAGAAGGCCAATCAAGAAAAAACACATAAAAATGACAATCAAAGCAGTTTAAGGAGAAATTAATGTTGAAAGAACAACCAGCACCTGATAGGACACAACCAACTTCGTGCTTCATAAGCAAGGAAAAAACTAGCCATGAATGGAAAATAATTGCAAGTTGTAACCACCACTATTTTTTATTTTGAATAGAAAAAGAATAATTCATAATAAGAAGAGAAAAATCACAAGACAGGGATAGGCAATCCCCAAAAGAAATGAGAGAAAAACCAAGTAAGTAGAATCTAACCCTAAAATGACTAAGTCAAATGATAAAACATTAAAACATTATCCCCAACATAACAGCAATAATTCTTCCAACATCCCCCAAGGAAGGGACGTAGCAGTGAAATTTCTGCTGCAATTTAAAGTATTCAAGCACCAAAGAGGTATCACGTCAGAGACATATTTACTCAGATGTTTTATTTAGTAATTTATGATATCACATCTGAATCCTCACTTCAGTATTCTTTAGATGAATAGTCATGTGTGGTGCTATAATGTAATCCAGAAAGGACTCTTAACATGCCTAAGATACCCTTCTCCCCCCCTATTTTTAAGATGCAATTAAAGCTAATACTTTGTAGTGGTCCAAAAAGCTTCTTCCAAGTGAAATTAAAGATTAAAAACACTGCAGTTAACAATATATCCCACCAATTCATGTGATTAAAAATCAAGGAATATATTAAAATTTTCAATATGAACCATACTAAAGCATACCAATGTTTTAGCATAGAACTTAAGTTAGATCTGACAGACCAGCCAAGACACATCAAGAGTCCTTTCATTTATTGTGCTTGGCTGGCAGCTATGGCTGGACAAATTTAATTTGAGAGGTGAATGAACTGCCTTAGTGATTGGGAGGTCAATAATGGTGGTTCATGCACATAAACCCATACACATCCATTTGCAACTTGCAAGACTTCCAATAACAAAACTATAAACTTTCATAGATTTCAGGCTCCCTCAGTCAAGGCTATTAGCCGATGGGGAGCAGCTTGAGAGATGCTTGGCATGATGAATATGGCTAAAATTTGGGAGCTTACCAACTTATTTAACTGAGATTAGAGAAAATGACAATTGGATTTTTCCATGGAATGATAGAGCTGAGTCCAAAAATCATATGGCAAACCACCAAAAGGTTTAGAAACATTTTCAAGTAAGAGCTTACAGAAAGGAGGTTGCAATAAATCAACATGGCCTTTTTTGGAAATTTAAATCATGTACATTCACAGAGGAAAGGAACTACTTAATAGAGATAGTCGTTGCTTTCAGCATGAAATGGATAAAATCAGATTAAATTCAGTAAGGTTCATCAGCATATGAAGCGAGTTTATGGATGAGTACTAGAACCACTATATAACAAGTTCACTTCGCATATTGAAGGCATATTTGGTTTATCATCATGTTTGATGCTGCAAGACTTTCTTGAAGACTGTGTTCATGGCACTATTTACTAATTGATTCAATGAAGGATGCAATCATGGTGATCAACGTTGCTGATATGGACAAATGATGACTTGTAAATTAACTGCTTTTCTTCTCAGCAAATTGCTAAAACAATGGTTGATTGCTTTCTCAGCTGCTGTATTCTATTTGCAATTATGATGTGCTGAAGATCCTATCTGTTCAATAATTATTAGGAACAGGGATATATTGAAAGCCAGAAACAAACCAATAACTGGTTGGGCACATGCAATAGATACAAGGGAGGAAATATATGAAAGCAAAGACAATAAACAAGTCTAGACACTGAAACAAGGCTCAGTGATTAAAAAAAAAAAATCCACTTATATTTTACACAATAAATAAAAATGCATAGCATATGCATGTACATACAATTATATGAATGAAAACCAGGTCTAACCTTAAGAAGGGAATCCACAAAGACAATAATTCCTGATACAAGGAGAGTCTGTGTTAGAGCTTCTATCCCATTCATGTAGTTATCTTTGAGTAAGAAAGCCATCAAGCTTATCTCCAAACAAAGCATTCCAGATGCTGTAAATAATGATAGGAGATCCCATGCAACCTCCTTGCCAGGAGAGCACTGCCATGACTGCTTAAACAAAAAAGAAGTTACAATAGAAAGTTTTAAGAGTGAAAAGCAGCAAATATGCAAGGAGTACAGCCAACTGAATTAAAAACAACTAATTCTCAAAATTTGTGATGAAGCATGTATGGAAATTGGAAAAGACTATGGTGAAGATTCTGCACCCATACAATTTACTTTGAGCCATTGGATCTTAAGATCAAATTGTGACCCATCGATAAAAATCTTCAATTTGGTTCTTTTAAAGCCTATGTAGTTACATGGCACAAAACAAAGTCTTCTGCAGTTCTGCATCAAAGCAGAATCTACATAGCAAAAGCCTTGGAAATCATGTCATCCTTTTATTATCTCGACTTGAATGACTGGAACTCTTCCTTGCAATGATAAATGCAATATACTCAGATAGAGGGAACTAAATCGAAAAATGGTCATCAGAATAAATTAAATTTTGGGGTATCAAGAAATTTCTGAGACACAACTACATATATATTAGCAAAATTAGTCAACTCCTGAGAAACAGCTGTAAACATTAGCAAAACCTTTTTCCACGAATAGCCACAGCACCAACACACTCCTACTGCCTAGTCAGTTAGTATTCACCCTCCTTGGACCTTTCAGGAACAAAACTAAACATCCAACTTAATTTCATAATTTTAGGCTCGCAATATTCAACACTTCAATTTGCCTTCTATAACTTCACAATTTAATATCCACTCTAAACTGAAGTGATAGTCAAAATTGGTTGCATCTTCCTTAGCTCACACACAAATAACCAAAAGTAACTAACCACACGAAGAACAAAAAATCCAACTTGATGGATGTACCAAATTAAAGATAGAGATATATTTAAATTCCTTGTCCATTAAGGTTAGGAACCTATATTCGGTTTTAGAAAATTCATCAGAAATTTTGTGTAACATACGAAGGGATAAGAGAAATCAATTTATTTGTGGAGACAGAGAGTATGCTATGGTTTCTTCATCTTCTGCATTACCAAGTACACTTCCTATTCACGAGAATTATGTGTTCAAGATCCTGAATATATTTAAGTTTAATTACTATCTAGAATGGAGAGTTAAGATTTATGCATCATGTTTCATGGGCCCTTAGTGGGTTCGTGATAGTCACTCAATGAACAGATATCCTCAAAAAGCAAAGGATGCTAAAGACTATTCGGATTGAGACTGTGCTAGCGGTTTGAAAGAGACTTCCTTCTATACATGGTGGTAGTGGCACTTGAGGAATAGAATCCACTGCTTGAGTGACCGAAGTATGAGCCATTAATGAATTTCTTGAAGAATTTCACACTGTATTCAATTAACCTGAAAAGGAAGCCTTGCATACATTCCGGTGAGGAGCAAATAGATAATTATTGCGGTTTAAAGCACAATCTAATATCATAGTTAAGGGCTGAACTCGTGGGATCGTGTAAAGAGATGACCAGTTCCTTCCTAATGCGAAAAAGCTTTATTCCAGTTACATGATGCATAATCCTTAACCTTAACACTCATTCTAGCAATTAAACTCAATACGCTTAGGATTTTCATCACGTATTCTCTGTCTTCACAAATAAATTGATTTCTCTCCCTTTATCCCTTCTACGTTACATGGAAACTTTCTGATAAATTTTCTAAAACTGAATATACGAGAATAAATGGACAAGGAGATGAGCAATTTAAAAATACATCCATCAAGTATCCAAATGAAAGGCTGAGATTTTCTTACCATAGATGTCAGTTTATCATGCTTTTGGGCTGTTTAGCCTCGTATTGTACCAAAAAAATCAGTTTATCATTTAATAAATTAAATGATCATTATCATGCAATAAATCCTAAGCATTACTGACCATTATCTCATAACAGATAATTATCTCACAAAGTCAGCCAGTTTCTTACACAACATCCCCACTATTTTCGTTCCTTTTCTCCAACAAACCATTCAAAAAGCCACAGCTAGTATTATTGAAACTGGAGCACAGGTGAAAACATAAGAGGGGGACATGAGAAATTAACTAGCGTACCTGAAGAAAACACCAAGCAAGGTTCAAAAGGAGTAACCAGCCAAAGGAGGGCATAATAGGAAATCATTACATACGACCGCCCATTACAGAGCCTCTTCAGGTTCTTCTTCGCGTGGACCGCCAGGTACAGGACAAACAAAACCGAGGAAACGACAAGGAAGGTGTCGTGCCAGAACCCATTGCAATTGGACGAAGAGATGGGCGATTTCAGATCTTGATCGCTGGTTCTGTCGGCAAAGCTGGCAACTGGCGAGAGAGACAGTTGGAGACTCCTTGACATAGCTTTTGCCGTGGGAATCGGCATCAGAGTTGAAGCTCTGCTACCCCCTTGCTCCGAATTTTAGAGGCCGAGATCGGATTGGGAGATCGAGAAGAAAAGGGATTTGGGAGAAGGAAAGAACATAGTTTGCTTGGTGAGAAAGTTGAGTTGAAGAGAAATTTGATGAATCTTGATTGAAAACCTGAAACGGAAGAGGTTGAAGAAGATCGTTTGGCTGAACTTGCGAACTCCACTGATCAATGATTTGGAGGTTCTGTTACGAATCGGGGAGCGCGCAGAAGCTAACAGGAAACGACGACGAGACTTTGATTGCGAACCGAGAACGAAGTTCAGCGGGGCGTTAGTTTCTTTATGGATTTTACTATAAGAGGATAATAAAACAGGAGAATGAAACATTTTTTTAAAATATTTTAAAAAAATGATAGAAAATGACGTAATTGTTTAAAAATTATTTAATTTATTTAATTAGATGTATAGCTATAATTTTTTTGGAATACGTTTATCACATGTGGTTTGATCTGAAGTTAGTATATTTTTTAATACAAAAAATTAATGTTTGTGATTTGTTCCGTTTTTACATATTACTTAGTCATTTGTTTAATCAGTTTTTGACGACAAAATTGAGTGAAGCTGGTGAGTGAGTAGTCTTTGTTGTGATATTTTTAATTTTATTTTTTTAAAAAATTTTAAATTAAATGTAAATGGACATGTAATAATGCAATTAATTAAGACTTAATTTAAAAAATTGTTTAAATTAAAAAATTCACAATTTAAAAGTTTTTATAAATAAATATGAATAGAATATTAAGAGTATCAAATTTCTCATATTATTAATAGATTCTTATATACTATATTTGGAATTATTAAAATAATAAAATAAAATAAAATAAATTTGATTTAAATTGAAGTGATTTAATTTGATTTAAAAATTATTTTTATACTTAAAAATTATTATAAACTTAAATTAATTTTTATTTTAGAACCTTTTACTTTTAAACAAATAATTTTATTTATAAATTAAATCAATTCATAAACTTTGTAGTTCTAAACATATTTATAAGTATTATTATCAAACTAATTTTTTGAACATAGTCACGATGAATTTTTGATCAAGATGACATCCCAACGATTACTTACTTTAAGTTTATACTTTGGTCTTCCTAACAACATGACTCACCTGTCACCATATTCAATTTTTTTTGATATATTACTAATAGATTATATTATCTTAATCTGTTTTACATAATTACATGGAAAGTTTTGATTTAACTGCAACCACAAATCTTGCTTTAGATTGCCTTTTCCTTGCTAATGCCTTCCTACCAGGCAAGCACATTTGCCTTCATTCTTATCCTCCATGAGTTCAGCCAATGAAATGCGACAAAATAAAATAATAATAAAAAAAGAAAAAAAAGATTTAAATTATGTATATTTTGATTAATTTATTTTATAATAAAATAATTTATAATTAAAATTTTATTAAAAAAGAATTTTTTTAAAGGAAAATAATAAAAATAATCTATTATCAAACATATTATAGGGGCTAAAATATATTTTGATTCTTGAAGAATGACTTTCTTTAATTTGTATAGATTATTTTTTTTATCACTTAATTCTTTTAAAGTTTTATATTAAATGAAAATATCAAAATTTTCATTAAATCAAACGAAACTTAATAAGCATACATAACTAGCTGATTTTAAAATTAACAAAATTTACATTTTATATTGAACTCTACTCATTTTTCAATTCTCATACATCAAATTCATTTTTTTTTATCACAAAATCTCCTGAACTATTGCTTTAACTTAAATTTTCGTTTGATTTAATTATAAAAATAATGTTTTCACTATAGTACCCAAAAGAAAACAAGTTTTCACTTAAAAATTAACCTTGGTAATCATGTATGAAAATTGAAAAATTATCATACTTCAGGCTAAAATACTTTTAACCCAAATTACAAACTTAAGTGGGTGAGAAAGAAAAATATATATAAAAACCACATCAGTTCGTGAACATTTGGCTTTTTTCATTTGAATTTGCCTCTCACCCTCTCTTAATATTGTGATTTGTCCCCTGTCCTCGAGTAAACAAAATTATTCATATCAACTCAGATAACTCTTATTTACCAGTTATTGCAAGTGCACAGTGAAAGCACACGCATACAAACTTGGAAGTTACAGAAACCAACCAAAAGTGCTAACTTTTCCCCCTTTCTGGATATTCACAGACCTACAGCACCATTATTCTTTTATTAATAAAAGGGAGGAGAGGGAGGGGACAAGGTGAGTGACAGACAAGAACGCAAAACCTTCAAATCACGAAGACGACGACGACGCGTACACGTGCCAGCGAGAGCCTGGGGCGAGGGTGCACCGAAAGAGGCACTGCTCTCTGCAGGGTGAGCCCATACGCTTCGTCCATGTTGAGCTTTTCCGGGTTCATCCCGTTCTGCAGCTCCCAGTCAAAAGCGTGGGCCAGGGTCGCCGTCAGCAGCTGAACCACGCGGATGCCCAGGCTCATCCCAGCACATATTCTGCGTCCGGCGCCGAAGGGAATCACCTCGAAGTCGTTGCCCCTGACGTCGGCGTCGCTCTTCTCGCCACCGGGGAGGAACCTTCTCTGGCTTGAACACCAACGGGATCGGGCCATTCCTTCGGGTCGCGTGCTATGGCCCAGACGTTGACCAGGAGAGTGGCACCCTTGGGGATGTGGTAGCCGAAGACCTCGCAGCTCTCCGCGGCGACTCGCGGGAGGGAAAGCGGGGTCGAGGGGTGGAGGCGGAAGGTCTCCTTCACCACGGCCTCCAGGTAGGGCAGGTGGGGCAGGTCCAGTTCCGTCACGAGCCTGTCCCGGCCCACGACTCTGTCTATCTCTTGTTGGACCTGGACCAGGATTCTTGGGTTCCGGATAAGCTCTGCTATGGCCCACTCTATGGTGCTCGACGACGTGTCCGTCCCGGCCGCGAACATGTTCTGCAAAAGTTGGTCAATGTCATTACTAGTTCAGTGCCTTGATGAGTTCACACCAACACAAATTCGCAACTGGAATCTTGATTGATTAAGTAAAAATAATAAATTTTTTTCTTTTTTATGACTTAGAGACTTGTAATAAACTTTCCTAATCATCATTTTTTTCTCCCAAAATCCGAATCCAATCATAGGCTAAGAGAAAGAAGAGTAGGTACAAAGAGTAATGCTTTAATCTCGGTATCAGTGAGTTTGTCTCCATCGTCTTGGGCGTCTTTAAGTGACAACAAGGTGCTCAACATGTCGTTGTGCTTCTCACTCTTGGAACTCTTGTGCTCCTCGAGAATGCTGGCTAAAAACGCATCAAACCTCTTGTGCAATTTCTTCATCTTGGCCTGCACTCCCTGAAGGTCCAGCCACTCCAGGGCAGGAATAAAGTCGCCGATGTTGAAAACTCCGGCCAGCTCCATCAGCTCCATCACCATGGCCTTGAACTCGTCGGCCCTGGGATCGCAGCCACTGTTGCCGTAGTCGAACAGTCGCCGCCCTATCATTACCCTCGCCAACGCGTTGGTGGTGCACACATACAGGAGTTGCCCCAAGTTCGCTGCTTTTGAGCCTGGACTCGCTAAATTGCGTGTCAATCTTGCTACCTCTTCCTGCAATACAAATGTGCATTTCATTGTGTTGAATTTATTAATTATTTTCAGTTTAAGAAAAGTATTGCACTGTAACTTAATCATAACTTAATCATGACTTAATCACAAATCTTTTTTTATATAACAATGTATTTATTTAAGGAAGAATAAACATCATCTTGTGCATTATAACTAATTTATAACACGTATTATTTACCATTAATGTTTCATGTCAATTAATTTATTTTATTCAATAAAACATATATAATATAAATCTTTAAATTTTCGAATAATCAACTACCTACTAACTCACTTAATTCTTCCTTTTTTTTTTCTTTTATTGATTAACTCATATATTTTTTCAAATCGCTATCCATCAACTAAACATAATTTCTTTAAACAACTATCCAATTTTTAATTTATTTTTATTTAAACTATTAAGAGAAAAAAAAATATGAGTTATAAAACTGTCAATACAAACTGACCACTAGCATTAACACTTGAAATTTCTTATTTATATTTTCATATTAGAGACACTATAAGATTAAACACCTGACTAAACCATATATCATAATATGTAGATAAATGTGATCATCTATATTAATTTTCTATAGTGATGTCCACTTTTAATGAATACCCAAAATGATCTAATCAAGTGTTGTTATCTTTTATATAATTAACATTATTTAAGAATTTTCTTGATCCTTTTATAAGTACTTTAAACGTTAGATAAAAAATACAAATGAAGTAAAAGAGAAAGAATTTCAACGATTTATAATCCAGAAGAAAAATTAATTTAATTAATAATATCTTTTAAATATGTAAGTTGAACGTTGAACAGTTCCTCCTCTGACCCTAAATGCTTGTCGTCCTTTTCCTGTGTTGACATCATCAAAGTGTGAAGATCTTTTCTAGATTATTTTCAAATCCTTGGAATCATATTGTTATTACTTGATATTAGGATCTATATATTTAAGGTATCACATAAAGTGTGTCAGATGCAAATAGCTTTTATGACCATAAAGACATTGAAAATTTTACAAAATTGTTTATAAAACGAGATGATATAAACAAACATGAAGAGGAGCTAGTTTAAGAAAATAATTAAAAAAAAATCCTTAACCAAACTTTTGGCCTTCTCTTTTTATTTTTATTTAAGTAAAATTTTTTTAACTTTGATTCATTTGTTAATATAAAAATTTTAAATAATAAAAGTTTAATCTCACATATAATGTTATAATAATTAATTTTTTTTAAACTTAACAATACATAATTAAATGAGACAATTAAAAATAATTTTCTAGAATCAAATATGTTAAATTTTAAAATATATAAAAAAATGTATAAAACTAATTATTATATTATATATAAATCCATGTAAAAAATATATAATAATACTGTAATAGGAATTGTAATATTTAATGCACTTTGTATTAATTAGTACAATTAGTAAGTTAGTATAATAGCTATTTGTATAAATAGAAATAAGATGAAAATAATTATATCATTAGTTCATTATAGAAAATATGTAAAAGTTAGAAAGTAAAATTTTTTAAAATTAAGGCTATTTAAATCTAGTGTGATCATATCACATTGCCTAATAAGTTTAACAATACAAATTTAAGTATAAATTTTACATTTTAAAATAATTATTTGATATTTATATTTTTAATTGGTAATAAATGTACAGTTTGAATTTAACATATAGAGTTTTATTTTATGATGTGCAAAAAAATTGACATTTTTTTTTTGGTGATCAAAAAATTTGACATTTGAATCTAATAAACAATGATTATGTAATAAGTGATATTGATGTAAATCATAAATATAATATATTTATTATCTCATGTTATTAATAGGTCATGATTTTAAATTTTTAAGAAAAAAAAATTTATGGGTAAGACATTTTAATTGGTTTTCTATAACTTTCTCTCATTTTTTATTTTTTTTTCTTTTTGCTGCATCCCTTGAGTAATCTAACTAGAATTCAATAACGTTAATAAGAGGATAAGAAATAAGATACCAACAAGAATCTGATTATCGAATCGCAGTGCAATCCAATATTTTAAGTAGTTAGTTGACTAAAGATGGAAGGAGAATGAAAATTAAGAAAACAAAAATAAATTAAAAAGAGAAAGAAAGAGAGAAAAGAGGTTATTAGCAACGATGCAACCAAGTACTTCTCAAGAAATGAACACAGACAGAACAGTCTCACGAAAGACAATCTATATTTAGGCAAAAATCACTTTCTAGTTTCTAGTTTTCGAAGGAAAGGATGCAAAAACCTGTCGCAGGTCTCTGAAATCGTCCAAGGCCTTGCCGGAGAAAACAGGTGAACGGAGCTGATTTTCCGGAGCAAGCGCCACCGCGGGCCGTAAGGGGCGGACACGAGGTCCTGGTAGTTATAGGCTATGTACTTGCCGCCGGAGTTCCGCGGCCGGCTGGAGAAATTGGCGTCGTGGACCTTCAGGAACTGTTCGGCGACGGAGGCCGACGCCGCCACGACAACGTCGACGAAGCCCAAGCGGAGGTGCATGAGAGGGCCATGGACGCGAGCCAGGGCCGCGAGAGCGTGGTGCGGCACGGGGCCTAGGTGAGGCAAGTTTCCGACGACGGGCCACGGCCGCGGACCCGGTGGCATAGGCAGCGGAGGGCGAGTTAACAGCTTGAGAAGCTGAGAAATGAGGATCGCAGCTGCGATAGTAGCCAAGACTAGAAGCCAAGGAGATACCATTGATGCGTGGTGATTATGGATGCTAATGGGTGTGGTTTTGTTGGATTTTGGGGTTCCAACAGCTTTACACGATTTGCATATATGACAGATTCAAAATGGCAAGAGGATGATATCAACTTGCTACGATGACATGCTATATGAGCTTATCATGTCTCATAAGTGCACAGGCTCAATGTTATATATATAGAGAACGTCCTGATTGTGAGGTTTTCTTTCTTAATTTTTTGTTTTTCCTGATTCAACTCAGATGGTTGACTAATTATTTGTATTGTTCTATTATATATCTTACTGTGCAGTATATGCACGTCACACACGTATACATACCACAATAATATTTATATTTATCTTATTTATGTTACATATATAAATTTAAATTTTAACTAAATAAATTTATTTAATTGTTCTTAATACAACTTATTCTAGCCCATGTCAGCTTATGCGCTACATAACTTATATGAAGACACATTAATACATTAAATGACATTACATGATTTGGTTGGGATGTATAAGTATATAAGATGACATAACAAGTCTTTAAAAAAAATTATTCCAACATATAATATGACGTGATGTTATATGATATAGATAAAGTTACATCATTATATAAGATAACGTAGCACTTTATAACTTAAAGAAATTTATTTTATTATATTGTATATAGAATTTGTGTCAAACAATTAGTGATATCGACGTGCACAAAGTAATTTGAAAAAAAAAAACTCATATACATTTTTTCTCATATGACTTTTTTGCATTGAGAACTATTTATTGTATAAAATTTTATCACATTATAGTTTGAATTTAATTATAATCCATTGTCAGTATAAAATTTTTTATATTATTATTTATTTACATATTACATAATATTTGACTTTTTAAGTAATTATTATATTAGTTAAATTTTTTAATAATTTAACAACTCATGATTAGATGATAATATAAAAAAAAAATTTATTAATAGTTGATCAAAATTAAACTCTAATAATTTATAGTGACATAGTTAATGTGCAAATATTGTAATCATTTTAAAAATTATTAGCAGTTGTCCAAGCTTGATATCGTCCTTTCTAACGAAAATCTACGCAACTTATGTTTCGTTATGTAGATCTACCAGTATAATTGATATGTGTTGAAGGTTAGCTTATATGTTCCAAAATTACTTAAATTTAATAATATTTGTTACATTTCTATATTTATAATTTAGTTTATTTTTGACTTTTTAGATAACTGATTTTTATAGATTAAGTAATTGTTATGTTATATATGACAATCAACTTTTTTAAGAATGTTATTTTTTATATGAAAACTTTTAAGATGTTACAATTTAAATGTAAGGATTAATTTTATCCATCTAAATATTATAAAGGTTATCATAATCGAAAAGTTTTAGTTACATATGCACATGGTATATCAACATATATATATTATAATAATGAGAATTAACATCTGATTTGATATTTTTAAACTTAGATCACACTTTGCAATATTTATCAAATTAATTATTGTTTATATCCCTAAAATTCCTACCATTTTTAATTTGTTTAAGATGAGATTTGATTTTATATTTTATATTTACTGTAAAATATTTCACCAATTAAATTAATTAACACTTTTTATATTCTTACAAGATATAATTTCACTTTTTTACAAAGTATTTGTCAATGAAATTTGAACATCTAATATTAAAAATAAAGTTCGTCTTACTAGAATTTTAACTTGTTTATTAATACAAGTAGTACATCATTTGTATACAGAAAATTCTCTTATTACAAAGTTATTATAGCTAATTTTGTTAGTGTTTTTTTTTTTTCAATTATATAGAAAGTGCTAGCATTTGGATAGAGGAGGGAGAAAGGTGGCCTTCTGAAGATAGGGCTGACTCAAGCATAAGGCCATTTAAGCCCTTGCATGAGGTCCCAAAATTTTAGATCCCATTATTTAATTATATTATTTAATTATTTATTTAATTATAATAAATTAAAACCTCAAACTTTTCTAATTTAATACCTAATTAATCATTTTCTTCCATTCATATTAACTAGTCATCTATAATCTGATCACTATTCCATAATCTCTATTTTTTTTTTGTTATTAATGAATTGACCCTTGAGCACAGTTCAATTTTGAAAAGATACAATTTTAATAAATATATTTCAATTATATAAAAACTTAATTTTTATTTTAAAAAAATACTTAATTTTTTTCTAAATGCATATATTACTTATAAAATAATGTAATGATTTCAATAACTGTTATTTCAGCTAAAATAATTTTTTAAAATTAAAATTAATAAAATCTGTATTTAAAATCAATAATATCTTAAAAAATTAAATAAAATAATTATATTATCAATTAAAAAACTATTTAAAAAATTAATTATAAAAATTTAATTAATAATTTTATATTTTAAAAGCAATAAAATAGTTAAATAAATATATATATATATGCTAATTTTATTAAATAAATTAAAAACATCGTACTAGAATTTGATTTTAGGCTATTAACTCTCTTGAACCCCCCTTGCGTGGAGGATTGAACCTCCCACAACATCATACCTCAAATTTAAAACCGAAACCAATATCACTTGCAACCTTGTTGGTTATTAGTACTCATTTTGACAAAAGTGTAGGTTTAAATTAATTTATTTTATGATTAAATCAGATTATAATTAAAAAAAATTTAAAAGAACTTTTTAAAAAGTATTTTTTTTTATAATTAAACTATTCTAAACATGTTAATGATCTATTCTTGAATTAACTATTATAATTAATGTATATGGGAAGTGTACATTTAAAAATAAATTGGCATCAATTTACACCATTTTCTTTAAGTTTTATTTTCACTTAATTTGCAAGGCTAGTGCAGTCCTTGACTTGCACAATAAATGATGCTATTCTAATTTTATCACGTACATAGCGCTCTTATAAATTTTTGTTCATATCAGGGGCGGCGTGAAATTAGTATTGAGTGGGGTTTGGTTTCTAATTTTTTAAATCATTTTATTTTTATTTAGATTTAATTATTATTTATTATTAATATAAATTTTTTTTATGTTATTATCTAATTATATATAACTTAGTATTTGACTATTTAAATAATTTTTATTTTAATTAAATTTTTTTAATAATTTAATAATTTATAATTAAATAATAATATAAATTTTTTTAATATAAAATAAATAATATAAATTTTTTTACTTTAATAATAAATTAAAAAAATAAACTCTTTTTATTTTGGCTCTTAATAATAAAAAAATTTTGACCTTTTCTTTTTCAACACAGAGATATACTTGCCAAAAATTTTTTTGACGTAATCTACTTGCTGTCCTGAAACCTAAAAAATTAACCGGGATATATATTGTATTACGTACCAACAACTTTCTCAGTTGATAAAGGAATATAATTTTGATTTATTGTTAATATAAAATTTTTATATTATAATCTACTTATACATTGACATATTGTTAAAAAAGATTTATTATTATAATAATTATTTAAAAAATCAAATTATTACTAATATATAATTAGATAATAGTGTAAAAAAATTTATAATAATAATGGATCAAATTTAAATTCTTAATAATGATACAAACCTTGCGTATGCTTTTCCATCACTCGTATCTTTTTTTTTCTTGCCAAATATAAGATAATGAAACTATATTTTAAACGAGTGAAAAAAGCATAGTAATATTTTTTTTTTTAGTATAATAGTGATACGAAGATTTGAACTTATAATCTTATACAAACTGTTCAAATTCTTGACCCCTAGCACACTCTTAGTGACTCAAAGTATAATAATATTTGTTTATATATTTCTAGTTTCCTTACACTTATTTCTCAAAAACTTATTTGTTTTGAAAACATTGAAAATTAATTAATATAAAACAAGTATTAAAGAGATTTATATGGTGTCAAGTTTTTAATAATGTATCAGTTAATTTATACAAATTATGTATATTAAGGCTATAAGATAACTTTTTTTTTTCTAAATAGGAACTTAAATTTGTTGTCTTCCTCTCTTTATCTTCCACTAAAGTACTCTCAAGTCAGAAAAAAAGACAAGATTAAAAAGTGCAATTTTTTAATTAATAATATTTTTATTAAAAAGACAAGATTAGTGAGAGGGAGGGATGATTTAAATCCACACCAATGAGTAAGCTTGTATGCGTATTCACAAAATAATTGACTTACCATCAACAAATTTGAAGTTTGAAAAGTACCTGATTCAATTTTTTAGATTAGGGTGTGAAGATAATGTGGAAGGTTTAATCCTACACAAATTAGGTATCTTCATATTTTTTTCTTCTGCTTGCCCCTCCTTAGTAATAATTAAATAAATAAATTGACTTTCCTATTGACATGGAGGAATGTCCACTTTGGGATGCAGCTAGCAAGTACAAGTTACAAGTAATTAACTACAACAGCACTTTTTTCCCAATGTACAAAAAAAAAAAAAAACTACAACAATACGAGTTCTGAAAGAGAATACGATACTCATCAAATGCTGTCCGGAATTTCGCACGTAGTCGCCAGATTCAGATTTTTTTGGCTAGCGAGAGGAATTTTTATATCTTGTTTTGCTCATAAAAATTTAGGGTAAAGGAGAATCTTTCTCAATCAGGATTTACAGTCAAAATACAAAGAGGGAACATAAGAAGGGCCAAGGGGAGAAGCTGCCCCCAAATTTTTTTCACTTTGCAATATAAATCCTCTTAAGAAAATTGCTGCATACATTAACTCATATTGCCTCCAAATTCTTTTTCATTTTCTAATTTACCTCCTCCTACTAAAAAAAATTAGTGAATGTATATATATGCACTCATATATAATAGCATATCACTTCTTATCTTATGGGTTATGAAAAAATAGTGTTTGTTTATTGAATCCCTCCTATTCAACACATTTAGAAAAAAAATTCATCATTAGTCACTAGCTTTTTTTGGGTTTAACTCTAACTTGTGTCGCCAAAATGTTCTTCTTCCATTTCTAAATTGGTAGAGAATATGACCCTTACCAAGTTCAATTCTAGGTGAATTCATGAAATTCTCTACCTAATTTTCATCCATGGCGGAACATTATAGTGTTATATAATCCATGTCATCTTTAAATCCCAAATATAAAAGAGTTAATTTTGATCAATTTTAGTATAAAAATATTTTATACTATTATTTTATCATATATTAATACATTTTAAAAAAAATTTGATTATAATAACATTTAATTATAAGAAGTCGAATATTTTTAATAATAATATATAATTAAATAATAATATAAAAAAAATTTAAATTAACAATATATTAAAATTAAATTTAATATAAAAATATGATTTATCACCTTCAAATTTTTCAGTCAAATTTCGTCATTGGAAATTACAGATTGCCTACTAATAAAGAATCTCAATATTCAAATTTAAATAATACAATTGTAATGAATTGAAAATTGATTAGACAAGTTAATCGCCGTTGGCTGGGCAATTTGTATACTGATACAAGAAAAAACTGAAGTTGACATATATATGTTTGACGATACAATTATCGAAAGCATATTTACATATTATAATTACTTTTATATATTTTAATATTTTAAAAACATTGTATATTTTTTTATATTATTAAAAATATAACTTAATTCAACGTAACCATTCATTCTCTATATTCAATCATTTATAATATTTGTAACAAAAAGAAAAGCAATTTCAAAAGTTGCAATAAATACATTAAATTATATTATTTTAAAACAATATTATTAGAAGGCATATCCATTTATATTTTTTATATTATTAAAAATATAACTTTCAACGTAACCATTCATTCTCCATACAATCTCATTTATTCAACAGTTGTGATAAGATGAAAGATAAGTTTGAAAATAAATACATTAAATTATATTAATTTAAAAAAATTATTAGAAGGCATATCCATAATAAAATTTTTAAGTTGACTATTAAGTACCATAAGTTCCATAGAGAAAAATTCAGAAATAAAACTTAGCTAAATAAATTAATTTTTTTTATCGAATGTAAAAAATATATCTCTTAGCATTTAAGCATACTACATAAAGAAGTAACTTAAAAAATCAACTTTTTTTATATATCAAATATAGGAATAAATGTCATGTATTCAAGCATGTTACGTAACAAGGTATAGTTTGAAATCCACCAGCGGTGGATGAAAATAAAAATTCATTATTTAATTACGCGGCCACGTAATAAACATTATTTGTCAAAATTTTTTACAATTTGTTTTCATTTCAAGATTCAAATGAAGGCATGCACGAAGTTAATTATTAAGAAAAAAATCGTCCCTCTTGGTATTCGTTTCAAACGCCGCCAAGAAAAAAAATACATATAACGTGAGCGAAAGGATGCGGGTCCGAATCTGATGAATTCAATTCAATGGAGGTTTCTTCTATACATGACATAAGTGTAAAGACTTTTTTCATGTATAAACTTATAATATATAAACCAACATTATCTATTCAATTAGTGAAAATTTGTCAAGTTTTGCCCTTTTTTTTCTCCAATAGATGGATATACTTTTATATTAACATGCACATGCCTTGGAATTTTGACTTTTCTTTATCATTTTTCTTTTTCAGAGATAGAAATAAATGTTATAAATATTAAATTATTTATATATTTTTATTTAATAATTTAACCTTTTGAAATTGTTGATTGTCCATGATAGTAAACACATAACATATGTCGTTTTAATTTTAGTAGATTAGTTAGTTATAATCAGTCAATGTTTCATATAGCAGTGAAGGCAATAATGGCATTCTCTCCCCGTAATTTTTCAGAAAGTAAAATGTAGCTTTTTACAATTTAAAGTAAAGGTGTGGCCGGAGTAGTTAATACTTAATATTAATGTAAGAGTTAGTGTCTTTTAAGTAAAAGTTAAATTCGTTTAAAATATAGATAAGTTCTCACCACGTTGCCTTAGAAACACTGGCAAAGGAGTTTTATTCTCTATTATTTCTTTTCAACTTTTGGGATATTTCTTGTACAAAAGTATTTGTTTGGATGTGTTTCTTTTAATAAAAAAAAGATTTTTTTTAAAAAAATACTTTTGTTATCTTTTAGTATATTTTAGATGATTTAAAAAAAATTGAAGTATTAAAAAATATATATATATATATATTATACTTTTTTTAGAAGTTAGATTTTTATACTTTAAATTTTTTTTATAACATACAAAACAGTTCAAATTTAAAAAAATAATTTTCAAATATTATATCTAAATATAAAATAACTTTTATTTTAAAAAGAATCTTTTAAAAAAGTTCATAAAAATGATTTTTTCAAAAAACTTGTCCAAATGAGCCCAAAGCTATATATCTAATTTCATGGGCGTTAAGCCCCTCAAGTGCAATGGGATAGAAAAAATATCTCCTTAATTTTAACCAAAATAAAGAAGAAAATAATAACAGGATTAAATTATATACATATAGGATTGAATAAAGTCTTAGGACCTAAACTTCTGCTAAGGAAGATCAAATATACTAAACTGCTATTTGATTACAAAATTGCAAGTTTCATGTAACTTAGCCTAATAGCTCTAGCTAGGAAAAGCATGCAACCAGACGGTAAGTGCTCAAATCAGTGAGACTTTCGATTTAAATTCAATTGTTTAAACCAATTGATTAAATAGGATGACGTTAAAAAATAATTGACATACAATAATATAAATTTATAAAAAAATTACAAAATTTAAATAATATTGAATTTTTAAAAAAATCAACCAGTATAAATAGTTTTAACTGGTTCAAACTAGTTTGACTATAAATTCGATAATAAGATTGAATCATCAATTAATTGATCTAAACTAAACTAATTATAAATTTAATTTTAAGGTTGAATTATAATAAGCTGAGTGTTTGATTTATGAATGAACTTGTTGAACTATCCAATCTAATTTAGTTTTGACAACAATTCATAATTTTTTTTGAATTATTTCAACCAATTGACTTAATCGACCTTATTTGGATCCGTTTTTCATAAAAAATAATTGAAAATAATTTTGAATTAGTTGAAATTGACGAACTCTACTAATAAATTTAATAATTACAACACTTTTCAATTAATGATACAAGAACCGATTCATGAATTTTGGCATATATTAGGTTTTTTTTTTTCAATATGTTAGCTTAATTATTATAAAAATTATTATTATTATAAATATGATAAGGGAAAACAAAAATACTGGCTAAAGTAACTCTAAGAAAAAAATATAAAAGAAACTAAAAGAGATTGGCCCAATGATTAAGAAAGTATGTTCGATATTAATTATTTAAGTTCAAACTTTGAGTTAACACTTAAGAAAAATAATTTTTCTTAAATGCACTAAGTCAATATGGGGCATGCACCCTTAAAATCTTTTGAGAAAAAAATTAGTGATAGTTGACGCAAAAATTGATCTAAAAATATCCTTAACATATAATTAATTAAACCAAAAATAATAATCTAACAAAAATTGTTTTAGCATATGTAGATAAGCAACCAAAAGTGACTCCACGTGAGGAGGATAGGCTAAAATTATTTATATATTTTTTATTTAATAATTTAACCTTTTGAAATTGTTGATTGTCCATGATAGTAAAACACATAACATATGTCGTTTTAATTTTAGTAGATTAGTTAGTTATAATCAGTCAATGTTTTATATAGCAGTGAAGGCAATAATGGCATTCTCTCCCCTCAATTTTTCAGAAAGTAAAATGTAGCCTTTTACAATTTAAAGTAAAGGTGTGGCCGGAGTAGTTAATACTTAATATTAATGTAAGAGTTAGTGTCTTTTAAGTAAAAGTTAAATTCGTTTAAAATATAGATAAGTTCTCACCACGTTGCCTTAGAAACACTGGTAAAGGAGTTTTATTCTCTATTATTTCTTTTCAACTTTTGGGATATTTCTTGTACAAAAGTAGTTGTTTGGATGTGTTTCTTTTAATAAAAAAAAGATTTTTTTTTAAAAATACTTTTTGTTATCTTTTAGTATATTTTAGATGATTTAAAAAAAAATTGAAGTATTAAAAATATATATATATATATATATATATATATATATATAAAATACTTTTTTTAGAAGTTAGATTTTTATACTTTTAAATTTTTTTTTATAACATAAAAAACAGTTCAAATTTAAAAAAATAATTTTCAAAATATTATATCTAAATATAAAATAACTTTTATTTTAAAAAGAATCTTTTAAAAAAGTTCATAAAAATGATTTTTTTAAAAAACTTGTCCAAATGAGCCCAAAACTATATATCTAATTTCATGGGCGTTAAGCCCCTCAAGTGCAATGGGATAGAAAAAATATCTCCTTAATTTTAACCAAAAATAAAGAAGAAAATAATAACAGGATTAAATTATATACATATAGGATTGAATAAAGTCTTAGGACCTAAACTTCTGCTAAGGAAGATCAAATATACTAAAACTGCTATTTGATTACAAAATTGCAAGTTTCATGTAACTTAGCCTAATAGCTCTAGCTAGGAAAAGCATGCAACCAGACGGGAAGTGCTCAATTATTTTTTTTGGCCGGCGAAGACCATATGCTTCAAATTAAAATGATTCATGTTGCTCTCATTATTTAAAAAAGGCAACAGAATAGGCCTTACGCATTCCTTTGAGAATTAGTCTTATTCTGTATGTTTAACATTAGCTTAAGAGACAAGAAGGCTATTAAACTAATCCATGTACAATAAAGGATTTTATTTTTTTTTGGGAAGAGAGATGATAGTCAAACGGGACTACAAAATTATAGAGGAGACTGAATCCTTGCACATAGAGTTGCACATAGAAAATTCAAGTTATATTGTTAAAACTATATTGGATAATAAATCAGTGAAACTTTTGATTTAAATTCAACTGTTTAAATTAGCTGATTAAATAGGATGACGTTAAAAAATAATTCACATATAATAATATAAATTCATAAAAAAATTACAAAATATAAATAATATTGAATTTTTAAAAAAATCAACTACTATAAATAGTTTTAACTGGTTCAAACTAGTTTGACTATAAATTCGATAATAAGATTGAATCATAAATTAACTGATCCAAATTAGACTAGTTTATAAATTTGATTTTAAGGTTGAATTATAATCAGCTGAGTGTCTGGTTTATGGATGAACTTGTTGACCTATCCAATCTAATTTAGTTCCGACAACAATTCATAATTTTATTTGAATTATTTCAACCAATTGGCTTAATCCACCTTATTTTGGATCCATTTTTCATAAAAAATAATTGAAAATAATTTTGAATTAGTTGAAATTGACGAACTCTACTAATAAATTTAATAATTACAACACTTGTCAATTAATGATACAAGAACCGATTCATGAATTGTGGCGTATATTAGGTTTTTTTTTTCAATATGTTAGCTTAATTATTATAAAAATAATTATTATTATAAATATGATAAGGGAAAAGAAAAATACTGGCTAAAGTAACTTTAAGAAAAAAATATAAAAGAAATTAAAAGAGATTAGCCCAATGATTAAAAAAGTATGTTCGATATTAATTATTTAAGTTCAAACTTTGAGTTAATATTTAAGAGAAATAATTTTTTTAAATGCACTAAGTCAATATGGGGCATGCACCCTTAAAATCTTATGAGAAAAAATTTAGTGATAGTTGACGCAAAAATTGATCTAAAAATATCCTTAACATATAATTAATTAAACCAAAAAAATAATCTAACAAAAATTGTTTTTAGCATATGTAGATAAGCAACCAAGGGTGACTCCACGTGAGGAGGATAGGCTATGAAGTATGAAGAGAACAAACTCTACGGACCAGGATGGGTGTCGCCCATCTTGGATTATATAGTATTGATACAAATTTTAAACAAATAAACTATATAAAATAGTTGACTAAAATATGCGTAATTTGACTAATTTCAAAAAATTGATACTGATTGTGATTTGATTGATGAAGAGTGGCATGTGCATTTTACGTTCATATTTAAATTATATATCAAATTATATTATGATGACAATAAATATAATACAATTAATTTATTAAGAAAAATCAGATAAAATAGTTTAATTATTTTATCAATTTAAAAATTAGAAATTTCGATAAGTTTTAGCCAAAAGGCTAAGAAAGGTCAGAATATGCAAAAGATCACATTATAAAAATGTTATAGTTAAAAATGATTTTAAATTAGTGAAAATTGTTTTTTCTATTGGTGATTATTGAAATTAAGACATTTATCAATATTTGATCATATCTATAGTAACTAGAAGAGTAATTTAAGATCGACGCGGATATAAAAAGAAAGTTACTCTTATTTAATTATATATTGGCATAATAATTTTGAAATTTAAAAATTTAAAACAATTAACCTTAAGTTAAAAAATTATATTAATTACGTAATATTTAAAAATCACTTAAACAAATAAATGATTGGGCATTAATAGTCAATTTAAATTTTAAAATGACATTAAAGCATTGACATTTTAGGAGAAATAAAAATTGGACACTAACTGAGGAAATCCTCTTTCTATAGTAACATAAATATGTGACTCAATATCTTCAACTTCATCTTAAAAAATGATAGTTTTGATAAATAGGTTTTGGATTTTTTTAAATCTCTTTTCTTTCTTTATTTTTTAATAAAAATTACATTTAATGAAAATCTAATTATTTAAAATGTTAAATATTTTTAAAAAATAAACGCATATTAATGTATGTATGTGTAAACAAAAAAGTCAATATGTGTAAACGCATATTTTATCACAAAATCTCCTGAACTATTGCTTTAACTTAAAATTTCGTTTGATTTAATTATAAAAATAATGTTTTCACTATGTACAAAAAAAAAGTTTTCACTTAAAATTAACCTTGGCAATCATGTATGAAAATTGAAAAATTATAATACTTCAAGCTAAAATACTTTTAACCCAAATTACAAACTTAAGCGGGTGAGAAAGAAAAATATATATAAAAACCACGTCAGTTCGTGAACATTTGGCTTTTTTCATTTGAATTTGTCTCTCACCCTCTCTTAATATTCTGATTTGTCTCATGTCCTCGAGTAAACAAAATTATTCATATCAACTCAGATAATTCTTATTTACCAGTTATTGCAAGTGCACAGTGAAAGCACGCGCATGCAAACTTGGAAGTTACAGAAACCAACCGAAAATGCTAACTTTTCCCCCTTTCTGGATATTCAGACTACTGCACCATTTTCTTTTATTAAGAAAAGGAGGGAGAGGGAGGGAACAAGGTGAGTGACAGACAAGAAGCACAACCTTCAAATCACGAAGGCGACGACGATGCGTACACGTGCCGCGAGAGCCTGGGGTGAGGGTGCACCGAAAGCGGCACTGCTCTCTGCAGGGTGAGCCCATACGCTTCGTCCATGTTGAGCTTTTCCGGGTTCATCCCGTTCTGCAGCTCCCAGTCAAAAGCGTGGGCCAGGGTCGCCGTCAGCAGCTGAACCACGCGGAGGCCCAGGCTCATCCCAGCACATATTCTGCGTCCGGCGCCGAAGGGAATCACCTCGAAGTCGTTGCCCCTGACGTCGGCGTCGCTCTTCTCGCCACCGGGGCAGGAACCTCTCTGGCTTGAACACCAACGGGTCGGGCCATTCCTTCGGGTCGCGTGCTATGGCCCAGACGTTGACCAGGAGAGTGGCACCTTTGGGGATGTGGTAGCCGAAGACGTCGCAGCTCTCCGCGGCGACTCGCGGGAGGGAAAGCGGGGTCGAGGGGTGGAGGCGGAAGGTCTCCTTCACCACGGCCTCCAGGTAGGGCAGGCGGGGCAGGTCCAGTTCCGTCACGAGCCTGTCGAGGCCCACGACTCTGTCTATCTCTTGTTGGACCTGGACCAGGATTCTTGGGTTCCGGATAAGCTCTGCTATGGCCCACTCTGTGGTGCTCGACGACGTGTCCGTCCCGGCCGAGAACATGTTCTGCAAAAGTTGGTCAATGTCATTACTAGTTCAGTGCCTTGATGAGTTCACACTAACACAAATTCGCAAGTGGAATCTTGATTGATTAATTAAAAATAATAATTTTTTTTCTTTTTTATAACTTAGAGACTTATAATAAACTTTCCTAATCATCATTTTTTTCTCCCAAAATCCGAATCCAAGCATAGGCTAAGAGAAGAGGAGAAGAGTAGGTACCAAAAGTAATGCTTTAATCTCGGTATCAGTGAGTTTGTCTCCATCGTCTTGGGCGTCTTTAAGTGACAACAAGGTGCTCAACATGTGTTGTGCTTCTCACTCTTGGAAGTCTTGTGCTCCTCGAGAATGCTGGCTAAAAACGCATCAAACCTCTTGTGCAATTTCTTCATCTTGGCCTGCACTCCCTGAAGGTCCAGCCCACTCCAGGGCAGGAATAAAGTCGCCGATGTTGAAAACTCCGGCCAGCACCATCAGCTCCACCACCATGGCCTTGAACTCGTCGGCCCTGGGATCGCAGCCACCGTTGCCGTCGTCGAACACTCGCCGCCCTATCATTACCCTCCCCAACGCGTTGGTGGTGCACACATTCAGAAGTTGCCCCAAGTTTACTGCTTTTGAGCCTGAACTCGCTAAATTGCGTGTCAATCTTGCTACCTCTTCCTGCAATACATATGTGCATTTCATTGCATTGTATTTATTAATTATTTTCAGTTTAAGAAAAGTTTTGCACTGTGTAACTTAATCATAACCTAGTCACAAATCTTTTTTTATATAACAATGTATTTATTTAAGGAAGAATAAACATCATCTTGTGCATTATAACTAATTTATAACACGTATTATTTTACCATTAATGTTTCATGTCAATTAATTTATTTTATTCAATAAAACATATATAATATAAATCTTTAAATTTTCGAATAATTAACTACCTACTAACTCACTTAATTCTTCCTTTTTTTGTCTTTTATTGATTAACTCATATTTTTTCAAATAGCTATCCATCAACTAAACATAATTTATTTAAACAAATATCCAATTTTTAATTTATTTTTATTTAAACTATTAAGAGAAAAAAAATATGAGTTATAAAACTGTCAATACAAACTGACCACTAGCATTAACACTTGAAATTTCTTATTTATATTTTCATATTAGAGACACTATAAGATTAAACACCTGACTAAACCATATATCATAATATGTAGATAAATGTGATCATCTATATTAATTTTCTATAGTGATGTCCACTTTTATGAATACCCAAAATGATCTAATCAAGTGTTGTTACTTTTATATAATTAAAATTATTTAAGAATTTTTCTTGATCCTTTTATAAGTACTTTAAACGTTAGATAAAAAATACAAATGAAGTAAAAGAGAAAGAATTTCAACGATTTATAATCCAGAAGAAAAATTAATTTAATTAATAATATCTTTTAAATATGCAAGTTGAACGTTGAACAGTTCCTCCTTTGACCCTAAATGCTTGTCGTCCTTTTCCCGTGTTGAATTGCAGGCTTTTTTTCTTTCTTTCTTTTTAACACATATTTGTGTCGACCTTTTTCTCCAAACATTAATTAGAGAAGTGGGAAGTCAACCTAGAGAGCTACCGTGCTTTCAGATATGAGTTGAATGACAAATAACCTGCTTTGATATCAACTACACCAATATTGATTTACCCTTTCTCTAACCCCCAGATATCCCCCGATCAAAAATTAAAAAGAAAAACCAGAGTTATCAACTTAAGATCATCAAAGTGTGAAGATCTTTTCTAGATTATTTTCAAATCCTTGGAATCATATTGTTATTACTTGATATTAGGATCTATATATTTAAGGTATCACATAAAGTGTCAGATGCAAATAGCTTTTATGACCATAAAAACATTGAAAATTTTACAAAATTGTTTATAAAACGAGATGAAATAAACAAACATGAAGAGGAGCTAGTTTAAGAAAATAAAATAAAAAATCCTTAACCAAACTTTTGGCCTTCTCTTTTTATTTTTATTTAAGTAAAATTTTTTAACTTTGATTCATTTGTTAATATAAAAATTTTAAATAAAAAAAGTTTAATCTCACATATAATGTTATAATAATTAATTTTTTTAAACTTAACAATACATAATTAAATGATACAATTAAAAATAATTTTCTAGAATCAAATATGTTAAATTTTAAAATATATAAAAAATGTATAAAACTAATTATTATATTATATATAAATTCATGTAAAAAATATATAATAATACTGTAATAGGAATTGTAATATTTAATGCACTTTGTATTAATTAGTACAATTAGTTAGTTAGTATAATAACTATTTGTATAAATAGAAATAAGATGAAAATAATTATATCATTAATTCATTATAAAAATATGTAAAAGTTAGAAAGTAAGAATTTTTTAAATTAAGGCTATTTAAATCTAGTGTGATCATATCATATTGCCTAATAAGTTTAACAATACAAATTTAAGTATAAATTTTACATTTTAAAATAATTATTTTATATTTATATTTTTAATTAATAATAAATGTATAGTTTGAATTTAACAAATGGAGTTTTATTTTATGATGTGTGAAAAATTTAATATTTGAATCTAATAAACAATAGTTATGTAATAAGTGATACTGATGTAAATCATAAATATAATATATTTATTATCTCACGTTATTAATAGGTCATCATTTTAAATTTTTTAGAAAAATTTTATAGGTAAGACATTTTAATTGGTTTTCTAGAATTTTCTCTCATTTTTTTTTATTTTCTTTTTGGTGCATCCCTTGAGTAATCTAACTAGAATTCAATAACGTTAATAAGAGGAAAAGAAAGAAGATACCAACAAGAATCTGATTATCGAATCGCAGTGCAATCCAATTTTTTAAGTGGTTAGTTGACTAAAGATGGAAGGAGAATGAAAATTAAGAAAACAAAATAAATTTAAAAAAAAAAAGAAAGAAAGAAAAGAGGTTATTAGCAACGATGCAACCAAGTACTTCTCAAGAAATGAACACAGACAGAACAGTCTCACGAAGACAATCTATATTTAGGCAAAAATCACTTTCTAGTTTCTAGTTTTCGAAGGAAAGGATGCAAAACCTGTCGCAGATGTCTGAAATCGTCCAAGGCCTTGCTGGAGAACAGGTGAACGGAGCTGATTTTCCGGAGCAAGCGCCACCGCGGGCCGTAGGGGGCGAACACGAGGTCCTGGTAGTTATAGGCCATGTACTTGGCGCCGGAGTTCGGCGGCCGACTGGAGAAATTGGCGTCGTGGACCTTCAGGAACTGCTCGGCGACGGAGGCCGACGCCGCCACGACAACGTCGACGAAGCCCAAGCGGAGGTGCATGAGAGGGCCATGGACGCGAGCCAGGGCCGCGAGGGCGTGGTGCGGCACGGGGCCTAGGTGAGGCAAGTTTCCGACGACGGGCCACGGCCGCGGACCGGGTGGCAGAGGCAGCGGAGGGCGAGTTAACAGCTTGAGAAGCCGAGAAATGAGGATCGCAGCTGCGATAGTAGCCAAGACTAGAAGCCAAGGAGACACCATTGATGCGTGGTGATTATGGATGCTAATGGGTGTGGTTATGTTGGATTTTGGGTTCCAACAGCTTTACGCGATTTGCATATATGACAGATTCAAAATGGCAAGAAGATGATATCAACTTGCTACGATTGCATGCTATATGAGCTTATCATGTCTCACAAGTGCACAAGCTCAATGTTATATATAGAGAAAACGTTCTGATTGCCAGGTTTTCTTTCTTAATTTTTTGTTTTTCCTGATTCAACTCAGATGGTTGACTAATTATTTGTATTGTTTCTATTATATATCTAACTGTGCAGTCTATGCACGTCACACACACATATATACATATGCATACCACAATAATATTTATATTTTATCTTATTTATATTATATATATAAATTTAAATTTTAACTAAATTAAATCTATTTAATTGTTCTTAATACAACTTATTCTAGCCCATGTCGGTATAGGGGCTACAAAACTTATATAAAGACATGTTAGCACATTAAATGATATGACATTATATGATTTGATTGATGATGTATAAGCATATAAGATGCCGTAACAAGTCTTTAAAAAAATTATTGCAACATATAATATGACGTAACGCTATATGATTTAGATAAAGTTAAATCATTATATAAGATAACAAAACACTTTATAACTTAAAGAAACTTATTTTAATATATTATATATAGATTTGTGTCAAACAATTAGTGATGTTGATGTGCACAAAGTAATTTGAAAAAAAAAATATTTGCATATACATTTTTTTTATATTACTTTTTTTGCATTGAGAACTAATTATTGTATAAAATTTTATCACATAATAGTTTGAATTTAATTATGATCCACTGTCAGTGTAATTTTTTTTATATTATCAGTCAATTACATGTTACATAGTATTTAATTTTTTAAGTAATTATTATATCAGTTAAACTTTTTTAATAATTTAACAACTCATGATTAAATAATAGTGTAAAACTTTTTTTATTGACAGTTGATCAAAATTAAACTTTAATAATTTACGGCCACATAGTTAATGTGCAAATATTGTAATCATTTTAAAAAATATTAGCAGTTGTCTAAGCTTGATATCGTCCTTTCTAACAAAAATCTACGCAACTTATGTTTTGTTAGGTAGATCTACGGGTCTAATTGGTATGTGTTGAAGGTTAGCTTATATGTTCCAAAATTACTTAAATTTAATAATATTTTCTACATTTCTATATTTATAATTTAGTTTATTTTCTGCTTTTTAGATAACTGATTTTTTATAGATTAAGTAATTGTTATGTTATATATGACAATCAGCTTTCTAAGAATTTTATTTTTTATATGAAAACTTTTAAGATGTTACAATTTAAATATAAGGATTAATTTTATCGATCTAAATATTATAAAGGTTATCATAATCGAAAAGTTTTAGTTACATATGGACATGGTATATCAACATATATATATTATAATAATGAGAATTAACATCTGATTTGATATTTTTAAACTTAGATCACACTGTGTAATATTTATCAAATTAATTAGTGTCTTATATCCCTAAAATTCCTATCATTTTTAATTTGCTTAAGATGAGATTTGATTTTATGTTTTATATTTACTGTAAAATATTTCACCAATTAAATTAATTAAATTTTTTTTATTCTTACGAGATATAATTTCACTTTTTTACAAAGTATTCATCAATGAAATTTGAACCTCTAATATTAAAAATAAAGTTCATCTTATTAAAATTTTAATTTATTTACCAATACAAGGAGCACATCATTTATAGACAGAAAGTTCTCTCATTAGGAAGTTATTATAGCTAATTTTGTTAGTGTTTTTTTTCTTTTAGTTATATAAAAAGTGTTAGCATTTGGATAAAGGAGGGAGAAAGGTGGCCTTATGGAGATAGGACTGACTCAAGCATAAGGCCATTTAAGCCCTTGCATGAGGTCCCAAAATTTTAAATCCCATTATTTAATTATATTATTTATTTAACTATTATATTTATTTCTAATAAATTAAAACCTCCAAATTTTTTAATTTAATGCTTAATTAATCATTCTCTCCCATTCATATTAACTAGTCATCTATAATCTGATTACTGTTCCATAATCTCTATTTTTTTTCTATGCTATTAATGAATTGACCCTTGAGCACAGTTCAATTTTGGGAAGATAATATTTCAATAAGCATATTCCAATCATATAAAAACTTAATTTTTATTTTAAAAAAATACTTAATTATTTTCTAAATGCATATATTACTTATAAAATAATGTAATGATTTCAATAACTGTTATTTCGGCTAAAAGAATTTTTTAAATTAAAATTAATAAAATCTTATTTAAAATCAATATTATCTTAAAAAATTAAATAAATTAGTTATATTATCAATTAAAAAAATATTTAAAAAATTAATTATAAAAATTTAATTAATAACTTTATATTTTAAAAGCAATAAAATAGTTAAATAAATATATATGCTAATTTTATTAAACATCATACTAGAATTTGATTTTAGGCAATTAACTCTATTTAACCGCCCTTGCGTGGAGGATTGAACCTCCCACAACATCATACCTCAAATTTAAAACCGAAACCAATATCACTTGCAACCTTGTTGGTTATTAGTACTCATTTTGACAATAGTGTAGGTTTAAATTAATTTATTTTATGATTAAATCAGATTATAATTAAAAAAAATTTGAAAAGAACTTTTTAAAAAAGTATTTTTTTCTATGATTAAACCATTCTAAACTGTTAATGATCTATTCTCGAATTAACTCTTATAATTAATGTATATGGGAAGTGTACATTTAAAAATAAATTGGCATCAATTTACCCACTTTCTTTGAGTTTTATTTTCACTTAATTTGCAGGCTAGTGCAGTCCTTGACTGGCACAATAAATGATGCTATTCTAATTTTATCACGTACGTAGCGCTCTTATAAATTTTTGTCCATATCAGGGGCGGCGTGAAATTAGTATTGAGTGAGGTTTGGCTTCGATTTTTTTAAATTATTTTATTTTTATTTAGATTTAATTATTATTTATTATTAATATATATTTTTTTATGTTATTATCTAATTATATATGATTTAGTGTTTGATTATTTAAATAATTTTTATTTTAATTAATTTTTTTTTAATAATTTAATAATTTATAATTAAATGATAATATAAAATTTTTTAAATATAAAATAAATAATATAAAACTTTTTACTTTAATAATAAATTCAAAAATAAACTTTTTTATTTTGGCTCTTAATAATAAAAAATTTTGACCTTTTCTTTTTCAACACAGAGATGTACTTGCCAAAAATTTTTTTGACGTAATCTACTTGCTGTCTTGAAACCTAAAAAATTAACCGGGACATGTATTGTATTACGTACCAACAACTTTCCCAATTCAGAAAGGGATATAATTTTGATCCATTCTTAATATAAAATTTTTTATATTATAATTTAATTATATATTAATATATTATTAAAAAATATTAATTATTATAATCATTATTTAAAAAATTAAATTATTATTAATATATAATTAAATAATAATATAAAATTTTTTATAATAATAATAAATCAAATTTAAATTCTTAATAAATATATAAATCTCGCGTCTGCTTTCTCATCACTGTATCTTTTTTCTTTTTTGTCAAATATGAGATAATGAGAAACTATATTTTAAAGAATAAAAAAAGCATAGTAATACTTCTTTTTGGTATAATAGTGATAGGAAGATTTGAACCAATAACCTCATACAAAACCCTCAAATTCTTGATGACTAGCACACTCTTAGTGGGTCAAAGCATAATAATATTTGTTTATATATTTTTAGTTTCCTTACACTTATTTCTCAAAAACTTATTTGTTTAGAAAACATTAAAAATTAATTAATATAAAACAAGTATTAAAGAGATTTCTATGGTGTCAATTTTTAATAATGTATCAGTTTAATTTATACAAATTACGTATATTAAGGCTATAAGTTAACCTTTTTTTTTTTCTAATAGGAACTTAAATTTGTTGTCTTCCACTAAAGTACTCTCAAGTCAGAAAAACAAGGCAAGATTAAAAAGTGCAATTTTTTAATTAATAATATTTTTATTAAAAAGACAAGATTAGTGAGAGGGAGGGATGATTTAAATCCACACCAATGAGTAAGCTTGCATGCGTATTCACAAAATAATTGACTTACCATCAACAAATTTGAAGTTTGAAAAGAACCTGATTCAATTTTTTAGATTAGGGTGTGAAGATAATGTGGAAGGTTTAATCCTACACAAATTAGGTATCTTCATTTTTTTCTTCTATGCTTGCCCCTCCTAAGGAATAATTAAATAAATAAATTGACTTTCCTATTGACATGGAGGAATGTCCACTTTGGGATGCAACTCTACCAATCAAGCAGCAAGTACAAGTTGCAAGTAATTAACTACAACAGTACTTTCTTCCCAATGTACCAAAAAAAAAAAACTACAACAATACGAGTTCTGAAAGAGAATACGATACTCATCAAATGCTGTCCGGAATTTCGCACGCAGTCGCCAGATTCAGATTTTTTTGGCTAGCGAGAGGTAATTTTTATATCTTGTTTTGCTTCATAAAAATTTACGGTAAAGGAGAATCTTTCTCAATCAGGATTTACAGTCAAAATACAAAGAGGGAACATAAGAAGGGCCAAGGGGAGAAGCTGCCCCCAAATTTTTTTCACTTTGCAATATAAATCCTCTTAAGAAAATTGCTGCATACATTAACTCATATTGCCTCCAAATTCTTTTCATTTTCTAATTTACCTCCTCCTACTAAAAAAAATTAGTGAATGTATATATATGCACTCATATATAATAGCATATCACTTCTTATCTTATGGGTTATGAAAAAATAGTGTTTGTTTTTTATTGATTCCCTCATATTCAATACATTTAGAAAAAAAAATCATCATTAGTCACTAGCTTTTTTTGGGTGTAACTCTAACTTGTGTCATCAAAATGTTCTTCTTCCATTTCTAAATTGGTATAGAATATGACCCTTACCAAGTTCAATTCTAGGTGAATTCATGAAATTCTCTATCTATTTTTCATCCATGGCTGAACATTATAGTGTATATAATCCATGTCATCTTCAAACCCAAAATATAAAAGAGTTAATTTTGATCGACTTTAGTGTAAAAATATTTTATATTATTATTCAATCATATATTAACACATTTTAAAAAGAATTTGATTATAATAACATCCAATTATAAGAAGTCAAACACTTTTAATAATAATAATATATAATTAAATAATAATATAAAAAAATTTTAAATTAACAATAGATTAAAATTAAATTTAACATAAAAATATAATTTCATCCTGTCAAATTTTCCAGTCAAATTTCGCCATTGAAGATTACTTGCCTACTAATAAGAAATCTCAAGATTCAAATTAAAATAACGCAATTGTAATGAATTGAAAATCGATTAGACAAGTTAATCGCCGTTGGCTGGGCAATTTGTATAGTGATACAAGAAAAAACTGAAGTTGACATATATATGTTTGACGATACAATTATCGAAAGCATATTTACATATTATAATTACTTTTATATATTTTAATATTTTAAAAACATTGTATATTTTTTTATATTATTAAAAATATAACTTAATTTCAACGTAACCATTCATTCTCTATATTCAATCATTTATAATATTTGTAACAAAAAGAAAAGCAATTTCAAAAGTTGCAATAAATACATTAAATTATATTATTTTAAAACAAGATTATTAGAAGGCATATCCATTTATATTTTTTATATTATTAAAAATATAACTTTCAACGTAACCATTCATTCTCTATACAATCGCATTCATTCAACAGTTGCGATTGTCATTGATAAGATGAAAGATAAGTTTGAAAATAAATATATTAAATTATATTAATTTAAAAAAATTATTAGAAGGCAGATCCATAATAAATTTTTAAGTTGACTATTAAGTGCCATAAGTTCCATAGAGAAAAATTCAGAAATAAAATTTAGCTAAATAAATTAATTTTTTTTATCGAATGTAAAAAATATATCTCTTAGCATTTAAGCATACTACATAAAGAAGTAACTTAAAAAATCAACTTTTTTTTTATATGTCAAATATAGAAATAAATCTCATGTATTCAAGCATGTTACGTAACAAAGCAACTTGATGGTTTATATATATATATATATATGAGCACATCGCTCACAATTATTTTAGATGCTTGCAATATTATTATGAGACCACACAGGTACTGTATAGCCCACTAGTTACTATTTTATTATCATACCTACCACCGTACCACACCTACTTAATCTGATTATTTTTATATTAACACTTGAAAAGTAAGATTTTCAGATAATATATTTTATTTTTGACTATTCCATCATGTATGTGTTGCTTGGGTTTCCATTCGAAGTTGTTGTAGTACTGAGCGTTGAGTTAGGTACGCAATGTAGTAAACATACATACCAATATATACGAACACAATCTGACAAACATTAAGATATGTATGACACGGTCAAGGAAAAACTTTTAAAGCATTTGTGCCTAATGAGGTAAGTAGATATTAGCTCAGTATGAGTTAGGATATCTTTAAATTAGATTTTTTTAACTTAATTTTAATTAAAAGTAAATTTAAATAAAGTGATTTATATTTAATAAAAAAAATATTTAATATAAAAATAAAAAATAATTATTTTAAATCAAACTGACTTTTAAAAATAAAATTAAGTTTTTAAAAAATAGTGTAAAAATCAAAATAAATAAATTAATATCTGTTTTAACTTTTAAAAATTCATTTAAATAGTATAAACATCTATTCAAATACATTTATATTCAAGCAACAAAGGTTGACTTAACTAATAGAATTTATATCTTGAATTTTTTGTAAATAGAAAAAAAAAGCGTAAGAGGTAGGGCGTTGAATTAGCAAATCGTTTGGGTGTAATTAGCTGGTCCACTTTAGAGTCTAAGAAAATACTAGTCCGAGGGTATAGCTACCATAAAGAGGGAATAACCCTTGAGAATTATATATATATATATATATATATATATATAACGAATTAACGATTGCGATGTAATCTTCGGTGGATTTGTTTTTCATCCACCTGCCATTCAAACTACATATGTCAGAAGTGACCAGACCAAGTTTCATTCAAACCCTTCCAAGAGTGTAATGTCA
The DNA here is from genome assembly GCA_019955255.1 of Castanospermum australe. Taxonomy (NCBI): domain Eukaryota; kingdom Viridiplantae; phylum Streptophyta; class Magnoliopsida; order Fabales; family Fabaceae; genus Castanospermum; species Castanospermum australe. Next base: position 485,808 of record NSJW01000125.1, on the reverse strand, counting down.
ATATATTCAATTATTTATTACCTAAAGAAGCCTCCAACATTAATAATCATCAGCATTATCCGACTGCATCGCATGTGGAAATTACTTTTTTATGGCATGTCTCTGTTACGAACTTCCTTTGAGTTGCCCTGTACGTGGTAGCTACACTCACACATCCATGTTTGCAGAAAGTCGTGAGTCGTGAGAGTGATATTACTCCAGAAATTAAGGTTCATGATGGAGATTGAGGCATCTGTTGGTGAAAGTGATGTCCATGGATCCTACGGAGATGAAAGAACACTGCGGAGTTTCTTGAGAATTCGGTGACATATTCGGTGCATTTTCACGTATGAGGTTCCATTCAATTATATAGCTCCAGGGAGATTAACAAGAGGGGTTTTGGAAGAAGATATACAATGGCCATTTGAGACTTCGATCTTAGAGTCAGTGACCACTGTCACAGTTCACAGCTGCTTCAAATTGTTACATTACTTTCAATTACACTCCATCTATACTTTTTTTCTAACAAAACTAATTAATAATTTGCACTTATTTTACTAAAAACTTGTTTTTTAAATAATTTTTTTCATTAATATCTAAAAGTTAGATTAATTACTAACTTATTGTAAAAGATCAATATTAAAAAATTACTATTAACATTTCAACATAAACATATATTGATAACTATAATAAAAAGATGTAAAAAATATATATATAGTTAAAAAAGTGTGGAACTATCATTATGCTTAAATAAAAAGTCACGGCCAACTAATTGAACTTATTAGAATTAATTTGATGGCCAAATTAAGGTGTTAATAGCACGAAAGAATTTGAACAAACTATGGACAATAACGGTCAAACATATACTCACTCATCACTAGTCAGTAGTCAATGCTGGTGTGTATAGTTTAAAATCCACCAGCGGTGGATGAAAATAAAAATTCATTATTTAATTACGCAGCCACGTAATAAACATTATTTGTCAAAATTTTTTACAATTTGTTTTCATTTTCAAGATTCAAATGAAGGCATGCACGGTGTTAATTATTCGAAGAAAAAAATCATCCCACTTGGTATTCGTTTCAAATGCCGCCAAGAAAAAATATATTTATATATATAACGTGAGCGAAAAGGATGCGGGTCTGAATCTGATGAATTCAATTCAATGGAGGTTTCTTCTATACATGACATAAGTGTAAAGACTTTTTTCATGTATAAACTTATAATATATAAACCAACATTATCTATTCAATTAGTGAAAATTTTGTCAAGTTTTGCCCTTTTTTTTCTCCAATAGATGGATATACTTTTACATTAACATGCACATGCCTTGAAATTTTGACTTTTCTTTATCATTTTTCTTTTTCAGAGATAGAAATAAATGTTAGAAATATAAAATTATTTATATATTTTTATTTAATAATTTAACCTTTTGAAATTGTTGATTGTCCATGATAGTAAACACATAACATATGTCGTTTTAATTTTAGTAGATTAGTTAGTTATAATCAGTCAATGTTTCATATAGCAGTGAAGGCAATAATGGCATTCTCTCCCCGTAATTTTTCAGAAAGTAAAATGTAGCCTTTTACAATTTAAAGTAAAGGTGTGGCCGGGGTAGTTAATACTTAATATTAATGTAAGAGTTAGTGTCTTTTAAGTAAAAGTTAAATTCGTTTAAAATATAGATAAGTTCTCACCACGTTGCCTTAGAAACACTGGTAAAGGAGTTTTATTCTCTATTATTTCTTTTCAACTTTTGGGATATTTCTTGTACAAAAGTATTTGTTTGGATGCGTTTTCTTTTAATAAAAAAAAGATTTTTTTTAAAAATACTTTTGTTATCTTTTAGTATATTTTAGATGATTTAAAAAAAATTGAAGTATTAAAAAATATATATATTATACTTTTTTTAGAAGTTTAGATTTTTATACTTTAAATTTTTTTTTATAACATAAAAAACAGTTTAAATTTTAAAAAATAATTGTTAAATATTATATCTAAATATAAAATAACTTTTATTTTAAAAAGAATCTTTTAAAAAAGTTCATAAAAATTATTTTTTAAAAAACTTGTCCAAATGAGCCCAAAGCTATATATCTAATTTCATGGGCGTTAAGCCCCTCAAGTGCAATGGGATAGAAAAAATATCTCCTTAATTTTAACCAAAATAAAGAAGAAAATAATAACAGGATTAAATTATATACATATAGGATTGAATAAAGTCTTAGGACCTAAACTTCTGCTAAGGAAGATCAAATATACTAAACTGCTATTTGATTACAAAATTGCAAGTTTCATGTAGCTTAGCGCAATAGCTCTAGCTAGGAAAAGCATGCAACCAGACGGCAAATGCTCAATTTTTTCTTTGGCCGGCGAAGACCATATGCTTCAAATTAAAATGATTCATGTTGCTCTCATTATTTAAAAAAGGCAAACAGAATAGGCCTTACGCATTCCTTTGAGAATTAGTCTTATTCTGTATATTTAACATTAGCTTAAGAGATAAGAAGGCTATTAAACTAATCCATGTACAATAAAGGAATTTTTTCTTTGGGAAGAGAGATGATAGTCAAACGGGACTACAAAATTATAGGGGAGACTGAATCCTTGCACATAGAGTTGCACGTAGAGAATTCAGGCTATATTGTTAAAAATTGATTGGATAATAAATCAGTGAGATTTTCAATTTAAATTTAACTGTTTAAACCAGTTAATTAAATAGGATAATGTCAAAAAATAATTCACATATAATAATATAAATTCATAAAAAATTATAAATTGTAAATAATATTGAATTTTTTTAAAAAATCAACCAGTATAAATAGTTTTAACTGGTTCAAATTAGTTTGACTATAAATTTAATAATAAGATTGAATCATAAATTAACTGGTCCAAACTAAACTAGTTATAAATTTGATTTTAAGGTTGAATTATAATTAGTTGAATGTCTAGTTTATGGATAAACCCGTTAAACTATCCAATCTAATTTAGTTCTCACAACAATTCATAATCTTATTTGAATCATTTCAACCAATTGACTTAATCCACCTTATTTGGATCTATTTTTCATAAAAAATAATTGAAAATAATTTTAAATTAGACGAAATTGATGAACTCTACTAGTAAATTTAATAATTACAACACTTGTCAATTAATGATACAAGAACCGATTCATGAATTTTGGCATATATTAGGTTTTTTTTTTCAATATGTTAGCTTAATTATTATAAAAATAATAGTTAGTATAAATATGATAAGGGAAAAGAAAAGTACTAGCTAAAGTAACTCTAAGGAAAAAATAAAAAAGAAATTAAAAGAGATTGACCCAATAATTAAGAAAGTATGTTCGATATTAATTATTTAGATTTAAACTTTGAGTTAGCACCTAAGAAAAATAATTTTCTTAAATGCACTAAGTCAATATGGGGCATGCACCCTTAAAATCTTTTGAGAAAAAAATTAGTGATAGTTGACGCAAAAATTGATCTAAAAATATCCTTAACATATAATTAATTAAACCAAAAAAATAATCTAACAAAAATTGTTGTAGCATATGTAGATAAGCAACCAAGGGTGACTCCACGTGAGGAGGATAGGCTATGAAGTATGAAGAGAACAAACTCTACGGACCAGGATGGGCGTCGTCCATCTTGGACTATATAGTATTGATACAAATTTTAAACAAATAAATTATATAAAATAGTTGACTAAAATATACGTAATTTGACTAATTTCAAAAAATTGATACTGGTTGTGATTTGATTGATGAAGAGTGGCATGTGCATTTTACGTTTATGTTTAAATTATATATCAAATTATATTATGATGACAATAAATATAATACAAATAATTTATTAAGAAAAATCAGATAAAATAGTTTAATTATTTTATCAATTTAAAAATTAGATATTTCGATAAGTTTTAGCCAAAAGGCTAAGGAAGGTCAAAATATGCAAAAGATCACATTATAAAAATGTTATAGTTAAAAATAATTTTAAATTAGTGAAAATTGTTTTTTCTATTGGTAATTATTGAAATTAAGACATTTATTAATATTTGATCATATCTATAGTAACTAGAAGAGTAATTTATGATCGATGCGGATATAAAAAGAAAGTTACTCTTATTTAATTATATATTGGCATAATAATTTTGAAATTTAAAAATTTAAAACAATTAACATTAAGTTAAAAAATTATATTAATTATGCAATATTTAAAAATTACTTAAACAAATAAATGATTGGGTCTTAATTGTCAATTTAAATTTTAAAATGACATTAAAGCATTTACCTTTTAGGAGAAATAAAAATTGGATACTAACTGAGGAAATCCTCTTTCTATAGTAACATAAATATGTGACTCAATATCTTCATCTTCATCTTAAAAAATGATAGTTTTGATAAATAGGTTTTGGATTTTTTTAAATCTCTTTTCTTTCTTTATTTTTTTTAAAAAAATTACATTTAATGAAAATCTAATTATTTAAAAAGTTGAATTTTTTTTAAAAATAAACACATATTAATGTATGTATGTGTAAAAAAAAAAAGTCAATATAAATGTACCGAAAAAAAAAATCGATATACATAAGATATTCTTGTATGCTGTTGAGAAATATGAGACATGACACAGAGCCAAAAAAATATATATATAGAGAAGCTCTGAAGAAAAATAAGCTAATTAACTAGTTAACCAATTTAACAAACTAACTACAACAATTAGGTGTAATATGTGTAATATAAATATACATATGAAGAATCTCAATTTAATTAAATCATACGCAAACCCCATATATATGACTCTCATATTATGACGCAAATTTTGACTGTTCTTTGTCTGTACGAAACAGGCATTCAAAAATTTCTCTTATTTATACTATTTTATATGTCAAGGATATTGATTTTTTTAAATACATAAAAGTGCGAGTACGAATAATTCAAACAGTTAAAAAATAATAAAATGAAATTTAATTATTGTTTGATGACTTAAAAAGTATATTGCAAGTGACATCACTCTATGTCTAAAGACCAACAATGCCAAGCTATTTGATCCTTTATGCCAAAATTATATCGATGTATCTCTCAAACCCACCCAAATCAATGGCTTCTCTGTGAGCTCTTATGTCAACGAGCTTCTCAAATTAAAATAATAAAATCAACAAATATTAAGTGTAATGATAAGTAAGTTACGCTTCTAGAGAATAAATCAGAATTCAAATTAAGGTAATGAAAAGTACAAGAGATACTTTGATCAAATATAATTGAATTAAGTTGCCGTGACATAATAATTAAATGCGGCTCATTAAAAGGTTAATTAATTGGGAGACTAAAAGGTTAATTGTTAATTAAGTGAGGATTTAGAAATTGTTATAAAGTAAGCATAAACAACTCAAAGAGATAGAGTACAAAGTAGAGAATAAAGAAGGAGAACTCATTTCTTTTATGTGTGTATTACAAGTGTCTTACATCCCCTATTTATAGGGTAAAGGTTAAGATCATATGGAGTTACAAGCATTATCATAATATAACCTAAATTAAAAGAAAAAGAAAAATATCATATAGACCATCTAAATTTTAGATTATTTTTAAATAGATTTCTGAACTTTAAAATTATCTTAATTAGTACTTAAACTATAACAGTTACACAAATTAATCATTCTATCCATTTTTCATCTATTAATTGAATAAAAAAAATTTGAAGTGAATGAAAAAGAATAAAAAGATTGATTTATGTAATTATTATAGTTTAGATACTAATTATGATGATTTAAAGTTCATGAGTTTATTTGCAAATGACTGAAAGTTTAGGAAATATGTATACTCTTTTTCCCAAAATATTTTAGTTCCTGAAAATGTAATTCACTTAGAATTTAGTTCCTAATTTAAATTAAGTGGACCATTTAGTACTTGAATTATTTAAACTTCTTTTAGGTTAGTCCTTCAATAAGTTTGAATAATTTAAAGATCAATAAATTGTAAATTTATTTAAATCAAAAAATAAATTGTGAATAATGTACGTTTTTTAGGACGAAAATGCTACTTTCTTGATTGTATTAACATCTTTTAGATTATGTAACCTCTTAATTCTTGTAATCTTTTAACTATTAAACATCCATGCCTTTATTATAGTATTCATAACAGAAATGATTTTATCTTATATATGTCTTTTTATATGACAGTAATTTGAATTGAAGTGTAGACAATATACATATTTATTTTAATTTATTTTAAAATTTAATTTAATTATGATTTGTGAAGAATACAAATGATAAGAATTAAATTACCACCCTAAAAGTTTATACTCCTAAGTGAAAAAAATACATGAATGTAATCTGTAATGTAGTGGGAGAGTGGATACAACAGGGACGCCAATGAAAATAGGACTTAGGCCATGAGAACCCATGATGCGAACAAGAACCATGTTGGCTGAGTTAATATTCAATATTAAAGGAAAAAAAATACATTAATGTAATCTCTGTTTGAAAAAATTATTGTTTTCCCAGTCACATATAAATTTATTTATGTTGTTATAACTATAGTTATTTTATTACAAATGTGTATATTCCAAAAATCACATATAAAATAAATCAAACACCTCTCAATATTTTGAAACAGAAGATTTTTAATGTTATCTTATTAGCAAATAATCTCCATTTACCGGTCTTTTTCATTAATCTTTTCTAAAATTTAATAAAATAATTTCACTCAGTAAAAGTTCATGCTATCTAACTCAAGAAGAGAACAGAGTCCTTGCCTCTAGTATCCAAGATAAAGGAGACACACAGAATAAGAGAGCCAATCACTGTTGACAGAGGAGATTAGAAACTACTGAATTAAACTATATTTTTTATAATTAAAATTATTTATTAATTTTTTTAATTCTTATACAAAAACTTACCACATAAAAATGGACTAAGGAAATAACAAATTAATTTGTCATCCTAAAAGCTGCATTAGCAACAAACAGATTAAAGTTTTAGCTTTCAGTTCAAATCTGCAGAGCATTCCCGGCTCTGTAACCCCTCGTACATAAATGATTAATGAAATGCACATGATTTCTACCATGAATTTCGTCGTACAAACTTTAACTTCTCCGAAAACTGTGCTAAAGGAGACATTTATTATCCTTTTCGCATCAATATGCGGAATACTCCAATATCAAGGCTTAAAAGAAAAATTTTAATTTAATTTTTAAATACTATAGATTTCTTAGAATGTTAGCACTTTAAACATAAAAGATAAGATGGTGTTTTTATATAAACATAAAATAAATAAAGATTTTACGGGCCGAACGTAACAAGGCCACTTGGTCACGAATTTAGCTCCTTAAATTGAACCCGAGTTAAGACCAAATAAAAGAAAAATTGATGGGGGAGCATGGATTGGGACCATTCAGGCACTGCATTATCGATCAAGGTGCTGAAAAGCATAGAGACCTACATACACATGCTCTAATCAGAACGTAAACAAATTAATTTCTTTGAGTTTCTTTTTTTATTTTCTGTCATTTCATTGTACAGCTTAACAAATTCTAGAAAGAAAACTGGAGTAATAAGCATCTGAAACAAGTTGGCCAGGTAACACAGCGTCTGTGCCTAAATCAACGATTAATCTAAGCAGCTAGTTTAGAAGTCCATAGCACATTGATTTCTTCCTTTACAAGTAAGCACCATTCTTGTTTGAGCTGCATAATGGTTCTAATGGCTCTAACACCATAAATCTGCAAAGAAAAAAGAGCTGCTATGCACTTTTCTTGTTTGAGCCGCAGAAAAAATGTCGAGACTTCGGTAAAAATGACAGAGTCCAGATCATAGTAGTTATAGAAAAACAATATTTATTTACACAACAGTATTTAAGTAAATTAACTAACCAATCTATTTACAGAACAGAATTCATTGATCAAACAGAAGTAGTTATTATTACAAGGGGGTTTCATTCTTCAATCATCCCCACTCAGAAGAAAAAGAGAACAAAAAGAAAAAAAGAGTAAGTTTAAGAGTAACAACATCAACTTGAGCCACTCTGGTCATCAAACATATTACAGTCTCTCGGTTGAATCAAACATTTCACACTTCCATTTCAGCATCCTAGTCATCGTCAATTTCCTCAATCTTCATCTTCTTTACTGCCTGTGCAGCATCAGTTTTTGTTCCATTAGGTATCTGAATCAAAATATCTGACTTCTGCCCAGTCGAAGTATTAACAATCCCTCCATTCTTTTCTACACGATAGACTAATTCGCTCCCACTGGGACCAGCATCTATGTAAACTGTAGAATTCTCATCAATTTCTTCCCTTACAAGCATTCTTGAGAGCTGTGTCACCACCTTCCTCTCAAGCCACCTCCTAATAGGTCTAGCACCATAAACCTGCAAGTAAAGAGTAGCTGTTAAGTACTAACTACTAACATTTCTTGCATCTTATAGTAAACAAAGATGTTAATTTGGAATATAATGAAACCAACCGGATCATAGCTCTCGGCAAGTATATAATCTAGTGCTGCATCAGTCACTGCCAAAGCAATTCCCCTCTCAGCAAGACGACTTGCAACATCTTTCATTTGTAACCTTGCAACCTTCCTTAGTTGCTCATGTGAAAGAGGGTCAAAAACCACAATTTCATCAAGTCGATTCAGCAATTCTGGCCTAAAATGCTTTCTTACCTATTAAAGTAAAAAAAAAATATATCAGTATATAATTGCAACAAGAAGCACATCAGGATTTGTCACATATATTAAATAACATCAAAAATACCTCCTGCAGCACTCTATCCCGAGCTACTTGCATGGAACATTTTCCTGAAAGTCCAGTTAAGAGGTGCTCTGCTCCAAGGTTTGAGGTCATGATAATGACAGTGTTCCTAAAGTCCACAGTGCGGCCTTGGCCATCAGTTAACCTCCCATCGTCTAAAACTTGAAGAAGAGTATTGAACACAGATGTATGTGCCTTTTCCACTTCATCAAAAAGCACCACACTGTAAGGCCTTCGCCTTACAGCTTCAGTTAATTGACCTCCTTCCTCGTGTCCAACATACCTGTAAATCCAAGATAGAGAGTGAGATATAATTCTTATACCCAGAATAACAATTAACTTAGTTCACCAATCCACTTACCCAGGTGGTGCACCAATCAATCGTGAAACAGAATGTTGCTCCATGTACTCGGACATGTCAATTCTCACCAACTGATTTTCATCATCAAAGAGTTGCTCAGCAAGAGCCTTTGCTAGCTCAGTTTTACCAACACCAGTTGGACCCAAGAATAGGAATGAGCCAGTTGGTTGTTGCGGTCTCCCTAGCCCAGCTCTTGATCTCAACACTGCCTCTGCAACAGCATTAACTGCTTGATCTTGTCCTACAACTCTCTGGTGCAATCTGTCAGCAAGACCAATCAACCTTTCTTTCTCATTTTGGCCAAGTCTCGTCACTGGTATCCCAGTCCAGCGGCTCACAACCTCAGCTATCTGTTTTCCGGTCCAACAGTTTCTGTCAACATTAAGTTCTCCTTCAGCGTTCCCTTCAAGCTGTTGTATTGCAGATTCCACCTCTTGAATTGCCCCATATCGCAGGTCTGCCGCTCTGGCTAGATCATATCGTCTCTCAAGCCTCTTGCAGGGCAAAGAGTAGCTCTTCTCGTTTCTGCTTGAGTCTGCGAATCTCATCAACCCTCTCCTTCTCTTTTCTGTACTTCATCATCAAAGGTTGGAGCTTGTCTCTTAAGTCATCAAGTTCTTTCCGCACCTGAACATAACAAAACAAATTAGAACAGTTGAAGGATAGGAAAAGAATAAAAACACAAGTAAAAAGACCATTAATAGATTAAAATCACCATGCATTAGAAGCAATACTTACATCTAAAAGACGGGCTTTGCTAACTTTATCCTTCTCTTTCTCAAGAGCATGAAGTTCCACTTCTAGCTGCATTCTCTTTCTTTCAAGGTTGTCAATTTCCTCAGGCTGGCTATCAAGTTGAACTCTCACGTTTGCACAGGCCTCGTCAACTAAATCAATAGCTTTGTCCGGAAGATGACGCCCTTAACAACACAGAAAATGTAAGTACATCAATGCTAGAAGGACCATCATCTAAACCATGCACTTTTGAAACAAGAATAACTCAAACCAGAAGGGAAAACACATGCACACACCAAAAGAGTACATACCAGTAATGTACCGACTAGACAATTGAGCTGCTACAACCAGAGCACGATCCTGAATCCGAACACCATGATGGCCTTCATATCGCTCTTTTAGCCCACGAAGGATGCTAATGGTGTCAGCCACACTGGGTTCAGCCACATAGACCTGTTGGAATCTTCTTTCAAACGCTGCATCCTTCTCTACATATTTCCTATATTCCTCAAGCGTGGTAGCACCAATGCATCTAAGCTGGCCTCGAGCAAGCATAGGTTTGAAGAGGTTAGCAGCATCCATTGAGCCTTCAGTTCGCCCTGCACCAAGAACTAGGTGGATTTCATCAATGAAGAGAATTACTTTCCCCTCAGCCTCCTCTACTTCTTTCAGAACCGCCTTCAACCGCTCTTCAAATTCTCCCCGGTACTTTGCACCAGCAACCAATGCACCCATATCCAATGCAACTAGCCTAACATCAGCAAGATTACTAGGAACATCCCCTCTAACTATCCTTTGCGCCAAACCTTCCACCACAGCAGTTTTACCAACTCCTGGCTCTCCTATGAGAACCGGGTTGTTCTTTGTCCTCCTCGACAAAATTCTAACAACCCTTCTTATTTCTTCATCTCGTCCAATGACTGGATCCAGCTTCCCAGCTTGTTCAACCAGGTCTCGCCCATAAGTCTTCAAGGCCTGGAAAGTTGTGTCCCCAGAAGCACTTTCTACCTTTTTCCCTTCCTTCCCGCGAAGCTTTTCAACCTCTGATCTAACTCTCGCCGTGGCAACACCAGCTTCTTTCAGCAAGTCTCCAATTTGAGAATCTTCGAGGATACCCAGAATCAATTGGTCAACAGCTAAATGGGTGTCTCCCCGTGACTTCTGTGCTGCTTGAGCTCTCCGAATGGATTTTATAAGGGTGGTACTCGCCGGTATCTCATCCGGAGGAGGAGACTGACACGGTAACTTTTTCAATGCCTGACTGAAAACTCTCTCCGCGGAGCGTGCAGATTCTACGCCACCAGCATTGGAAATTGCTTGGAAGAAAATGCCACTGGGATCAGAAATCAGAGTGGCTGCAAGGTGAAGGGGAGTGAACTGCGCGTGTCCAGTACTCAGTGCCAGTTCATGAGCCCCGGCAAGGGCCTCATTGGTCTTGTGGGTGAACTTGTCAGGATTCATTTACAACCTGCGAAAGATGATGAGACAAAAATAAGGACTTCGACAGAGGAACATACATTTTGTGAAAAAAACGAAGCACGACCCAGATTTTGTGCCTCTGCCGCAATATCAAGGATTCCATTAATTACGGCAAGAGTCAGGGCTTATCAAGGCTCTGTTTTCACATTGCGAAAATTGCAGTTGCCCCAAATATTTAGTTACATAGAGATACAGATTCTAATAACCATTGATGATTACTAGTTTCTAGAAATAATTCTATGAGTTATAGGCGTAAAATTAAATCATAAGAATTAAACCCAACTAAGATCCAAAATAAACCCACAGAAAAACAGAGCAAGCCTTAGAATTCAGAACAAACATAAAGAGTTTGACGCACATACCTTTATGCGCGAAAGATGGAAGCTTTCTTAAGATTTGGGTGAAGTATGTACAGAGTGGGAGAGAGATTAGAACTACGAAAGCGAGTGAATGAATCAATGAACGAATAAACCGGGTGAGGAAAATTTATATTTAGAATGCTTTCAGAAGTACGTAATTGGAACGAAGCTCGTTGGGTATTGGACGTTTTGGTCTGAAACCCTCAAAGTGAAACGCTATGGGAGAAGAAGAGTGAGAGGGCTTCTTATTTGATAACCGAAAAGAGGCTTCTGAAAGAGTCTAGACGTTTCGCAGAAACTCCTGGACCCCTCCATTCTCTTCTCTTCTCTTCTCTTCTCTTATTTCGGTTTTTTTTTTTTTTTGTCTTTTTCCTCTCGGGCATAATTACTTGTGCTTTTTCCTTTTTTTTTAAAAAAAAAAAACCCTGTGCCTTTTGTATTTCCTTACGTTATTTCTCATGGCATTTTTTTCTTTTTTTCTTTTTTGGGCGATTTGTCTCTTTGTTGTCTTGGGTTTGTGACGTTTTCCGGATTTTAGGTGAACTAACAGACCGCCAAGCTAATGCATTGCAGTTTTGGGCCTAGCCCAGTTAATGCCACACCACATATTGAGAACCCAGGCCCAGAGTCAAGTAATAACCTAGAGAGAACAGTTTGAAGCAGGCCCAAAACAAAAAAAAACAATAGATAGCTTGAAGCTCTTTTTTTTTTTCGTCAGTGCATATTTGCAAACACTGGCTAAGGGGTAGTTGAACAACACATGAACCGTGGAAATTGGGTCTCGATTAAATCCATTATTCCGATGGCAAAATTTTGATTTATTATAACATTATTATTAAATTATTTGTTATAATACCATTCAAACAGGTTAATTTATTAAAAATTACCGCCATAGTCAAATTTTTTTCAATATTAATATATAATTAAATGATAGTATAAATTTTTTTTATATTTGAAATATATTAAACTTAAATTTTTTTTTTATTAAAAACTTATTGATTATACACACATACACATACACACATCTAGTTTTACTCATAAATAACAATTATAATGAGAATCAACTTAAAATGTTTTCTATAAAAAAAATAGATCTGGATTTTTTTTTTTATTTAAATATAAAAACATTTTTTTGGCCATATAAAAAACAATTTTAAATACTGTATTCTTAAATAGTCAAAGTATAAAGACTTTAATATAAAAAATAGTTATTAACATACATAAAAAATAATTAAATTATAAATATTAAAATAAAATTATTTGATATATGGGTCTAATTTGGCCAGTTGATTCCGGATTACCAATTTAGCATCCATGTCACACTGGTTTGCAGCGATTCTTGCAAAAACGGTTTAATTAAATGGATGGGTCACCGACTGATCCGGGTCGACGGGCCCTCTAACAAGGTTGGCCCTGATCCAATGAGATGTGCTAAGCTTTGTTGGAACTTGAAATATTTGACATGTAAATAGAAATATGCTTCCATAGAAGAGAAAAGAAAATTATATTATACTTTTCATTTTTATATATAAATAATATATTTGATTGTATCTTTAATTAAACTTTAAATAAAAAATATTTTTCTTTCTCCAGAAGCTGAAAATTTAAGCTTCTATAAAATATAAAACTATTTTCGCTTTGAAAATATTAGCTAAATAAATGACACTATATAACGTTTCAGAAGCATTGTAATTATCTATTGATTTGAGGACATTGTCCCTTCATATTAGTTTGCCACATTTTCATATCGCAAAACTATATGTCACAAATTATTCAAAAGTGATTCAATTAAGTGGCCAAATATCTTAAATCATTGCATTATATATCATTTTCATCATGTTCAAATTAATTTACATTAGCATCCTTTACTATAATGTTAATGTAATTTTTTTTTAATATAAATCAGAAATATTCTCATAGGATCAATGTTAATGTTAATGTAAATTTTGTTATACTGAATCAGTGCATGGAAATGGCACCGTTCAGAAAATAAAAAAGTGAAGGACTAGGAGGAGTTCCTCAGCTCCATCACTAATTCTACCATTAACTGCCCTTGGACGCAAGGCATATATCAGAGGCTATGGCATCCTATCTTTCGAAAGGAAAATTATAATAAAAACAGCCTTATTTACAGAAATCTTCTGAATTCTGAATTTCTGATCAGCATCAGCAAGAGAATTCAAAAACACAGATTGTGACCCTGGAAAAAATACAGCGTTAGTAATTTAGTGTGCCCTCTCTTCGTATAAGGAAGGATGAAACACTAAAATTTCAACTGCATGAAAAACACGAATAAAGAAGAAAAAAATTGAGGCTTTGAGCCATCTCAGCTTGTGCAGCATTCGGTAGCTGCATTCTATGCACGTAGTTCTTTGTAATCCCAATTGCAAGATCCTGAATAGAAGAGAAACAAAAAAAAATGGTTGACTTTACTGGAACGGCACAGCAAAATTCATAGCTCTTGTTCCCAGGTCAAATAAACCAACCACATACATCAATCAATGAACAAGAAAAAAAATTATGAAGGGAAGTACCATTCAGATAGCATTTTAAAAATAACAAAATATAAATTAACATCCAAAAATAAATATGCAAAGTGATAAATAAATCACTATGAAAATTTGATGGCTTATCTCTTGGCAAGGACATAATAAATCACAATCATGTTTTAACCTTTAAGGTTAAGACTACTCACTATGAACATTTGGCTTGAAGAAATTCATTCCTCGTCACTATCATAAACAACTGCCATTTGCCGATGGACTGTTGTTTTCCTTGGAGGAGAGTCCTCATCAAATCCCTTCCGTTTGACACTGCCTCTAAACTCCTTACTCTTTCGCTTTGGTTCCTGCAAGAAAACATCCAAATAGGATCGAAACTACAGCAATTGATCATGTTATCATCATTATTTTCCACCTTAATTCATAATTTGCATAAAGTACAACAATTACGGCAGGCTTTGTAGCCCAACAGATATGTACAACAAGGATACCCAATATATTGATGCAACATAACGATGAACTAATCCACACCAGTATCTTCCTTCCAAAGCTCTCAATATCAATGTAGAACACGAGTGTCCAAACCTCTGTTGAAGAATCTCAGCCTCCAAAACAAAAGGCCTCCAACCTCTTCCAGCAGCATTTTCAAAGTTTAATCAAGATAATGTACCATTATTTCCTTTGCAACCTCTCGTGGGATTTCAGCCACAGTAGTTGTGACAATGCTGGCAATGCTGGCTTTACGATTTCAGCCACAGTAGTTGTGACAATGCTGGACTTACGAAGAAAATTGCTCACAAAAGATGCACACATGATAAGCACTGGTACTTCACTCTCTCCACACAATATAAGCATAGAGAAGACAAAGATAGAGAAAATAGGCCATTAAACAAACAGTTATGAACCAGTGCACAGTAATACAGTATGGCAACATGATAAATGAGGAAAAACTATAGAAGCTTCCTAAGTGCATGAACTACTACAACAGCTTCCTAAGTGAATGAACTAATCACATGCAATCCCTTATACAATATTAACAGCGATGACATACTTTTAAGAAGCAATCTGAAACTAATTAGAAATGATCTCTACAGCCAAAGTTAAAGCAAACTCTTTTTTTTTATATATATAAAAAATAATAATACCTCCTCTTCCTCCTCTTCTTCTGATGCATCATTAACTTGTGCCTCTTCTTCATAATGTTCTTCTTCCTCGTCTTCATACTATGGCTCATTATCTTCTGCCCTCTTACGTGAAAGAGGCCTCTCATCTTCCTCACCATCAGTTTCATTCTCAGACTCCTCTCTCTCATCATCTGAGTAATCCATTGGGCGCCGGGAGGATTTAGCAGGTGGCAAGGATGACTAACGAGGGATATCTTTGGTTCCCTGTGACTACAATTCAGAAAAGAACCCTCATTAGAGGTAAAGGTAAAGCATATCCAACAAATGTACAACTACAGGAGACTGAGCAACAATACCATTTTAGCATTCATAATTCGTTTCTCTGCCCGAGCTTCCAATTCCAAATCTTACTCAAAGTGGCGTTGAGAACGACGAGAATCCTAATAATCTGCTTCATCATCCTTTTGGGGGGGAAGGGGGGGAGAACATGGATAATCAATATATGCCTATAGAAGATTGCAGCAAATGCAAATAAAGACTACAATGTCTGGAGAGGAAACAATATCCTGAAACTATACCTCATCCAAAGCATCCTCCAAAAACCCAGGAGAAAGTTGACGCCTCCTCTCCACAGTTGGAGTATATTTCCAGTTGACCTTTTCACGCTTATGGTTAAGAAGTACATTAGCCCTGATTGTTTGACTTTCAGCCTGCAGAAACCATTAGGAAATTGGACAATGGTATCCAGGAGATGCAAAATAGGCATTTAACTACTTTATCCAATTGATTATACCTTCTCTTTTTCTTCTTTTTCCCTCTCAGGATCAATGTCAGTAATGCAGTTTTTAACCTTATAAACCTTCTTATGCCTTAAGTCAACAAGAGCAGTCAGCAGCCGATGAGAATTTGATGACAAGGAAGATGGCATAAACCTCATTTTCCTTAATAACCTTCCTTGTGATTGGAGGATTCCCTGTAAACAAGTACACATAGTCCACTGGAGGGTAAACAATCAATAACTCATAGAAAACCCATGGGAATATCAGAATTCAACTTGCCATGTCTGAGGAAAAGGTGTGCCTGATCATGCTTGATCATGCTGTGCATCTTGCATTGATATGTCAAGAACTTCATTCCCAATTAATAACTGCAAGCTTCCATCAGACCACCTCACAAAGTGAGCATTGCTTTCATACTGCAACAACAGAAAAGCAGCGACACTTTTTTGTAAAAAAAAAAAAAAAAAACAAACAGTAATACTTCAACTTGATCATGAATGATATTTTCTACTAAAGAATAAGAGCTATAGTTCAATTGAAATTATTCTGGCATTAAAGGCTGAAGAACAGTTAGCAATAAAGAAGAGCATATGCATCCATTTTGCCAACATTCTGACTTACATCCAGTAATGCAAAAGATTAACTATAGCATATTCACAAGATAAAGTTTCTGTACCATCTCAACAGTAACAACTCCTAATTCATACTTAGGCACTTTGTGAGTTCATTATTAGATAATTAGAATTTGACTCTGCACTTGCATAAGAAAATTGACAGTAAGCATGTTTTGTAACCACAATATTGAACCAATTCAATATATGATTCATAAATGATTAGGACCTGAAAACATTTAACCCACTGTATACTGAAAGGATTTATGTAGACAAAGAACATGGAGCATCTTATTCCTACTGGGTATTAACATCTTTGTCCTATTCATATTAACCTTGTTGAAGTACTTCCTCACAGTTGAATCTCACAGAAGCATTACGCCTCCTAGCCCATAGAAGACTTGTCACTAAATATCAAATAAACCTTGGTCATTTTAATTTCACCTACTCATTTGGTTACATACCATCTCAATTACTCCTCAGAAGAAATAAAACCAGGAGAAGCCCCAGCAAATAAAGAAAGATTGATCAATATGAAGTCCAAATTTTGTCCACCAAATCCTTACAATCCCATAAATTTCATTAACAAAGTCTCAAGCTACTAGAATTCAGAAAAGCCTTGTTCATCCATCTGCAGCAAAACTAAATATGATGTTGGCAAGCAAGGTCAGAATTTAAGTCATATGAACAAAAGAAATTGTAAGCTCCAAAATCTTCTCAATATCTTAAATCCATCATTGTCAAGTTTAATATTCAAAACCCATTTTTATAAAATAACTGAAAGTGTAAAGCTAGTAGAGAGGAATACCTGGATGTTAAAGAGGGAAAAAAAAAAGTTATGCACAAGAATAGCAGCATGTCCTCCATCTCGTATCCATGCAAAATGAAATACACTAGCATACAAATACTCACAGATGTTATGCCATTTAGGACTTTTGATAGTCCTCCAGCGCACAATATTGTTTTCCAAGCATATGCGTTTCTTGGATCCAGATTCATCAGTTACAAAGGTATCCTCTTCCACATATGTTTTAGGATCAAATGGTTTTGAGTCAACACCCATAATATTAGGAACTTTAATCATGTTCATCTGCCGCCAAAAAAAGTGAGTAGTTGAGCATTGAAATTCAACATATCTTACCAGAATGCACTTCATCTAATAAAAGTCATTTCGTTATGCAGATAAGATCCTCTAAAGTGAAACTGCATATTAAAATGTATTCATCATGACCTTTTTATCATACACTGAGATTGTTTAATGGCCATCACATTAGCCACCCTTCGCTAAGCATGTCATCAGAAAGTTATCGTCAAGAAACTGTCCTAAAGATACGTTCCTTTAACCATTTCAAAATCCAGACATTCACTTAAGCACCCTACATATGCCACCTAAATCATAAATATGCAAACTATGCAAAAGAAGAGTAGCAATTATGTGTCTTCTCCAGCCACCCTGAGTTAAACCTAAATTCAAATTAACGTATAAAACACAGGTTTCTCACCCAAATAACAAACAAACAAATAAATTGCAAACAGACCTTTTCTGGAAGAGCTGGAGGCGGTCGCAATGGAACCTCCAACTCCAATGGGGGTATATCCCCTGGTCTCAGGCTCTTTCCATAACTCCCTTCCTCTTCCATAGGAGATCTCTAAAGCAGGAAATTACTTATATCCTTAATTCTTAAATTTTGGACGATAGACAGACAAATTAAATATATTGTTACTATTGACATCCGGCACTCACATTTGAATCTTGCTCAATGTCATGCTGAACTGCATACCCCACCTCCTCCTCTTCTTCATCATCAAAATCACCAAACACATCACGAATTTCAGGGGCAGAATGCAAATTATGAGTCTGATCTTTGTCATCTCTGGATGATCCACTACCAAAAAAATTAAATTTCTCAGTCACTGTATCCTACAACAGTTGTAAAAAAGTGTACATACTAAGTCTTAGACTTATGTCATCAATAATTTTCTCTATTCTATTTGATTATCTAATTTAAGGTAATTTGTTTTCAACATACAGACCAATGCAAAAAGTGTAAAAGAAGATATACACAGCCAACCCATCCCAGAAATCAGATATTGACATACTCATTCCAATTCATTGATGACATCAAATAGGTACCGACAAAACCTGAATATTTTAGCCTTTCATGGGAGCCTGTGGCTTCTCCAATAACCAGTCAGTGTAGCATCAGTAATCAAAGAGTATTTACTTAACCTAGGAGATGAAGCAGAAGAAAGGTATATATCATGAATTCCTTAAGAAGAAACCCCAAAAGAATTAAGCAATGTCATGGCCACCAGGACAGATCCAAGGGTTCCCTCCCAACCCCCTAAAGAAAAAATAACCTCTTGTTATCAGATAGCACTGTAGTTGCCATTATAAGAACAAAAAAAATACCCCTTTGAACTCCTCCACCCAAATATTAATGCGATATCCACGTAAAATTTCCTTATATTCTCTCTTTCCCCATCAAAACATAACTACCAGAACTAACGGAATTTAATTTAAAATGTTAGATGCTGAGCTTGGGAAGTTTTCACTGGTATGAACATAGTTCTGCAGTATAGGAAAAGGGAGCTTCCACTGGAATTTAGTTTCAATTGTTAGGTACTACTGAACATGTGAAATTTCCACTGGTAGTAACATAACTCCATAGAACAGGAAAAGGAAGCTCCATCTGCCATCAGGCCTCTGGCATGTTCACCTTCCAGGCCCCTTCACCCAGAGATTCATTACCAATTTTTTT
This sequence comes from Castanospermum australe, assembly GCA_019955255.1. Taxonomy (NCBI): domain Eukaryota; kingdom Viridiplantae; phylum Streptophyta; class Magnoliopsida; order Fabales; family Fabaceae; genus Castanospermum; species Castanospermum australe. Next base: position 466,367 of record NSJW01000125.1, on the reverse strand, counting down.
TTTTTACAAAAAAGGAAGCTTCATCAAAATCATTGTTTGGTCCAGCAATTGTGTGAACATAATACACATGCTATGTTTTCTTCATTTACAAAATCTGATAATTGTCATCAGATATGTCACATATGTCTTAAATCAAAATAATAGCAAAACCTTTATGGGGAGGAAAGTAATTCTCACAGCAAAAGCATCCAACAAGGACTCTTAAGTTGGTATTTGTAATGCAATGATACAAATAAAGTTAAGAAACAATTGATTTGAAGGCAATTCTCAATGCACTCTCAGTGTGCAGGCATGCATGTGTAGATAGTTAGACACCCTACATGCGCAGGGAAGGCTTCCGAAAGGAACTTGTAAATATTTGATGGACTGAAATGGGTAAAGCAGATTAACCAAAAGAAACCAGTATTCTAATAAGACAAATAACTTAATTAATAGCCAGTAAATTTTGGAAGCATGCTCAACGTTGCACCGGCACTAAAGATAAAATATACACATGCAAGAGCTTAAGAAGGATTACACTATCAGGAGAAATCAGCAAAAACTTATTTAAACATAAACAAGAGAGAGAGAACGAAAACCTTAGACAATAATGTGAAACCATTAAAACTATCCTGCTTAGAGACTTGATAAGAAAGAAATGAGAACAACCAAGAAATACAATGGTGGCCATATGTAAGATACCTTGGACTTCTAGCTTCGTCAACTTCCTCATCATCATTGTCGGGGTAATGGTTCTCCTCTGACCTCTCAGATCCACTCTCGATCACACCCCTGCGCTTGCTCGTCACTACTCTCTGACTGTAGTCATCTTTGGTATCACTATCTGTGTCTCTTGCCTCACTTTCTTCTCTTTGATCACCAACTTCTACCTCTTGGGAACTTTGCTCTCTCTCTCCTTCACTTTTACCAGGATCGGGATCTCCACCTGGCAGATCACCTTCACTTTCTATTTCTACCTCTCCATGACCCTCTACTTCACCTTCACCTTCCTCTTCACCCTCAGGCTCCACCCCTCCCTCCCCTTCATCCTGGAAAAAGAAAAGACTTAAACTTCAGGCATTACTCATGCGCAATGACTTCAAAAGTACTCATCTTTATACTGTTTTTTTGAAAAGAGATGGCACAGAAAGCGAACAACTGGACAAGTATATGCGTATACAAGATACGAATAGCTTCCTGTTCCTATATGTCACAAAAGCAATGCACAGACGCACATACACTATATCCCGTTATCTTACAAGAACGTGTAGTACTTCAATAAATGTAGAATTCCCAGGCAGAGAGACACTAGAGGCTGAATGCATCAAAAGTTCGCATGCCCCAAAACCACTACGCTAGAAAGTTAAGTAGGGCAATAACAAAATTGGCACAAGACTTGGTGTGAAGCCAAGCGTGCCTTCAGATAATGAAATTGCACAAAATCGATCGGTTATAGGAAGAATAAGCGGAAAGAAGAATTGAAAATTAGGAGGAAAGGGACGTTACGGAGGCGTAATTGGGTTGGGGCTTGGATTCGTGCTCAGAATCAAGCTCTTCTTCCTCCTGGGATTGATCGCCGAAGAGGTTCTGCATCATCTGGTGACGCTTCTCTTCTCCCATCTTCTCTCTCCCTCTGCAAGATTTCTTCACCTGCAACGTTTAAAGCGCGAACCTGCGTTTGTTCTCTATTGTCTCTCTCTCCGCATTCCCTGGCTCGACCGCGCTACGGAATGTCAAGTCATTAATACTAAAAAAAAAACTAGAAACATGAATTATAAAAGACACTGTATAAATCTAATTCATAAAGATAACATATATCTAATTATTGATATATCTTAATTTTAATAATTAAACTTTGATTTAAAATATCAAATTAATTAATATGTGTATATTAACTCGTAGGAAGCAAAGAAAAAAAAAAAATCATGGGATTGGAATTTATTTAAGGATGGATTGTTATTACTTAAATAAATGCAAATATAATGGTCAATAATACACTGAGTTGTAGAGTAACATAGAAAAAATTCTAAAAAATAGTTCATATAAACTGAAAAAAAAAAATCTAGTGCTATAGCATGTAATTAATATATTTTTTAATATTAAGATTTCAATTCATTTCAATTTTTATCTTCTTTCGTAATGTTTAAACCGATGCTTTTTGAACTTCTTGAGTTATCATGTAGGCCTTTCACCGTATTTATCTATTCTTAAAAAAAAAAAAACTGTTTGTCCAAATAAAATATAATTTATTATAATACTTAGCTAAACGTTATATTAAGAAGCCAACTAGACAATATCATCATCAATATAAACCCCAAACCATAACGAAACGTATGTCATAGAAAAAAAAAGAAAAAAAAGAAAAAGTGAGTATACTGACGTTACTATGCAGTAGAAACTTCCAACAGAAATAATGCTATATTTTTTAACTCATTTTTTAATAATTATTTTAGTAGCTAATAAAAATATTAAATAAAAAAATAAATGTATTCATTATTATAAAAATTTATAATACATTTAATATTTCTTTTATTTGATAACTAAAAAAATTATTAAAAAAATAATTTATAAAGACATAGAATTTTCAATTAAAGTAATGATATATTTTTTAAAATATTTTCTTAGTATTTAATAAAATAAGTTTTAAATTAAAAATTAAAATATTCAATATTTTTTAAAAAAGAAATATATTTAATATTTATGTCATTTAATAATTAAAAAATTAAGACAATAAATTGAGAAAATATTATTCAGAATGATTCTATTATTGTTACGCGCGTTGCTAACATATATCACATAATAAATTACCACATTTCTTCGCATAGCTTCTCAAGGTCAGCAACTGGAGGTAGCTCTGAAGGCTCGTATAAAAAGCCCTCATCACACTACTTCTTGGCATCTTTGTGCTTAGATACCAAACAATCGGCGTAAGACCCACTAATACCACGCCTACTTGCATTTAACCCACTTAATGTGTATACTTAATGTGTATTTGATTTGGCATTTATAAACTTAATTTTAAATAAATTTATTTTATAAACTTGATTTGGTTAAAAGTAAGTTTGTAATAACGTGATTTATATTTAAAAACTCTTAAAAGTGATTTTGATAAAATTAATATTATTTGAATAATAATGATCGAAATTACTTTTAGATATATAATTAACAAAAAATATATGAGTTTCACTTTTAAATGTTATCCATATTCTTTAATATTATTAACAAAAAATAAAAAACATGCATGATTAATTAATTTTTCAAAATAATGGCCCATTTAAAAATTTACATTTAAAAATAAATTTTTATGTAATGGACAATAAAATGCACAAGATTAAAAATAAGTATTAGATATCAAGTACCGAATTAAATTTTAAATTACAATTATAAACAAAAAAATATTTATAATGTAATATAATTTTAAAATATAACTAAACTACTGATTATCTTGAAGAATGCACTAGCAGAATTGGGTTATTACCCTATAAAATATTCAGTTTATAAATTTAAAGTCATTTTATACAACCAAAACAGAATTGCCATAAAAAAACAGTAAAGGTGACTGTTGGAGGGCAGAATAAAAAAGGTGACGTTGGAAGCATGAAAGCTCACCATGAAAATTCCAACGCTGACGCAGAAGCTTCATTGCAATGCTTCTGTTTTAACGGACTTCAAGGGACAAAGGTGATTTTGGTTTAAGACACCAAACATAAAATTTTTGGACAAAACCATGATTGATGTGGCTAAACGGGCGTTTAGGTTCTACAAACGTAGAACCAAACACAAGATGACACTTTTAGTTGACATCATAATCTTCCATCAATAAAATTCCATCAGAATCAGAATCTTCCATAAGTAAAATTTCATCAAAATCTTCTTGTTAACATTTTTAGTGTGTGTTTAGATTAATTTATTTTATAATTAAAATAGTTTATAATTAAAATTTTACTGAGAGAAATTTAAAAAAAAATTCCTAAAAAATAAACTTTCCTAAATATGGGTTTAGTCTTCCACTTTAATTAATTTCATTTGTTTCTCTCATAGATTCAGATTTGCAATAATCAACATTTCCCACCACGACAAACCATGAAATAGCAAATATAAACACAAAGGGGCATGTGTGTATCATCCTTCGTTTTATCCCTTCTTCTTTGCTAGTAAAACTATTTTTTTAACCTATAGATCAAATAATATATTTTTGTTTGTTTTATAACTAATCAATTATGAAATTTTGTTGTTATCAAAGTATAATTTTATACTAATAAAAATATTAATTTTACATTATGTTTATCCATTTTGATTACTTTTAAAACATATTACATTATATAAATTTTCATATTTAAGCAAATATAATTGAATAAGTGGTAATTAAGCAGTCTTGGCAACATCAATGGCCACTTTGTTAAGCAAAAAAGTCATCATACAGTCTTTCATGTCACTTTATGCATCGCGCGAGTCTGAATTTCCAAACTCTGTCACGGAGCCACTTACATCAAACTTGTCAATCCTTACAACACAACATCATCGTCTAAATAAAAAATAAAAACCCCAGCGTACCCAAATTTAGATTAGGGATGGCAAAAAATTATCTATTTCGGGAATCCTCACGGGGACTGTCCCATTCGGAGACTTAAATTGGGGAATTTTTTTTCAACAGGGACGGGAACGGGAGTAACAATCTCCCTGGGGCCTATTCAAGGATGGGGACTATATCCCCCGCCTCTCGAGGTCCTTGTTCCTGTTAAATTACCTAAATATTATTAATTTTTATATCTATATTAATAAGTTGTAATCCTTTTAGTAATTTCATTTCTCTATTTTTAATATTATTTAAAATTAAAAAGTTAAAAAAGCCCTAACTTTTCATAGGTTCAGAATCAAATGATTTGTAGCATTTGCCTTCCTTACTCCGAAAGACTAAAACCTTCTCCTTCTTCACTGAACTCTCTACCGTGCGTCGTCGTCGTGCTGCGGCCGTTTGCCCTCCACCAACACATTATCTGTTCGCTCAGTTCAAGACAGAGGTCGCTCGCGCCTAGTCGCCACCGCACCGCCCAGCCCTCCACCAGCATATCATCTGTTCGTTCAGTTCGAGGTAGAGGCTGCTCGCGCCTAGTTGTTATCATGCCGCCCAGTAGCCATCGCACCACCCAGTCCCCACTGCGTCTCCTAGTCTCCAGTTTTTTTTAATTGTTTCAGGTCTCCACGGGGATTTGCTGGGATTCGGGGAACAGGGACAGGTGAAAAAATTCCCTTGTGGCGGGGATCGGGGACGAGGAACGGGGAGGTACTCCCCGCCCCCTCCCTGCACGGGTGCCACCCCTGATTTATATATTACATGTTATAATTGTTGCTATTAGCGTATTAGCATACCCTGATTTAGAATGACTTATTGTATCAAGTAATATGCATATTTGCAATACATGTAATGTTTTATTAGGTTAATGTTCAATTAATGTACACATATTTAATTTATTGTATCTATATTAAAATCTTAAGAGAACTTGATTACTTAGAGAATCATTAATGACATTTATTGAGCTCAAGTTAATTTTATTTAATGTAATTTTACTATATGTATAAATTCATCAATAATGAAGTAATAAGTTTTTTTTTCTCTTGTGATAAAAAAAAAATAAGATGATGGGAGGCTCTTTTTATTCTAAGGTTAAGATAAACCACCAACTATAGCGAGAATTTATAATAGGATTATAAATTACCTGTCAATGAAAACTCTCATATTCAAATTCAAATCATACAGTTGTCATGAATAAAAGGTTGATAAGGTGAGAGTCAACTCCGTTGGCATGAACTAAAATTAATTTCTTATTTGTTGTTGATAAGGTGAAAGTCAACCCCGTTGGCATGAAGTAAAATTAATTCTTGTTTGTTGTTCTACCTTAATCATAAGTCCCTTTGCCTCCTTATTTTTATAATATCTATATGTAATCATAAAAAAATATATCTAAATGCATACTATTAAAAATAGAATACATAGTAAAATGATGATATATCAATTTGTATAAAAAGTTTTATTACAATTATATACAAATTAAAAAAATAGTTCTTATTAGAAGATATTTAGAATATCTTTAGAAAATTTTTAGAATATATTGTGGAATCAATTAGTGCTCTAATTGATGAAATAATTTAGGAGTCATATCATAATTTCATTATATTTCTTGATTTATTTCCTTGTTTGATTAGGGTTATTAGAATATAAATAGAATTTAGTGCGTTATTTTTTGTAATATATCAACACAATTAATATATCTATCACATCGTTCTATATTTTTCTTTCGTCTTTTTTTTTTACCTAAACCTTATAATTTCAACATATCTTGAGAATGTCTATGCTTTTTGATGTGTCGAGTTCTATAGAATTCCTTTGTTAATTCTCCTTGATTATTTTCTGAACATATTCTTTCATCTTTTTTATGGTTTTCTAATGCAGTAAGCATGGCTTGGTAATTGGATTAACCCATCAACAATCATTCTAATGGTAATTTATTCCTCATTGATGAATCTTATCAATTGTGACTTTTCAATACTAATGTTTGTGATGTTATTTTCTTCCTATCGACTATCATTCCAATGGTAACTTCTTTTCCATTGATGAGTCATACCAGTGGTGACATCTCGTCAATACTAGTGTTTGTCATATTATTCGTTTTTCATCGATAATCATTTCGATAGTAATTTGTTTTCTACTGATGAGTCATACTAGTGGTGACATTTATTTAATACTAGTGTTTATCATGTTATTCTCTTTTCATTGATGATCATTCTGATGGTGGCCCTTTTTTTACTGATGAGTCATATCAGTGGTATTTCTACTCAAGTCATTTAGGTCTGCCATCTGGTCAAGCAAATCCTTATAATTTCTCAAGTCATTTGGTTTTGTCATTTAGTTCAGTAGAATCCAAAATTTGTTCTTATCATAATGTCTTCAAGTACGTCTAAAACACTTGATTTAACCTAATCATAGTCTGGGTCCTCTTGTGCTAGTGCAAAAGGTTCGTCTTGATGAGTTATCTTTCAAATAATATTCATCTCTAGTATCATGAATTATCTTTCAGCCATAGAGTCCACTTTATATTTATGTTATTTATTAAAAATATTTATATGTAACAAGCTTAAAGTTTAGTAAGATTTACCTTGAGGGGGAGTGTTAGAATATATTTAGAATATCTTTAACAGATCTTTATAACATATTGTGGAATCAATTAGTACTCTAATTGATTAAATAATTTAAGAGTCATATCATAATTTTATCATTTTTTTTGATTTATTTTCTTATTTGATTAGGGTTACTAGAATATAAATAAATGTTAGTGTTTTGTCTTTTGTAATATATCAACACAATTAATATATGTGTCACATTATTCTTTATTCTCCTTTCTTCTTTTCTTTCTACCTAAACTTTATAATTTCAAGAGTTCCAACCTAGCTAGGACAAAAGATTTTGTTTTATTTATGTACATTTACTTCAAATTATTTTGATGTAATGTTTGCTTGGCCAAACAAATACTGAGAATATATATTGTAATATATATTGTTAATTTATATGTATTAATTGTTACTGAAAAAATTAACTTTTGAAATTATGATAAAATACATATACATGTATAATAAACTATAAAAATATTAAGATTTACTTTTTTAATTTTTTTATTAATAGTAAATACTCTTTATTTTTTCTTCTAAAATAAATATCTCACTTTAAAGGAGTAATATCCAAAATCTTCACTGCGGTCACATTGATGAGAGAATTATGTATTAATGATTGCAAGTTTTGAAGGAAAACAAGTGAACCTCTCACGCTAACAACCAAGTGGCTGCAAGGTCCCTAACCCGATAAGAGAAGCACGATACAAGGCAACCACACAATTTCCATGAGCGTCCTCTTTGGCAACAAAATCAACGCATACATTGGCTTCATGCAGCACATCTACCAAGCTGGCCTTGCATCGATAGCTTCGTAACGGTGAAAGGTTTCTAGCACCAAGTGAATGACTTCAATAGAGGTTGATTGGCATTCCATCATTTTAAATTTAATAAATATCTAAATATAGTTTGTGCATTAGAAATGGACTGCGCTCTAAATAAACCTTATTAACAATGTCAAGGGTTTAAATTTTAGAGTCACTATTTTAAGAAGAACTTTACATTTCACTTCCAGCTCAAAATTTGGCAAATAATTACTTGCATAATTTTCTTTAAAAAAATAATCTAAATCCAACAAATTCCAAGTATTAAACCTTGCACGATAACCAAAAGGTTTGTTGCATGCTAAGTTCCAACGTGTCCTTTAAAGCCAATCACCCGCAAACCATCCTTGCTCCCCACGAATCATGGTGGCTAAAGATTATGGAATTGATATATAAAAAGATCTAATACAATACAATCATTAAAGATTAAAAAAATAATAGAGAAATAACATAAACATCGATTGGATTAGAAACATAGAGACCATAATTACTAGTGGTAAGCCAAAAGAACCCAACTTATATATAAAGCAAATATTGCTAAAACCTTCACACCTTTTGAGTGTCGGGTGTTTATCAATGAAATTATAATAATACACATGGACAACTTATTTAATAGAATGAAGTCAATACTTTCGTAGTTTTAGATTTAGGTAAAAACACCAGCAGTAAATCTGAAGGAGGAATGTATAAGAGAAAAGAGCCTTCTAATGCTTTAGTCGTTGCTTGTCTTTAGCGATAAACATAGGTAAGGCTAAACCATATTTTACGAAGCACTGAATTTAAGCCGGACCTATTAATTAACAAAAATATCAGTCCAATTCATATATTTTATTTAGTTATTTGAGTTGATCTATTAAACTCAACATATTTTGATAGGTTTACTATTCTTATCTTTACTTACCTTGTAGAAATTATATGGTTATAATAATTTCAACACAAGAAAGCAGTGCGAGAGAAGAGAATAGCAAAAAGTAAAAAAAGTATGTGTTCTGTAATTTTATAAAAGTAGGTTTTAATATTAATTTAATAAAGGATGATTTCGAGTTTTTATAACTTTTACTTACTAATTCAGATTAGTTTGAAAAAAATCAATTCAAGTATATACACATTTGTAAATATGATAAAATAGAAGGTTTTATTAATCTGTATCCTAAAGATACATGTTAAGGAATAAAAATAATATTTATTAACTATCATTAAATTATCCTTATTAATTAAAGACTAAAGTATTAAATGTGTTTTTAATTATCAAACATCAAATTTTTTATTTTTCATTTAATGGTTTCTATTTTTTATTCTTTAACAAATTTTTAAGTCAACTAGCATTGAAATTATTTTATAAGATTAGGGTGTACAAATATCGTAAGTTTGATTTTCTATTAAAGAGTTTATATTATTCAATTAAGTGCCAACAAATTATTAAAATAATTTGACTATAATAACAAATATTTAAGAATTTAAACACTTTTAATAATATAACAATATATAATTAGACGATAGTATAAAGAAATTTTATATTAACAATACATTAAAATTAAATCTTATGTTAAATCACCTTTCTTCTTCTATATTTATATACTTGCATCTTTTTTTTTCTTTTTTCGGTACATATATACTTGCATCTTCACTATATAAAAAATATATAAAAATAACCCTAGTAAGAAAAGTGTGTAAAAGAATGGGAAGCAGTCATTTTTTATTTGAATTTAATTTTAATTTGATGTTAATATAATTTTTTTATATTATTATTTAATTATATATTATTAAATATTTAACTTTTTATGTAATTATTATTTTAATTAAATATTTTTAATAATTTAATAACTCATGATTAAATGATAGTATAAATTTTTTTTCTTAACAATGAATCAAAATTAAACTATTTTTATTTTCCTTTATGAATGGAAGAAACTTCATCGATTCCAATTACTCTTAATTACGAATTTATGATTTTTAGTACTACAATGACTCATCAATTTTTTTTTATTTTTATATTAGTAATTACTTATAGGATAAAGAGTTTAATTTTAATAAATTAATTTTTTAAATTTATTTAATATATATAATTTTATATTATTATTTAATTATATATTATTAAATTATTAAAAAATTAATTAAAATAAGAATTATATCAAAACTCAAACACTTTCCTAATATAATAATGTATGATTAGATGGATATAAAAGAATTTTATATTAATAAATTAAAATTAAATCTAAAATAACATATCTCTCAAAAAACAAGCGATGAAAAATATTACCCACTAAAAAAACGTGATTGTAGGCTTCACCCGCCATCGTGCCACCCGTCACAATCCAATTGGATATCCCTTTTACTCTCAATAACTCTTCCCATGTCCTAAGGTTTATTTGGATAAACTTATAAAAAAAATATTTTTTTATATATTTTATTTTAGTAAATTTTTTTTAAAAAAGTAATTTTATATTTATATAATATTTAAAAAATATTTTTAAATAATATTTTTTTTAAATTTATATAGATAAAAAAAATTAAAATACTTAATTTATATTAAAATTACTAAAAAAAATTTAAATGCAAGATATGATGAGTTATGATATGTAAAATATGATTAAATGAACTAGCATAATAGGGACGATGAGATTTTTAAGTATATTATAGTAACTATATCATAAAAAATGAGACATAAAATAAAAATAACATATCTAATTGTGTACCAAAAAACTTAACAATATGTTATTAATGTTATTTTATTTTACTTTCTGTAAGTGATACGTCATTAAAATTAAAATTTAATTTAAGATATTAAGTACAATAACTTCAAGTTATATTGTTTAAAATATAATTTATAAAATTATCTAAAAATATTTATGTAAATAAAGTTTATAAAAAAAATATAAAATATAATTTTTAATAAAAATAAAAAATATTTTTGTCACAAAATTATATTTAAAATAATTTTTTTTTATTTTTTTCATAAGTTAAAAATTATTAGTTTATATAAAAAAATAAATAAATTAAATTTTTTAATTTTTATTTTTTTAAAAAAATTTTATTTAAATATATTTAAAAATATATTGAAATATTTTTTTTAAAAAATATTGTTTTCTAAAAGAATGTATCGAATTAGACTCCTATTCCTCTCTTCGCTCTATGGCCAACACCCCTTTTGAAACGCGAGAAACGGCTCAGCCTCGGATCCGAACCGCTCAGCTTCTTTCTCCGAGCCTTAGCTTCGGCCCGAAGCTCAGTTTTGTTCCCCTGTTCGTTGAAAATTTCGCACTATTTCGATCACTTTATCTGTCTGAGCTCAAAGACGCCCATTCCTGCTTCACCGCTTCAAACCCTAACGCGTGGCTCTTCAACGGACTCGCAGGATCAGTTTTGAGCTTCAATGGAGGCTTCTTAATGTCACTGTGAGTTCATGGACTATGTCGCTATGCCTAAAAACCCTAGCGTTCTCTCTCTAGGGAGCCTCTGTTTGGGGAAAAAGCAAATCTGTGCCTGGGTGTCCGGTGCTCAGTGTTGGGCGCAATTTCGGAAGCTCGTGTAGTTGTTTTGTGTCGTCTAGTCAATTTAAATGCTGATTGTGAGCTGGAATTATGCCGTGTTTCCGATCTTATGTGTTTTGGTAACAAATTTGAGATTTTGAAGTAATTTGCGGTTTTGGGATGAGCTCCGCTTCTGCAAAATTAGGGAAAAAGAATAGTAATTGAGTTTTGCTTCCTCTCATTTCTCTAAGAACTGAAAAATTTTCAGCTTGGAAACTTATGCATATTTGATTAGATTTTCATTTTGGTTGTGGTTTCCTCTTCCCTTTCCCCTGGTATTTGCTTCATTGTCTTCCTCATAGTTTTAGTTTCTACTGTCTTGGGAAGGGAAGTCTGAATTTTTGGCATCCCAATATGACTTTAGTCTCATGTAGCTCTACTTCCCTTAGTATTCTATTGAAAATGAAGGAGAAGGGTTTCTTTGTCAGATTTATGTTGACTTATACATGGTATATGTCGGTTTACTTTACGCGTGAGTATATGGATGTCCCGTTGTTGTTGTTTTTTTTTTTCCATGAGTTTAGTATATCATTACGAAGCATTTATCATGAGTTGAGTAGTTGACAGTTGCTGCAGGATTTTCAGTTATGATGTCTATGTGTTGGGCAGACTATTAAGTTAGTCATTTCCCTCGTCAAAAAAGTGCACACTCCTCAAAATTAAATCTGGATTTCTCCTCAGTAACATCGCATTTCTTGGCCCCAAAGTCATTTAATGGAAAGTGGCTCAGTCCATGCTTTAATAGTACGAAGTGACTGCATTAACCTTTTAAAAAATTCTATGGTTTTCTCTATTCATTGGATCGTTAGTTCTCCTTAGCTTAAATATAGTCAGGAGACATGGCCAAGAAAAGATATACTAGTTTTTAACCTCAATGCATCCTTTAATCATTAACATCTTCAAATAGAATGGATAAGCTATGAAACTGTTCTATATATAGTTACAAACATTCACACATATGTCCATGCAGTATTGCAGATCAAATTAATGTATGCCTAATTATTTAACAAAAATCAAATAGTTGTAATGGTAACTAGGGTTTTGTTGCTTTTAAGATAAGTGTAGACTGGGAGAGAGAATCAATATACTGAACATGTACCTTTTACCCATCTTTCATTTTCTTTTAGTGACTATCTGAGTTATGCAAATGATTTATGTAAGTAGAGTATACTCAGTTAATTTTACGTTAGGTATTAAAAATGGGTTTTTTTACCTCAGATTCTGTGCCTGCCAATGGATCTGGAAGGTATGAAAAGAGATGATGGATTTTTGGGATGAACCTCTATTTATAGCTATAGTTTAAGTGTATATCTACACGCAGAATAAAAGGGAAAAAGTTTGAGACTATAAATGCTTTGAAGTTTTTGGATAACTTCACTCTTTGGGATGTTTACTGGTTATGATTTTGCAATGAATTGGAGTTTGCTTTTCTATTTGAAGTGTAGCTGCCAGTTGTCATAAATGTGATGTATTTATTAACTGTCTTAAGGATGAGAAGTTATAGGAATAATTCAAAACTAGGGGGTGTAAGTATGTCATGGCACTGATATATTATATTGAATAGAACGACACCCATTTTACAAAGAAAAGAAAAAGCTGCATTTAGGGAATGCATAATAGAAGCTTTGCAGTGGGATTCTTCTTCCCTTGTCTGCATGACTATGGTTTTGCCAAGGCATAAATGTGCAGGAAATCTGTTTAAGGTTCTGAATTTCTGTTTTATAAGCATGCTTTTTACTTTCTTAGGATTCATTGGTATGGCTGATTTGGAAGTTGTCGTTGCCTGTTCAAATATCCTCCATTTGATCCAATCCATCAAGTGGCCGTGAACTTTGAAGGAGGAGGCTAAGCATATTTTGGTTGTTTCTTTATATTTATTTATTTGTGGGTGAGTAGTGGTGACACTCGTGTCCTGAAAGAAAGAATAATTTTTATAAGTAGATAGTTTTGGAGAAGGACCATTGCTGTCTGAACCTTTGGTAGATTTTCAATACTGAGCTAGGATGGTAGTATGTGTAAGGAAAAACATCCCTTACCTGTTAATATATGGAAAACATTAGGAAAAGAAAAACTATGGCTTGTGCTTAGAGTGTTTCACATTAGAGCAATGATTCAACCTTGTGTCACTGGAGACATTTCTGTGTATAGAACATGGAATTGTATTCCTTTTTTATTTTTTCTCTTCTTTTCCCCATCTTTTTCTTCATTCAAGAAAGAACATTGAGAGCCTTCATAAGTATAAACTCTGAGACTAAATTCTGGAATGCGCACACACATATGCATGGAGATATGTGGATGTGTGAATGCATAGTCACAAACACAAATGTGAATTTATATATATATATATATATATATATATATATATATATATATATATATATAAGCATGCACATTCATATAGAAAAAAACTGTGGCAATTAAGAATAAAGAGTGTTTTAAAACACTTTGGATTGTGCTTCAATCATGTTGAATAAACAGATGAAGAAATCATTAGAATATTTTGGTTAACTGTGTAATTTCTTAATAGGAATGCTATTCCTCTTCATAAATCCTGTAATTCAAGCTTGTGTTCTCCATAAAATGGAATTAATTGCAGTTTTTTTTGTTGGTGGGGGTTGGGGGAGAGGGGTTGAAGGCGGGTGGCCTCTGCCTACTTTGTGCCCTTTAATTGTTATTTGATGGATCAGTTGTGGAAATGCACTATTTGAATTTAATAATTAACCTAAGTTTGAAATCTGGATGGAGTTGTCAAATGATAATGTGGGATACATAACCTGATGAACCTTTATGCTTCATCTCACACTTTGCCGAAAACATTTGATGCAGTTAACTTATGGTTTTTTTTTAGCAATGAAGTACTAATGCTCCAAAAAGTTCTGTTGGTTCCACTATAAGCATGCTCAAATTGGGCTTGCAAGAAAAAAAAAAAGCTTAAAGGCTGCTTTTAACTAGGCAATTTCATTTCGCAACACCATGATTATCATAAAACGTTCCTTTTTGGAAACCAATTTTTGCATCACGAAAAATGTATTGCCTTGTGCGTGTGAATTATTTGCAATTCACTGTTGTGTGCAAATCCTCAATATTCTGTATTGTACATGAAGGAGATTTCAGTCCAATATTGTAACTTTTTTCTTTTATTTTGTCAGAAAAAAATTTGTAAATAAGATGGTGCATTTGATTAGTAGTGCTTGAGTGTGTCATCTTGCGTAAGATGTCAGTTATTGTTATCCTGCTGTATCTTTTCACAACTATTCTAGTAGTTAATATACACCGAATGGATTTTTGCTTGCAGGCTATTTATTTTTATAATTTCCAGGAGTAAATGGTAGTTGCTCAGAGGTGTGTTTTTGGACAGCATTATATTTGGAGAAATGTTTTTTTGATCTTCCTTGATTGCCTTCTTATAAGTGGTTATCTGCTGAAAAGTTGCGGCTTGATTATCTATGCCTGGAAACGAAGTAGAAGACAGGGTCCATAATTTTTTTGGTCAAGAGAACTTGTCCCAGGGCCAGTATCTTTCACAGGCAGTTGATGGGAACTGGCCAGGGCTAAGCAACAATTTGTGGACTGGTAGCCAGAGACCAACTGGTGCACCTTTTATTTCCAATTTGAAGAATTTTAATCTACAACAGTCAGGTAAAAGTTCTATTAACATTTTTTTTAAATTATTGTTTAATAATTTGTCAATGACAATCTTTTGACATGTAAATACATTTTTTTTTTTTATACATCTATATTGGTTTTACATAACTTATAACTGTGATTGTGAAGTTTAACTTTGTTATATGGTTTAAGGTTGTTTTAATCCATTACTAATCATACTGCCTTTACTGGCACAAAGATTCTGAGCCGGGACATGCAAGCTCTCCACATTTGCGACATGGTTTAAACCTGGCACAATCAAATCTGAGGCCTGATTCTGGCAGAAATCAACCCCCAAACCAACAAACAGCTGTGAATGGCTATATGCAGGGACATCAGATTTTCCAGTCTAGGCAAAATGAAGCAAACATTTTGGGAGTGGATACAGAAGCTGATTGGCATAACGTATCAAGCCTATCAAGAGGAATATCAGTGCTAGAGTCACAACAAGGGGGTGGTCTTGAACTCTACAAGAAAAACTTGACTAGGGCTGACACTGCTGAATCTCCTGTCAATTATGATTTTTTTGGAGGTCAACAACAAATAAGTGGTCGGCATTCTGGCATGCTTCAGTCTTTGCCTAGACAGCAGTCAGGGATAAATGACATGCATCTTTTGCAACAGCAAGTAATGCTCAACCAGATGCAAGAACTTCAAAGGCAGCAACAATTTCATCAACTAGAAGCAAGGCAACAGAGTTCTATGACTCCAGCTTCCTCCGTTTCAAAACAGACAGTTGCAAGCCATTCTGCATCTCTTATCAATGGCATTCCTGTAAACGAGGCATCTAACCTTATGTGGCAGCCCGAAGTTATGGCAACTAATGCAAATTGGCTCCAGCGTGGTGCATCTCCAGTTATGCAAGGGTCCTCTAATGGACTTGTGTTATCTCCCGAACAAGGACAGGCATTGCGCCTGATGGGTTTGGTTCCTAATCAGGGAGATCAGTCTCTTTATGGGCTTCCAATTTCTGGCTCAAGAGGTACTCCTAACCTGTATCCTCATGTTCAAGCAGATAAGCCTGCACTATCTCAAGTTTGTATCCCACACCAGTATTCTCACGTTCAAAGGGACAAGCCTTCACTGCCAGACATATCAACCAGTGGTAATTCATTTCCAGCTCATGAATATACTGCATTTTCAGATCAAACTAACACAAATGATGGAACTTCAGTTTCAAGACAGGATATTCAAGGCAAAAACATGTTTGGTTCTACTGCTCAAGGTATAAATAGTGGACTAAATATGGAGAACTTGCAGCAAGTGAATTCTGCGCAAAGAAATGTATCAATTGAAGATTTTCATGTGAGGCAGGAACTAGCTGGATCTTCAGAGACTTCACAGGACAAGATGGTAGTGCAGGTCCCTCCTCAGAATGTGGCTACCCTAGATCCAACTGAGGAGAAGATTTTGTTTGGTTCAGATGACACCCTCTGGGGTGGATTTGGCAGGAATATGGGAGCTTTTAATATGCTGGATGGTACAGATAGTTTTAGTGGATTTCCATCTGTTCAGAGTGGGAGTTGGAGTGCACTTATGCAGTCTGCTGTAGCTGAAACTTCTAGTAGTGATACGGGTATACAGGAAGAGTGGAGTGGTCTGAGTTTCCGGAATACTGAACGTTCATCTGGAAATGAGCGGCCTTCAACCATTGATAGCAGCAAACAGCAATCAGTTTGGGCTGACAATAACTTGCGATCAGCTCCCAATATAAATTCAAGACCTTTTCTTCGGCCTGATGATGTTAATAGGCCCAATACCACTGTAAACTATTCTGGTGTTCCTGGATTTCATCAGTCAGGTGTTGAAACTTCACAGGAACCACATGACAGGTTACAGACTGATTCTTCTCAGAGATCAATTCCACAGTTTTTAGAAAGAGGCAAATGGTTAGATTGCAGCCCTCAGCAAAAAACAATTGCTGAAGGGAGTCATGTTTATGGAAATTCTGCTAATTCTTCATGTTTGGAAATAAATGAAAAGGCTATATCAGGTTCTTGGACCCATCAACAGACGTTATCATCGCCTAATAGTAGCAGTGATCCATTCAATAGATCTAATGGTTGGAATGTTATCAAATCAGCCCCACCTGATAGCAATTCTACTTTGAAAACCCGTGAAAATGAAAACTCATTGCACCTCCATCGTGATAAAGCCATGCATGAGGAGATGGGCAAGGTTCCTGCAATGTGGGATCCTGATTCTGATACTAATTCATCTGTTGGGTTGGAACATGTAAAATCTGCAGGTAATATGCAGGTTTGTGTGGAAGATTCTGCTATGAATGGTATTGCGGCCATACCAAATTCAGGTGCTACATGGGTCAGTCGGCAAAGCAACCAGCAGCTTCCTAATGTTGATGTATGGAGACATGCAGATTCTGCGGGGAGCTACAGAAGAAATGAAGGTCCAGGAAAATATAGGCATCATGTGGAGAAGAACCCTTTAGTTTTGGAGTCACTAAAGAATGAAAAGTTAGGTGAGGCACATGATATGGACAACTCTAACAAAAAAGATAAATCAACAGATGGCCTAGGCTCTGATCCTTCCCATCATAGAGCTGGTGGTATGAGAGAAAATGTCAGTTTTGATGGCAGTGATTTGCGTAGTCCAAAGTTATCTGGTCAGGGAAATCGAAAACCTCCTGTAACTCGTAAATTTCAGTATCACCCAATGGGTGATCTTGGTGTTGACATGGAACCTTTATGGAAACAAACATGTCTTAAATTCACAGCCTATGCCCCATCAACCCTTTGAAGGACTTAAAGGTCAGGACCAAAGCCATCCTGGGCAGTTCAAAGTATGGTCATTCTGATGGGAATTATACTGAAACGGAGAAGGTAATTTGAAGACTTTACCCTGTATCATGCAAGTGTCATACTGTCAATATATTAATTTCTAAAAGTTTTCTCTACTTATTGAAGAGTCATAAGTAGTTTATATCCTTTAATATGTGACAGAGGCATGCACCTGCTTTTCAGGTTGACTCAAAAAGCTTGGATGATAATGCTTCAAAAAGCATACATCCTGGTCATATATCGAAAGCAGTGACTTCATTTGATAGAAGTGGTGGTAATTATGCCTTGAACAAGACTGCTTCACCCAGGTAGTTGAACATTTTTAAGTTATCTTCTTGCTTTTGTTTTAGGCTTATGAATTTAGTGTGTCATCATGTGGTATTTCCTTCTTAGTTGTTGTTTGTTCAAATATTCTGTTCTAATAGCCTGGTTTACTTGTTTCACTTTCTTTCCTTTTCCTACTACTCTACTCTTCCGAGACCTACATGGTGACCTTAGCTCAATTGTTTGCTTTGATTTGTTAAAATTATTGTAGTCAAAATATTCTTGAGCTTCTTCATAAAGTGGATCAGTCAAGGGAGCATGGCATTGCAACAAACACGAGCACTTCTAACTGCCATTTATCTTCCAGGGTTCCTGATTCTGAATCTTCTGATGGATCTATTGTACAACCTCAGCGAAATCAAAGTTCTTCATCTCAGGGCTTTGGTTTACAATTGGCTCCTCCTACTCAACGGCTTCCTATGGCTCATACCTCATCAGAGACAGTTCTTACTGCACCACATGTTCCATCTCATATGGGGGATAAGGATCATACATGGTTGGCTACCATTCAGACTTTTCCTTCTCAAGAGTCATCTCACGGGGAGCTCAGGATTAACACTTCTGGTACTTCAAGACAAATTTTTGATAAAGCCTCAGAATACAGTGTACTGGGAAATAATCCACAGGCCTTCGCACCTGGCTTTCCTTTCTCCAGGATCCCTACTCAAAATCAGAACATGGCTAATCTTGGTGGACAAGTAGTGAATACTCAATGTGCTAATGCAATTTTTTGTTGATCGAACTGCTTCCATGAATCAGATTGATGAATATTGTGAAAGAGCTCAAACTAGTCAATCTGAATTGGCATCTGCTCAGGACATGTCTCAGCTGAGTGGTATGGAACAAATCCGCCCAGGAGATCCTGCCATGCAAATTTTGGCATCGGAGGCTGGAACGGCTCCACAACCTTCTGTTAGATTTAGTGCCTCTCCACATGGCGTCCCTTCAAAAGTTTTACACAATGTATGGACCAGTGTTTCTAGCAAGCAACATCCTAATGTTTCAAAGATTCCATCTCGTCCCCTACCAATTAATGATTTTGACACTACAACTGGGCCACATAGACCAGGTATTGAAGATTCAGATAAAGATGGTAATGACCTTTCTGGCATTGGTCCTGGTTCTGCATATTCCAATAGTTCTGTCGGAAAAGAACACTTGCTTAAAGAAGGCTCCGGGCAGCAGATATTGCCCGAGAGTGTTGATGCTGCTGAAGAGGCTGCAAGTGCATCACATGTGAAGGAACCTGTCGTGAAATGTACGCCTGATGTGTCTCAATATAGCCCAGCTGCTGCCCCCAGATATATTGAAGCTTTTGGTCGGTCTTTAAGACCAAACAATTTTTTGCGTCAGAATTTCTCCTTGATGCATCAAGTTCAGTCCAAGAAAAATATGGAGATTGATCCTAGTAATCGGGATGTCAAGAGATTCAAAGTTTCAGATAATGAGGTGGACAAAGAGCAGGTAGATTCCAACCGTGGACAACACTTGTCATATGGATACGAGAACATGGTAAAAGATGTGTCGGGTAATATTTCTTCAGCACCATCATCAGATCCTAATATGGTCAACTTTTCAACAAAGCCAGGTGATGGACGAGACCCGAGTGCATCTTCTCAGGAGGTGGTTGGATATGGTCAGAAAAATGCTCTTAATGTCTCCAATAATAACAAAGCAACTTCTGTTAGAGGTGAACATTCTCTGATAAATCCTCAGATGGCACCATCATGGTTTGAGCAATATGGAACTTTTAAAAATGGTAAGATATTGCCAACGTATGATGTACGGACAATGACTCCTTCAAAGATTATGGACCAACCTTTGATTGTACGGAACCACTCTGATAGTTTGCATCTTCATAAATCAAGGGAGCAAGTTAATATTCTCTGTGATACTGGTCAACTTGGTAATGCTAGGCAAAGTCCAATGCCTGCTTCAGTTGCAAGTGAGCAGATACCTTCTCAGTTATTGCTTCCTCCCTCGGTTGAACCTGATTTGCTTATGAGACCAAAGAAGCGTAAAAGTGCCACATCTGAACTAATGCCATGGCATAAAGAACTGACACAGGGTTCTGGGAGGTTTCGGAATATCAGGTGGTTGACAAAATTATGTCATTTAGTGCACTTACATTTCCTTGTTGCTATTGTTGATGACTTGATGTAGGAAAAGATCCCGTGTCTTTCACCAGTAGATACTGTGTTTTCAATTGCTTTAAAAGTATTTTATGCCTTGTGTTACTGTTGTGTGACTATTTTAATCTTTTTTTATGTTCATCAATGTGTTGAATCTTTTTTTCTCCTAAAATGACTGAGGTTCCTTATTATTTGGCAGTGCGGCAGAATTAGACTGGGCCCAAGCGGCAAATAGATTGATTGAGAAGGTTTGTTCATAATCAAATCATTCTACACAACTGAATCTGTAAATCCTTTTGTTAATGAGGAGTTTCTGTTGCTCCATATGTAATTTTAGGTTGAAGACGATGCTGAGGTAGTCGAAGATTTGCCGACAATGAAGTCAAAAAGAAGACTTGTCTTGACCACACAGCTTATGCAGCAACTACTTAACCCTCCTCCTGCTGCAGTTCTCTCTGCAGATGTCAAGTTGAATCATGAGAGTGTGGTCTACTCTCTTGCTAGATTAGCCTTAGGAGATGCCTGCAGTTCTCTCTCATGGTCTGGATGTGATACACTCATGCCTCCTGGCAGCAAAAACCTGTAAGAATTGTTTCTTCTTTTGAATGAATCATATGATGGTTTTGAACGGATCATATATATATATATATATATATATTCCTGCTTCATGTAACAATTGAAATTTTTTATTGATATATTCTGTAGCCTGCCCGATAAGCTCCAATCATCCGAGAAAATTGATCAGTACATTTTGAAAGTTATGGAAGACCTTGTTGGTAGAGCGAGGAAACTGGAAAATGATATATTAAGGTACTATCGTAGTGTTCAGTTTGATACTTTGAATCCACTATTTTATTTTCTCCATGGCCTTGGCAAATAGTATGGCTGGTCTATCCGAGTAACATTTCATACAGTCTCATCTGTGTGCATGAATGCAAATGAACAGGTGCTTTGGTACTATGTCTAAAATTTTTTAATGTTTTCATAAGATTTGTTGTCATTTCTGTTCATTTTTTTGGTGCGGTAAAATTTTCATAGAATTATTGATTTGGCAAGTTGAAGTTGCTGAAATATGGCTTTGTTATCTTTGATTGGTTTACTTTCTTTTTGCTCCAAAGAATGGGCTTAATTGCTCATGAGATAAAGATACATACTTTGCTGGCATTAGTGGTTTCCATAGAAAATTTAGGTTGGATCTCATGTTTTACTTGTTTGGATGGAATCAACAAGTGTATTTACAAGGGAAGAAATTTTCTGCTTTTGATGTTACTTACCTGTAGCTATTTTCAAACACTGAAGTAAGATGGATGATTATAAAGATTTGGAGAAGGAAGTCATATCAATGAATTGAAAAAGATAACTCATTCATACTGATTTGTTGAAAGGGAGAAGGGTATAATGGTTTCGTGCTTATTATGACTGATATAATGAATTTGCTCGAAGCTTTTGAAATAGTAGTATGCCCCTACCATTTTCCATTTACCCTTAATAATTTAATTTTACATGGTAATGATAGTGTCTGCAATATCCCATAGTTCATACAGGGCATGTGGAAACATTGGCCTTCTTTGTGTTTCCCTCTTTATTTCAGTCGCGTGCTACTACTAATGTCATTAGGTTATTATTTCATCCCAAAGCTTTGATTTTTACTTTACATGATAGCTACTATTTTTGTTGTACTCTAATCTTATTTTCTGCCATTTTTCATCCTGATGATGCAGATTGGATAGCAGAGCCTCATTTTTGGACTTAAGACTGGAATGTCAGGATTTAGAAAGATTTTCTGTCATCAATCGATTTGCCAAGTTTCCATGGACGGGGGCAAAATGATGGGGCAGAGACCTCATCATCCTCTGATGCAACTGCAAATGCTCAGAAATCGTACCCCCAGAGATATGTTACTGCAGTTCCAATGCCTAGAAATCTCCCAGACAGGGTACAATGTCTTTCACTTTGATAATTAATTAATTCATTTTTCCATCTTTCTTGGTCAGTTGTCTCCACAACCTCTGTTTCTGGTCCTTTTCTTTCAACTTATAGTATTGCACTTCATCGCCATGGAACCATACAACTGGCACTGTAGGAGAATGGTACTAGATTGCCTCCTCAACCAATGGAGGCTGTTAGATCTTTGCAATCTAGTTATCTTTTGATTTTCAGGTTCCAAGCCTTTTGTATATAGTAAGATAATATATGCAGTCTACTTAGTTTTAGCCATACCATTTGGCTCGTCTGTCTGATTAATTAGGATAAGCTGCTTCACTCAATCATTTATTTTCTCTCAATTTCAAATCATTTTCCTGTATTTGTTATTTCTTTGTAGTCCTTCCGCTCTTGGGGGTTGTCTTAGCCCTCGGCCCTTGCATATCCTGCACTTTGGTGGAGGATTTAAAGACAATCATCAGTAAGTGTAGGGTCTCTAGGGGACATTCCTAGTTTACTTGTGGTATTTAAATAATGTTGACAGTCGAATATATATTAAACTGTAGTTATTATAAAATCTCCAGTCAATACTAATTCTTGTTGCTTTCAGTCTTGGGGATAAATTGGTAATTAACATAGTATAGCTTATCTGAAGTCCTCAGTGACAAATTTGCCTCGTGGATGTTAAATCTAGTCATGGGATATCAACCAAAACCTAGTCACACAGGGGGGTGGGGTGGTGGAATTTTTTCGTTTTGATTTGCATTTTATGTTGTGAATGTTTGCTTCGTGGGGAACTAGGATCCTGATTAATGAAGGATACTTTTTACTGTATTGTTGGTTTCTTATTCGCAATCAACATGCCTTGATATTTTAGGCATGCACCTGATTAGCAAATCTTTATTTTTGTACTTAAATCGTGGTTTCGAAAGTTGTAATGCCTTTTTTCTTGGGTCAACGGAAGTTGTAATGCTTGAGTTCCTTGAATACCAATTGGCTCTTGTTGAGCAACAGCCATACCATATGTGGTTTGCCTCAAATTTACATGAAATCTGACTTTTAATTGCTGTTTAATTTGTACAAGAATTTTTTTATGTAAAGCACTGAAGGGAATTATTTTTTAACTAGGGAACAGTAATATACCATAAAAAGTCGACTTTCCTTTGTTGTTGTATGCTGAAAGCGATCTGTTTAAATTCTCCGTTGTTATACGGCCACTAGCAATTGTCGTGGGAAAAGGTCTTGACCAACATGAAATGCTCGACGTAATGAAATAATAATGCGACTTAATAATTTTAGCGGCATCATTATCTATTTGAGAGATCGATTCCATAATTTATAAGCTCCAAGTACAGCATCTGTACAAGTGGATGAATTTTTAATTTTTATTTGATGAATTTTGTTAATGTGTCTCAAAAATATATATTAAAGAATGAAAAATAAAATTATTAAATAAAAAACAAAATCATTTAATGTTTAAAAACTTGAAAATACTGTTTTCTTCTTTAAATAATTAAGATAATTTAATAAAAAATATTATTTTTATTTCTTAATGTGTCTTAAAAACATACATTAACAAAATCTCTTTTATTTAATAAATTTTTAGTTTTTAACAAATACAAGAAACATATTTCGTCCCTTTCACACCCTGTTATTGTCCCGCTGTAACATTTGATTGCCGTAGTTGCCAGACACGTGGCAATCCTTGTCTAGTTGTGGTAAACTGGTCCCTCGTGCGTTGAAGATTGCATCGTAGCCAACATAGTAATATCACCTCAACGTGCAAAGGGCGTCAACGCTACATAAAGAGCATACATCGTATCTCTCTCACAGAACTAAAATCTAAATTATGGCGTTTGACATTGACAACATTCGTCCTTTAACGTAGAAACAAAATAGTAGCACGTTTTTAACCTTGTGCACACATCCACAGATAGATCCCTCAAAAAGATTAAAAAGCCAAAGAAAAGGCCTTGACAATTATGACAGTTAGAAGCATTGAAAAGGAAAAATATAATATTTGGTGTCACAACTCACATCGAACACTTTTTTTCGTAGGAAACATTTGATATGGAGAATTTGGAATTAATCAACAAAAAAGGCTAGTATTGATAAGTAGCATCCGTGAAGATGGTTTCTCTAAGAAAGCAACAGGAAGCCATCAAAACTGGGTCATGACTTTACCACCCACATACAATAAATAAACAGTGATGGCCAGAAGAAGAAAAAAAAAGTAATTAAACCATCTATCTACATTCGTTCTTCAAAATCCCTAACCACTTACAGTAAATATAATAAAGCAAATGATGATATAAAAATATATTGACCCCGAAGATCATATAAGGCAACTAATTTTTGGCCAATTTTTCATCTATATCAATTTCTTTCTTCTTTTTAACGGTAGCTTACGGACCACTGGATTTATTGAAACAATAAATCCAGCTCAAAATGCAAACCCAAACATTGTAGATCAAGTCCAAACAACCTTCCCAGGCGATTTTGAAAGATTGACTCATGACTACTCCCATTGGTTAACACTGGTTCATCCCAATTTGACAATGAAAGCGATCTAATGGTTGATCTTTGGCGGATTTAGTTACTAGTCAGACCAGCCAGCACAGTCCAGTTATTAAAACGGTATAAAAGAAACACCAATAGACAAATAGTTCAGTACCTCCCATATAGAGCATATCAAGCATCCGATCTGGACCCACCATTTTGCTAGACTTTGCCTTCGAACAAATTTCATCAGCATGTGAAGATCCTGTGTTGTCCTCTGTCTGCAATTTGTTACCGACACGAGACTAAACTACCCATCTTGTCTTGGTTATAATTTTTTACTGCAATAGCAAGGAATAAACATCTCTCACCATTGGTTGGTTTAAGTCAGCTCTCTGCATTTTTGGTATAGTCATCAAGCTTGACAATGTTTTAAGAGTGTTCAAAGGTCTAACCACTCTTGTCTGACTCAAAAAAACATGCGCTTCATGCTGTACTGAGACTTCACTCGTGATACATGGATGCTTTCTGTAACTTGTCTTTTCCCAAGACTGCAGATTAACGTATGCTAACATGCATTTCCTCCCCAACAATGGCAAATATCTCATCCACCCTGTGAATAAGAGAGGGAAGGCAAGGGTGGGGGAGATGAAGATGCATTTTAGACATCAAAGAGATGCTATTATTTTAGAGATCAAAGAGATATATACACACAGCTCACCAAAAAAAGATACACACACACACACACACACACACACACAAATTATGAATTTAGTTGCAATCCTACCTGAAAGTGTCTATGTTCACCTCTGCAAGCCATGTTGTTAAATGAACCTGTGATGCAGAACAAATTCAGATAATCTAGTGACAGAAAGGAAATTATAAATTACATATGTACTAAAAAAAAACACGCAATGTTTCTGTTGACTATTTCTAGTTGTATTCCTAGTAGGAGTGTAGGAATTCCATATAACTTAGACTCCTATGAGCTTCAGGTCTTGTAATAGTTTTAGATTGATTCAGACTTTATAACTTTTTATATATAAATTCAAGCGTGGCTGGGAGGATTTCTCTCAAGCAACGTCAAACATTCTGAGATCCAACTGTTTCTTGTCATTAGATACTCCTTATGTGAAACCCTTTAAAACTTGCTTGCCAAAAGTAATTAGTCATTCCCAAAAAAAAAAAGATCGGTAATTGCATAAGTTAATTTTCCACTTCTTTCTACTAAAATGTAGTCACTATCCTTTAGACTTATTCTTTTATCAGAAAGAGAGGAAGAGAATTCAACAAAAGTGACCATGAATCAACCCTTACAAAGACAGTGGATAGGAAGCAATAACATCCAGCACCAGACTCTATCACGTTTGCTTATAAAAGAAATATATCCAGTCCATGCAATTTGCAGATGCCTTAGAAATTTATACTTCTACACTTCAAAAAGGAACCAAAATGAAACATTTTGAGGCAACTAAAATCAGGCTAAACCATGACTTATGAGATGAAAAGAAAATTTTATTTTTCCACATTCTTAGTTTAACTTTGGAGTGTCAAATTGATAGCTAACATGATATCAAATTTACATTTTTATTATGTCATAAAATACCATATAACTGAGTTTAAGAAAGTGACAATCAAAGGAATAAACTAACCTAAAGTGATATAATATTAGTCTTAAACCTCAATGTAGATACTTCACAATCAATTCGAGCACATATGTGGAACTAAATACAATACCTGTAAAACCTCAGGGTTGGGTTGGTCGTCAAATCTTAAAGCAACCATATCAGATTTCCCATCCCTCAATCTTGGTGGAACTGGCCCACAAGTCTCCTCACAGAACAGATTGCAGTCCCTCAAATGATTGAATTCACCAACATAAAGTTCAGCTGACCATTTCAACTGGTTTACTTGTGAAGTGTCATAACCAATGGAAAGAAATTGAAGAACAAGTAACCGCTATCCGTTTGAAATAAGTTCCAAAACAACAACATCAAAACAAAGCAGAAAATCAGAAATCAAATAAAAAATGGAAAAAAATCACAACAATTGAAGAAGTTGCAATTCACCTTCAAACTCAGCTCCAAGATAAACATCTGAACCAGCTCCTCTGCCAATTTCTCTGAGAGATTTCAAAACTTGTAACTTTTACAGTAAATTGCATGAAACTAAATATGTCAGATTAATATATTGCACTCTTGTTTCCCCCATGTTTCATGTTAGATGGAAACAAAGTTAAAGAAGGTATTGGTTTGTAAGTGGACAAAACCATTTATCATTCAATAATTATTTTCTCAGATTGAGTATAACTCCTCTACAGGAGCTTTTAATCATGCTTTCAAGTGTTTTCTCCTATTCATTTATGCATCGTATATACATCCTTGCATTCTCCTCAAACAGTTCCAACATGAGTGTCAAACCATGCATAGTACATTTAAGAACTGATACAGTGATACCTCTATGTCAGAAACAAACATGTTTTCTTTGAATTTCTCTTTTTCTTTAATGAGATGATATTGCAATCCTTGCCAACCTTAAAAGGGGAACAAAGTGGAATATAGTCTCAGTGTTGAAAAATTTTCCATAAACTTAATCTGTGATAACAACATAATATTGAGAAAGAAAACGATCTTTCTTCCAAAGGATTAAAAGATTTATACAATTCCCAGCTAGATCTAAAATGTTACTTCATTACATGAAAACATACGCATAAACAAACTGGGAAGAAAGGATTATTGCCAAATCATCTGAACTGCACAACTGTATAAATTGTTGATGCATTGCAAATACTGTCATACCATGTGAAGAGACTGATAAAAATGCAAATACTGGAATTCCGCCACCATCTCCAGAGTCACTCTTGTCTTCAGAGTAATTAGAAAATTGTAACAATGGACTATTATTTGCTCCTTTGAGAAAACACCTCAATGATCTGCTAGCATTGATCATGTGACTTACAACGACCACCTGAAGTTACATGAAAATTAAAACAAACATAAAAATGCACCTGGTATAATTCAGTATGCAATTATCTGTCATAACTGTGAGTCTGTGACAGTTAAACTTTCTAGAAATACTTCTTTTCAGATTGCATATTTCCATGAACTAGTGATTAACACTTGGCTTTTGTATGTCGTGGAGGAAGATTACAAGCACAAAAAATTTAGGAACTCATACTCATTTTTAGAAACAACTTAATAGTATAATATGAGAGAATAACATTGATTATAAATTACTAATGTTGTAGTTCTCTCATATTTTACTATGAAGTTGTTTCTAAAAATGAGTATGAGTTTCCAAATTTGTGCTAGTAATCTTCGTCAATGACATACAAAAGCCAAGTGTTAATTACTAGTTCATGGAAATTTGCAATCTAAAAGAAAGTATTTTCCAGAAAATTTAACTGTCATAGACCACAATTGGAGCGTAATGCTCATATTTTTAAGGAGGTTTCTTTGGCCCAGCAGCTGATTTTGGATAAAATTAGGTGATTGGCTACCATTTTGTGTAAAGCACAAGGTCATTTGAAGGGGTTTCCCTAACAGATATGCAATAATCAGTTGAGGGAAAAGGTACACGTGATAAAAGACAGGAAGTTAATAAGAACAAGGGGAAGAAAATAACTAGGAAGAGGGAGAGGGGGAACACATCATATCAGTATCATGTGGGTAGTTTTAAACAATATGCATAGATGTCTATAAAATGTTATAAACTTGAGGGTGCTGACCATATAAAATTATTTTCATTTCAATTTTAATATTTAAAATGAGCAGAATGATTTTTTTCATATAAAAGTGGTTCAGTTCAGTGCTGAACCTGAGTATTCAAACACAATCCAAGTCTCTTGCTATCACTGAAAGGGCTTATTTCCAGTTGAACCTTTTGTTTTTTCTTCTCCCCCCCCCCCTCTCCCTTTTCTTCTTTATTGAACAAAAGATTTGGAACTTGGGAGCAATTGATAATAATATTATATGTTATCAACAACAGTACAACACTTGCGAGTTTTCTGATGAGCAGCTTAAGCAGTAAAATACATGCCATATTGTTTGTTCATTACACTATTTTGCAATTAAAAACATGTCATTCCAATTTGAAATAAAACAAGAAGGATATAACATATACCATCTCCTTGTATGACGACAATAAGTTGCTCCTATGAAGTTCCTGAAACAGGTACAATAAGTACAGCAGTAGATATTAAAATGATGTGATATATTTTAAGGTTTTTCTTTTTCCATAAGGAAGAAATTTTTTAGAGAGAAAAGATAATAATACAACTAAAGGGAGGATAAGATATACTCCTAAACAGAAAAACCAAAAGAAAACAAAACGCCAAACAACAACAACAACCAAGCCTTGGTTGGAACTTGGAAAGAGGCTAAGAAATGCAATAAAGCTGTTCAGGCTCTTGACATATTACAAATAAAGGTTCTCTTAAAACAATCAAGAGCAAAGCATTAGAAAGAGGCCATAAACACAATCGTATACTATAACATATGTAAGGGCAAAGAGACACCTTTGAAAATGCCGGCATTTTATTCCAACCAAATACACCAGAGAATTATATAAATAACATATTTCCACTAAATTTTGGCCTCCTTATTCCTGCCAAAGCCTTTGATACGTATCACGAAAAAAGCTCCGGAGTGAAAGGGCATACCCAGTGTTCACCAAGAACTCCAAACAATTATTTCATAAGAAAATAACTACCCGACCACTGTTGTTAGAATCACACGATTCGCGATTCGAATTGTGCGATTCGATTTGATTCGTGCTGCCCACGATTCGAATCGGAAGCTGCATCGTGTTCGACCTTGAATCGTGCCGAAATCGCCTGAATCGGTGCGATTCTGTATCACCGATTCGAATCGTGGTCTTCTGCGATTCATTTCGTCTTTTTTTTTTTTTTTTTTTGCTTGGGTGTCATCTCTGAAATCGGACGTTTCCCATTCCGTGGGTTCTCTCTCTGCTCCTTTCGTTTTTCTCTCATAAACACACGCAAAACGTACGCAGATTCTGCAGAACGTCCAATTCCGTGCGGTTCTCTCTGCTCCTTTCGTTTTTCTCTCAGAACACACGCAAACAATTATGCAAATTCTACAGAACGCACGCAGAGATTGTTTTGGTTTTCTCTTAGAAGTGTAGAACGCACAACGCAGAGCTTGTGGTTCTCTCTCAGTCTCACGCACGACGCAGAGGAACTGGTTCTCTCTGCGTCCAGTGCGTGCCCTCTGCATCGTCCAGTGCGTGCTCTCTGCGTCCAGTGCCTCTCTGCTTCCAGTGTGTCTGCAGGTTTCATGTTTCTCTGTTTTCAGTGCTTCAAAACAGAGCATTTGTTTGGTTTTCAGAGCTTCTTCGTGCCTCTGTTTCATTGGTTCAAAACAGAGTGGCTGAGTGGGTTTTGGAATTTCTTCTTGTCTCTGTTTTTGGTGGTTCAAAACAGAGAGTATTTGGATGGCTCCTAAGGCTAAGAAGAAGGGGAAGAAGGATGTCACATGGGATCATTGCAGTGTTCTTGATAACATATTACATGTTAAATGTAATTACTGTCCACAAACAATGTGGGGTGGTGCATTTAGGATGAAGCACCATTTGGCAGCAACACGTCAAGAAGTTGCTGCATGTATCCAAGCACCAGAAGATGTTAAGAATCAATTCATGAAGATGCTAGAGGATAAGGATAAAAAAGAATATGATGTTGCTGACCTCTTCAAAGAGATAGATAATCCTATTGATGGTTCACAAAGTGAAAGAGCTATGGATGCATTTATCATGAAGGGGAAAGGGGAAAGTAACTCTAAGGTCAGAAGACAGCCAACCTTGGATGAGATGGTAAAGGATAGAGATATGGTGGTCAGAGATATATGTCGATGCATTTATGGCAATGCATTGCCATTCAACTTGGTGAAGAGTCCTTTATTTGTTTAAATGGTGCAGTCTATATCTGAATATGGGAGAGGTTTGAAGCCTCCAAGTTATCATGAGGTCAGGGAAACATATTTAAAGAAAGAGGTTGATGAAATTCATGCTAACTTGGATATCTATAGGAATGAATGGAAGCAGACAGGCTGTATGTTGATGTCAGATGGGTGGACTGATGGAAAGAGTAGGTCTTTGATTAATTTTTTGGTTAATACTCCAAGAGAAACTGTATTCATAAAATCCATTGATACTAGCAAGTTCATTAAAGATGCTGAAAAAATGTTTGAGCTACTTGATAATATGGTGGATGAAATTGGAGAAGAAAACATAGTTCAAGTAGTAACTGATAGTGCATCTGCCCTTGTAGCTACTGGAAACAAATTAATGGAGAAAAGAAAACACCTCTTTTGGACACCTTGTGCAGCTCACTTCCTAGACTTGATTCTTGAAGATATTGGTAATATTCCAGTATTTTATAATACCATTGGAAAGGCTAGGAAGATCACAGTCTTCATTTATAGGCATACTTGGGTGCTTAATTTGTATAGGACCTTTTCCAATGGTAAGGAATTAACAAGACCAGCAGTGACTAGGTTTGCTACCTCTTATCTCACATGGAAGTCAATTTTGGATCAAAAGATAGCTATCCAATCTATGTTTGCATCAGAAGAATGGGCTACAAGTACTTATGCTTCTGGATTTGATGGTGAAAAAGTAAGGGAGATTGTTTTGGAAGATTCAAGATTTTGGAAATCTCTAACTTATTGCTGCACTTGTGTCTCACCAGTAGTGAAAGTACTTAGACTTGTGGATGGTGATTCAAAGCCATCCATGGGTTACATCTATGAAGCCATGGATAGGGCAAAGGAGCAAATAGCTATAAATTTTCAAAAAGTAGAGAGTAGATATAAGAAAGTGTGGGAACTCATAGATCGACGTTGGGACTATCAACTCCATAGGCCTCTTCATGCAGCTGGATACTATCTTAATCCTAGGTAACTTTTTTTTATAGTTTATATTTTAATGTAGTATGTAAGCTGTTCCTTTTTTTCCTTCATAGTATATCAAAATATATCAATGATCAAAGCTTATTAACAACTTTATAGGTTTCATTATGAAACAAGTTTCAACTTTGATCTTGAGGTGATGACTGGTTTGTACAAAGTGATGGATAAGTTAGCTCCAGATATAGAGACAAGGGTGAAAATCATTGCCCAGCTTGATAAGTTTGATAAGGCAGAAGGAATGTTTGGATATGACTTGGCAATAGCAACTAGAGACAAGATGCAGCCTGGTATTCTTTCTTGCTAATTCATTTTGTTTGTAGTTATCTTACGTGTTTGCTAGCATAGAAGATATCTAAATTCTGAGCTTCTGAATCTTATTTAGTGTATTCTTTGATTCTTTCGCTTTGTTAGCCATATGATGGAATAGTTTTGGAGCAGAATGCAAGGAGCTGCAAACTTTCGCTGTTCGTGTGTTAAGTCTCACTTGTAGTGCTATGGGGTGTGAAAGGAATTGGAGTGTGTTTGAACATATTCACTCTAAAAAGAGAAACCGCTTAGAGCAACAAAGATTGAATGCACTTGTATTTGTTAAATACAATCTTAACCTTCAATCAAAGGCAAAAGATAAGAGAGGACAAGGGAGAGACTTATGATCCTATTTGCCTTTCAGATATGGAATCTGATGATGAATGGATCACAGAAAAAGAGGAGGCTTGCCTAATGGATTCGGAGCTGCAAGCAATAGATAACTCTTGGATGGATGTCCAAGAGTGCTTTAATATTGATGAAGGAGCTCCAAGTAAAAAGAGGAAGAGAGGTAATGTAAATTATTGACTTTCAGTTACAAAAACTTCCTACTTCCTAGTTTCATTCATCCAATTATCCAAATTATTAAATCCTTAACTTGTATTACATTACATGTATTCCATGATTAGGACCAAGAAACCTTAATGCAGTGGGCAAGAAGGACAAGAGAAAAAAACCCATGCAAGTTGCTGAATTTGAAGACATTGGAGATGATGGTGGTAGTGAAAATGGAGACGAAGAAGATGAAAGGGCAGTTGTGGTTGATGATGACACCCAAGTTGGTCATGATGATAACTTTGATGATATGCCTGAATTGGAGGATATTTGAAGAAGAGGATATTAGATTATTTAGTAATTACTAATTAGAAATTTAGAATCTTTTTGGCATCAATATGACATGGTTTATGTTTATTGAAGATTTGAAATTATGGCTTATAAGCTTACTTATGACTAATGAGTAATGACTTACAATTTAAGTATGTATTTGAGACTTTTGAGTATTATGTTCATGTTCTAGTATGGAATCATGTGTTTTTAAGTATTTTAGTAATGTGTTTCTAAATCGTATGATACGTTACGATTCACGATTCACAATTCAAAAATTGAAAAAACGATTCACGATACGATTCACGATTTAACAACTATGTACCCGACAATGTAAAGGATAATGGATTACAACTTCCAAACTAGACTAGCACATTACACGAATTAGGAGAGAAAGCTATGAGAGATTTGCAAATTCCTAACATTTCACTTGTATTAATCCTATTGAGTACTGCTGTCCAAACGAAACACTTGACCTTAGATTATATTTCAAAATCCAAAAGAAAATTTCCAAGAAAGGACATCTCCCTTTAGAAGAATGAGTAGAAAATAACAGGAAAACATATCAGAAGAATCAATAATCCAAATTCTTCTATCCAGCTTAGAAGAAATATGAGAAGAATCAAGTCAAAGCAGAAAGGACTACAGTTCACCACTCTCTATCGTTAGGTTCCAGAAAAAATAAACCCTTAATAGAATAGAAGTTATGAATGGGAAAACTTTCTAGAGAAGAAAGAAGTTAGAGATGTGGGAAAACCTCTAAGAAAGGAATATTTCCCACCCAAACATCCTCACAAAACTTGATATAAGAACCATCACCAAACCTCAAAGAAACTGGCGGTCTAAAAGGATTGTATCCCTAAGAAATAAACTTCTGGGGACTTGCATGAGTTGCAATGATCACTAGGTAAGCATCCCACCCATTTTGGTCAAAACTACACACTAAAATCTGAATTACTTCTTGCCATGATGAACTAGTCTCTAGAGGAAAACACCATAGCCATTTAGCTGTCAAAGCAATGATCTTTGACGCCAAATTTCCAAGACCCACATCCCCTTCCTCCCTGTAGCAAATCTCCCAACAAACAAGATGGTCTTCTATTCTCTCCCACACCAGACTAAAGTAAATTCTGAGGGAATTTTCTCAATCCTCTTGAGCCACAGCAACTGGAATCTGAAAATGGAGAGGTAGTGAATGGGAATAATGGACAAACATGCTTGAATAAGGGTAATAAAATCACCCAATGAGAAAAAAAACACCCTTCCAACTATCCAAAGATGGGTCCTTAAAAAACATAGCTCATGAGTTATCACCTAAAGGAATGCCCAAATAAGTGAAAGGCCATTGCAAATTTGACAATGGGCCATAGAGGCAAAAGAATGAGAATTGATATTTATCCCAGCAAATTCACTCTTTAGCCAAATTAATTTTGATTTAGAGAAAATCAAAGAATTGAAGAATGTAAAGAACGGAAATAGCCCCAGAGAGCATGAGCATCTGATATTCTGATTAAGCCTGTCAACCGCTAAAGAAAACAAGAACAGAAATAAAAAGATCTCCTTGCCTAACTCTCTCTTACATCAAAACCATGATTTAGGTTCGCCATTCACAATCACCAACATTTTAGCAATAGAAAGGCAAATAAAGATCTGCTTTCTCCATCTAGAACCAAAGACCTTCCTATGAAGGAACTTATCTAAGAAACTCCATCTTACTTGATCATATGCTTTTTCAAGATTTATATATATTGAAGGATTTATATATGTTAGAACAAAAAAAAAAAAAATAGAGGCTCCACTGCAGGCTAGAGTCTATCTCGATAAGCGAAGGATTTTGATATGAAGAGAAGCCACAACCAAGTGACTTACATATATTATGCCGAAGCTAATAGTAAATTAGACTTAACGTCACTGTCACTTAAATATAATCATATAATGCTCCCATGTCAACTAATTCTTGTCAGTTATGTCATGTTGACAGAAGAAGATCCACATGGTAGTTATGGAAAAGTAAAGGAGATACCTATTCTGTAATCTACACCTACGTATTTCTTAAGCTTCAATGAACACAAATTTCATATGTTAGTCAATAATATATCAACCTTGACAAATTTGCCAAAAACAAAATCTGGAACCATTTCTTGTAAAACATGGACGAAACAATTATTAATATCATAAAAAGAACATGTTAGGTCAATGATAATTCATTGAAGAGTGTTCATGTGCTTGTCAGTGCTACCAGAAATGATCCATCAAGCCCACAGTTGCCAGCAGATTCATCAGATGCAAAGGACAATACAACCAATTTCCTGGCATTCAGTACTGTAGAGAATTTTTTTCTCTCCACAGGTGGGTAAGCTGTAGGCACCTAAGGAGGGGGGGGGGGTAGGTGAGTACACAAGTAAATACAATTTCAAATTGTTTAGCACTCTGGGGCAAATGTTTCTTTCATTTTTTAGTACATTAGGAATTAAACCTATGACCTCTACCCAAACCCTGATCCTCCCAACCCCTTGAGCTAAACCTAGGTGCAAACAGTTTTTTCTAATAAAATGGAATGCAGTTTGACGTTGAGTGATATTCAGAAATAGCTTAAAAGCTAAATGCAAAACCTTTCACGTAATTAATCATTCAATCCTAAGTTAAAAGACTGTTGATCAAGATCTGCCGAAGTTGTACAGATACAAGCAATACAAAAATGAAAAATCAATAATACCTGCTGCTTAAATAGTTTCAAACAAGCTCTCTTTCTTATATCAGGCATATCGCTCAAAACACCTAACTCCATATTAGGCATGTACCTGCATCAATAACGAAACAACAACAGCATAACCACAAGCACCTCATATGCCAAACCAATAGTAGAAGCACATAATAAAACACCATATCAGCACATTCCACTAAAGCGTGAATGTTTTAACGGAAACAAACACAATGATCAATTCCCTCCCATCAAATTATTAAAGTAACTCAACCAAGACATTTTTCTCCTTTCTAAATAAAGGACTAAAGTAGCAAAAATTTGATGTGATTAATTGCAAGGTTTTCTCTCCAACCATTTCTAAGCGAGTGCATGACATCATCCAAACATCCAGTAAATAAGACTTCATTATCCTGAGCAACAAGGCTCGATTCTTCCTAGTTTCGAATACGAAACTGGCTTTCGGATACAATGATGGAACTTCACGGATTATACCTTTGGAAGAGATGAGAGTTGACAAGAGTAGTTGCGTGAGATCTTCCGGCGGAAGAAATAGAGGACCATTCCTGTCTGTAAGACGCCAGTTTTGGCCACTGGTTCCTAAGAATCCGTTGCGCAGCTGGCCTCCACAGCCGGACCACCGACAGCGGTAGCGGAGATGAACTCAAGTTCGAGCTTTGAGGCTTAGAATCGCTGGTTCTTGAAGGAGTAGATGCTGCTGAATCTAGGGTTTCCATTGTTGAGCATCTCCGAGCTTGGTTAGCCGTTGTAGTATATGATGACGGGAAAGAAAAGGGTGCGTGCCTATTGCATCAAAACTCAAAGTTACTGTCACAGTAAAAAAAAAATATTACGTAAAAATATAAAATTTTATCAATAAAACGAAAGTAATTTTATTTTATGTGCACGTTAAGTGCCTATTTAATTATTTTATATCAAATTATTTTTAAAATTTTTTTATTTTATTAAATTTTTTAAAATATAATCTAACCGAAAATTATATGATAATATTTATTTTATTTAATTAAAATTTTTAAATTAAACTAAAATTTATGAAGATTTAATTAAAAAAATCTTAAAAATAATTTAATATGAAAATAAATTTTAAAAAAATAAATTATATTTTTCTATAAAATGTCTCTTAAGCCCCCGGCTTCTTTCGCAAAATTACGAAAATGCCTAATATTAAAATGGCAATGCCTCCAAAAGCGGGGCCAGATTGAATTGAACCCTTTCTGTTTGGGCGCTCCGTGGTTACCAGTAGCTGTCATCAGTACTCCAGCCACTGAGATTTTCTCACCCTTGTCTCTCTGCTTTCCTCTTCTGTTGAGATTTCTTGTTTCCACCAGAAGTTCTCACTTGCTTCACACTTTCCACCGCAGATCTGCTCGACTCACACAGACCGTTTTAACGCTTCAGGTGCTTCTCTGGACCATTTAGCTCTCTTCTCTTTCACTCTCGTGCATTTTCTCTTTATGGGTGTGTATATCTCTATTTCTGCATGCGATTTCTGAGTCTTTCTTGGTCTCTTCCATATTACTAGTGATTTCGGGAGGGTTTGTTAACCAGGAATATGGTATATGTACATTGCAGCACATTTTGGATCATCTACTTCTGCCTAGGCTGTAGTTCCATGTTCAGCTTTTTGTTCTTTTTTTTTTTCCCTAAATATTCTTTTATTTCCAGAATACTAACACTTTTAAACTATTTAGCTTGCCAAAATACTTTTTTTTTTTTAATTGTCGAAGCCTTTTTCGTTTTTTTCTTTTAAACCCCTGAAATTTGCGTGAGAATTCGCCTTCATTGAGTTCTTATATTTGTTACAAAAGAAGAAATAGTAGGTGAAGGCGATTTTTTACCTATATTTTGAAAAAAAAAAAAGAAAAAAAATAGGCGAAGGCAATTTCTCACCATTTAAAACAAATGGCCTACCTTTCTTGTTTTCTCTCATTCATTTAATCTCACATATTCTTTCTCTCTTGATTTTAGGTGGAGGAAAAACTTGATGCGGATATCATAGTTTGAGTAGAAGTCTAGAACACTTACAGCTATTCAGTAACTGGAGGTACTTTGTTGCTTTAAATTTTTGTAAAGAGTTTACTGTGGTTTGTTTAATTTTTTGTGTCTTAAATATAGTTAAGATAATTTTCCTAATAATTGATGTCAAATAATATTAATTTGCAGATTAGTTATGCCCAATGGGTAAAAGGCTGGTCGTATTTGTTTATTATAATGGACAAATTATTAGAAGTGATGAAGGAGTCACCTTTGAGTGTGCTGACTTCCTGTGTATGAAAACATTACATTGGAGGGTTTGAAAACAAAGATACAAGCAAAAGTCAATATTGGAAAGAGAAAAAAAGTGACTGATGTTAAGTATAGATGCCCTATATCAAGTGGTGATGAAATTCAGTTTAGAACTTTAAAACTGCATGATGATGATGATGTGAAGTTAATGTTTGATAATCATGAACAATATCCTAATATTTTTGTAATCGAGTTATATGCTGAGTTAGAGGAAATTAATCATGATGAACAACCACCCCCACAACATCAGGAATGTGGCCCTTCTAATGTACCAGCTTCATGTTCTATTGCTACACAATTGTCATGGACAGTTGAGACTCCTCAATACCAATCACCTCGATCTCCACAAGTATGCATTAATGAGCAACATGAGTCGTTCCATAGTTCATTTGTGGCTGATGTACTACGGTGTGTCACTATGATAACTCGTATAGACCATTGAGTCCGG
The DNA here is from genome assembly GCA_019955255.1 of Castanospermum australe. Taxonomy (NCBI): domain Eukaryota; kingdom Viridiplantae; phylum Streptophyta; class Magnoliopsida; order Fabales; family Fabaceae; genus Castanospermum; species Castanospermum australe. The sequence goes on along the minus strand of NSJW01000125.1, from coordinate 428,033 downwards.
TTATGCATGACTCACCTATTGGAGCAATTAAAGGTGTTGCCAAAGATAGTGTACGACCAAGTTCATGTGGTTTTGATCATGATTCTTCAACTCCAACTATTGAGGAATATGTTGGTGACTTTAGTGAAGATGATGAAGGGGCTGAACTAGGATATAGTGAACACAATGAAGATTCTGATAAAGACGACCTCAATAATGTCAATATTGTGGACCTGCCTACTCGTGAAATGGGTAGTGGTATGCTTCCTACTTTTAAGATTCCATCTTATTTGTTTATCTTCGAGCCGGATCAAGTGAATGTGGATGAATTCCCTGAATATGCAAGAAACATTAACACGAGAAGTTAAAATGTAACTAATGATCTATGTCTTGGGATGCATTTTCCGTCAAAGGTGGCTGTGCTTTTTTCTATTAAGCACTACCACATACGTAGGTCATTAGATTACAAAGTTATACAACCTAGGCCAACCAACTATCTTGCTAGGTGTAAAATGTATGGACAAGGCTGCAATTGGTGCATAAGAGCAACTTTTATGAAGAAGGAGGTATGGGAGATTAGAAAGTACAGTGGGCCTCATACATGTACATCCACAATGGTTTCTCGGGATCATTGCAAGTTAGATATTGATATGATTTGTTTATGCATTATAATTTTGGTTAGTGCAAATCCTGCCATCACCATTTCAGAGATAATTGCTGAGATGCAAAGTCAGTTTGGGTGCCAAACCCATTGTAGGAAAGCATGGAAAGCAAAGCAGATGGCAATTGTTAAAGTGTTTGGAGACTGGGAGCAATCATATAATGACTTGCCTAAATGGTTGAATGCAATGCAACGCACTAATCCTGGTGCAATTGTGGACCTACAAACACGTCCTGCTTATGTTAGAAACCGAGTGGTGGAGGGTAGAAGAATCTTTCATCGCTTGTTTTGGACATTCAAGCCGTGCATTGACGGGTTTCCTTATTGTAAACCACTTGTTCAAATAGATAGTACGTTCCTATATGGGAAATACAAAGGGAAATTGTTGCTGGCTATTGCTCAAGATGGAAATAGAAACGCAATACCAATTACTTTTGCCATTGTGGAGGATGAGACAAAGGAAGCTTGGTCATTCTTTCTCACTAACTTGCGTAGACATGTGACACCACAAAATGGCATATGCTTGATCTCTGACAAACACGAAGCCATAGAAAGTGATTTAAGACATCCCGGGAGTGGGTGGCTACCTGCAAATGCATATCCAGTGTACTGCATTCGTCATATTGCTGCTAATTTTATGAGTATGTTTAACAACAAGGACATCAGGAAGCAAATTGTTAACATGGGTAAGTACTCTAATCATAATTAAAATTTTCAAATGTTGTTTTTGTTAACATTAGTTAAATAACAATGATATTAATGAAATATTTACTTTTAACAGGATATGAATTGAATTGTCAGCAATTTGGAAGGTATTATCAGAATCTCCAAATGCAAAATGAGGATGCTGCAAAATGGCTTGAGAAAATTCCTAAGGAAAAATGGAGTCAAGCATTTGATGAAGGAAGGCGTTATGGGCACATGACAACCAACATAGCTGAGTGTATTAATTCAATGCTGAAGGGGACACGTATCCTGCCCATTACTGCTTTGGTGCAGTCCACATTTTACGAGTTGGTTTCACTATTTGTTACCATGGGGATCAAGCAATTGAAAATGATAGAGGCTGGGCATACATATTGTGAATACTTTACAAAGGTCATGCAAGATAATAGAAGAAAAGCAAAATCCCATGCTGTTCATGATACTATGAGATCAAATTCTACATATATAGTTAAGGAGTTAGTTGACCCACAGGAGGGGGTTCCTGTGATGATGTGTAGAGTAAATCTTGATGAGAGGTGGTGTGATTGCGGGTAATTTCAAACACTCAAGTTCCCTTGTTCACATGTAATTGCTGTGTGCATCCATGTGCATGTAGATTGCTTTCAATCTGGGGACAATATTTATAGATTGGACACCATCTTTTAAGTTTACGAGCTGGATTTCAATCCAATTGGAAATGAAGAAGGCTGGCCTGAGTATCATGGCCTGGTCGTGTGACATGATCCTACAATGCGTAGAGACCTTGATGTTCCACCAAAACCAAGTTGCATCCATGATGAGATGGGCCTTAGAAAGGAGGGCCAATCGAAAAGGTGTGAGTTACGCACGAGGGAAGGTCATACTCGACGACATTGTCCTTTTCGAAATTCTACCTCTGGATAGAGTTTGCGTCATTAAGGAGATGGGTAAGCTATTGTCTTTGGTTGTCATGTAACAATGGATTATGTAACTGTTAACATTAATATGAAACCATTGTCTCTTTTCTCTCGTTCATTAGATTCAGCAACTATAAATGTTCTAAATTGATACAATTAGTTTGTTAAATTTTTAAAAGAAATACAATTCATAACAACACAAAATTATCAATTCATTAAAAAATTGAAATATAAGGCGACTTTTCCCCTTTAAAAAAATTTCTTGAATACCTTATTGAGAAGTTGCCTTCAGGGTTTACCAAAAAAAAAATATTAAAGTGACTTTTGACAGAGAAAGAAACAGAGTATTTTGGTAAATGATTTTAAAGTTTTATGATTTTGTAAAATAAGAAAATATAAAAAGGCCTATATGTTCAACCCTGTGCTAAATCTTTCTCTGCATTTAAGTAAAAAATTTGTAATTTATATCATACATGACAGCAGTGTTCATGTGATGAATGTCTAAGAGAAACATATGTTCTTGATAAATAATGGGTATTTATTTTAAAGGGGAGGAGTAGAACTATGTTTGAAGAAGTTGATATTAGAATATAAAGTGCAACACATAAAATAAAGAGATTATGTACATTTAACTTTCTGCGTAACGTTTTTCCTGCATACTGCTTCTGCATAAACAAAATCCTGCACATAGTTTTTCTGCATCCTATTTCAACACAAAATGATTCTGCATGACGTTTGTTGCATAAAAAAAGTTGAGTTGTAGTGAGTTCAAATTTCTATATAGGATTGTATGTAAGAAGGCTCTGCATAATATTTTTACACACTGATTTCCTGAATCTAGAACATTTCTGCTCTTCAATTAGTGTTTTTACATAGAAAGTTCCTGAATCTATAATTACTTGCAGGTCATTATATGGTTTAAATCATATAATTTCATGTTAATGTAAGTTACATATATACACACTGATATCTGTGAATTTGTTTATATTATATGAAAAACCTTAGGCAAGGAGCATGAGAAGCAAATCATGTCTACTTATATGATCATCTGTGCCAAAGTTTCCAATAAATTGATACCAAAGTTGCAGTTGTCAAATCAAATCGAAGTTTGAATGTGGTATGTTCTTTTGCTTTTTAGTTGTTTTTTTTTCCCTGTTGGAACATATGTAGTCAAATAAAACTCAAACTAGCTATGTCTATTTTGTGTGAACATATTTAGTTGTTTATTTGGCATTGAAGCAAGCAGCTGAAGTCCACATGTCTTAAACTCGAGACAAAAAAAAAGGTGCAGCTATACCTTCAATCTTGTTTTGCAGCCTTTGAATGATACTGGTTCTTATTTCTTGATATTTTTCTCTTCTTATGGAATATGATTCCTGCTGGTTAGTTGTTGATTTAGTTTTTGGATTCTATGCACAGTATGCTCTGTCTCTCACTCTCTCTCTGTGAGCCTAATAAAACAAAAATCATGTTTGTGATTGAGCAATTTTCTGTTATTGTGATGTGAATGGTAAACCTAAATCTTGGTGTAAAAGGGCAGCATGGTCGAAGGTATGGGGATCCTTTTCCCCATTTCTTGTTTACTTTAGTGGTTGATGTTTTGAGTCGGATGTTATAAGCTGCTTTATAACAGCTACTCTAGTTCATAAACAACTGGACACTTGTTCTTACACTGTAAGGCGGCTATTTTCTTATGGAACAATTTGCTTGTGGGGCTTGGTGGGCAGTGCGTGTGCCTTTCTACTTCGGAACAATTTCTGCTTGTTAGGTTTATAGCTTTTGGCAAAAAGAAGGAAGCAAAAATTTTTTGGCACCATGCAGTCTAGCAATCTTTTGGTGCATATGCCCTCTTTGGTGTTATGCTGATGGTTGTTTTAAGGGAGTTGCCTTTTCTGACTTGTACAGAGATTGAGCAGTTTTGCTGCATTTTTTCACCTTATTGTACTTTCCTTTTTCTGCTTAGGAGGAGTCCTTCACCCTTCTTCTTATGTACTTTCCCTCTTTTATAGAAATGTTTTTAATTATCACAGAAAAGAAACAGCCATTTATGTCACTAATTGCCAAAAATGGGTATGGCATTTATTCACTTATTTATTTTATTTTTTTTTCTTGAAAGTAGTATTACGAGTCAAAAAAATTTGACAAAATTCAATTAAAATTTACTTAAATTCATAAATGATTGTTAGATAGAAAACAAAGTGATAATAACTGCTTATCTATTCATGTGTCAACTCATTATTTCAAACATTTTGTAAAAAAAAAAAAACTCATTTTATCAAAATAATTACATGAGAAAAACACCCCCAAATGTATATTAAGATGTGTTTAGACGTGCCTTTTTTATTTGGATTCCGTGGTAGCCTTGTTCAAAACATGACCTGTTTTCATTCTTACTAATTGCTGTTTTATTTAATTATAATAAATATACAATTAAAAAAGTTATTATTATTATTATTATTATTTAAGTTCATGAAGAGAATTTATATGAAAAAATTAATAAGGAAAATTTTACGAATTAATTACTACATTGAATTTCATTATTTATTTAATATGCGATATAATAATTATTCACTTGTAAAAAATAATTTATTATATAATATAAAAATAATAGTCTCTTCAAAAAAAATTTCTGCTCAAGAAGACTTATTTTCTTACTCAATAATTTTTCGTGTGGCCTTTCTTTGAAGGATTAATTTAATGTCATATGCCTTTGAAGAATCATTTTAATGTCACTTTAAATTTTTAGATGACTAATTTGATGTCACATATTTTTAAAAGACCAAATTAATGTGAAGTAAATTTTTAAATGATTAAAATAATAATTTAGTATAAATGTTAAATTTTATATTTAAGTACTTCACACGTAACTTGATTTATATAAAATATAGATTATAATTAAAGATTTTTTTATTTATGATTTTTCACTCAAATTATAGATTTTTTAAAAATTTACATAACTTTTTTTTAATTACATAAATTAGCTAAATTATTCAAAGTTAAAATTTATTAAAACAAAAAGTATAAAGAGTTATGTTGTGAATTACAAAGTCAAATATTAATCACAAGTGGTAGACCTAAATTCAAAATTTAACAATTATAAATATTTTACTTAGATCAAATTATAATCTCATTTAAATTAAAAATTATCACTTTATGCTAATTAGTTTCTAAGCATTTAAAAATTGTAGTAGAAAATATACCATTTACAATTTAATTTAATTATTTTGTTTTCTAGCTAAATATATTTTGCAAATAATAATTTAATTATTTTGTGTTGATAAATATTTTATCATGGCTTAAAAATAATATAATAAAATATTATATGTAAAATATATTTTATAAAAAAAATTATTGTCTAAACAAATTAAGAGAAAATTAACAAAACAAATCTATCAAATGTAACGATTGCATGCACTTAAATTTTAAATTCTCCTAATCCCATGATGGATACTCATTTATAATTTTCACGAAAGGGCTGGTATTTATAAATATTTGTAGATATTCAGTAATTTAAAATAAAACTTTAAAAATCACAAATTTAAAAATATAGATGAATAAAATTTAGCCTCATATATCATAATTTTTTTTAATAATTTAAAATACTTACAAAATTAAAATAATATATCACAAATAACATATCAGGTTGAATTATATTTCTTAATAATCAATCCACATAAATATTTATTGTTAGAATGATATAAATTCTTTTCAATAAAGTTAATCATTTTGAATTCAACACTAACAATGGGAATGTTACCTGTAACCTGTCATCTGTTATTGTCACCTGATATCTGTTATATATCACCTGTCACTTGTGATCCGTTATATGTAACCTGTTATCTGTCATTTATCACCTGTTACATGTCACCTGTTACTTATCACCTATCACTTGTTACATGTTATTTATCACCTGTCACTTATTACTAGTTACCTGTCATCCATAACCTGTAACCTGCTATCTGTTACTTGTTATCTATTACCTGTCAACTGTTACCCATTACCTACTACTTGTTATCTATTACTTGTTGCCTGTCACCTGTAACCTGTTACTTGTGACTTGTTATCTGTCATCTATCACCTATCACCTATCACCTATCACCTATCACCTATGACATGTTACATGTTATCTGTTACTTGTCACTTGTTAATTATTATCTGTTACCTGTTACTTATCACCTGTGACTTGTGACCTGTGACCTATTACCTGTTAATTGTCATCTGTTATGTGTCACCTGACAAATATCACTTGTTATCTATCACTTATGACCTGTTATGAGTCATCGGTCACCTGTTACCTGTCACCTGTTACTTGTCACCTGTCACCTGTGACATGTTATTCGTTACTTGTTACTTGTTACATACTACCTGTCACCTGTAACTTGTTACCGTTTACCTATTACTAGTTACCTATCACTTGTTAGCTATCACTTGTGACCTGCTACCAGACCCGTCACCTGTGACTTGTTACTTATGACCAATTACCTGTCACCTGTGACTTATGACATGTTACCTGCTACTTATGACCTATTATCTGTCACATGTCACTTACAACCTATTATTTGTTACTTGTCACTTGTTATCTGTGACTTATTATCTGTTACCTGTGATCTGTTACCTAACACATATGACTTATTATCTGTGACCTATTACTTGTCATCTGTGACCTTATAACCTACGACTTGTTATCTGTCACCTGCTACCTGCTACCTGCCACCTGTCACCTGTCACCTGTCACTTTTCACCTGTCACCTGTCACTTTTCATCTGTCGTCTAATACTTATTACATGTGACATGTGACCTATTACCTGTTATTTTTTACATATCACCTATACATGTTACCTGTCACCTATTACCTATTACTTGTCACATGTGACTTGTTATCTGTCACTTATCACTGCTAACCTGTGACCTGTGACATGTCACCTGTTACTTGTACGTTGTCACATGTTACCTGTTGCCTTGTCACTTATCACCTGTCACTTGTTACCCGTTATATGTCACTTATTACAAGATAGCTGTCACCTGTCATATGTCACCTGTTACTTGTTAGTTATCACTTGTTATTTATTAGTTGTTACCTGTTACCTGTCACTTGTGACCTGTTATCTGTGACATGTTACAAGTCACCTGTTACAAGTCACCTGTTACCTGTCACATGTCTGTCAACTGTCACTTATTACATGTTCCCTGTCACCTATTTTTTGTCACCTCACTTGTTCCCTATTACTTATAACCTGTGACTTGTCACAAATAACATATCAAGTTGAATTATATTTTTTAGATTAAACTATCATTTTGGTCCTTCAAAAATTCACTTGACATTAATTTGGTCATTCAAAAATATGTAATATCAAATTAGTCATCTAAAAATTTAAAGTGACATCAAAATAGTCCTTCAAAGATATGTAACATTAAATTAGTTTTCAAAAAATTTAAAATAACATCAAATTGGTCCTTTCGAATGACCATTTTGGAAGACTATTTTGATGTTACTATAAAATTTTTGGAGGACTAACTTGATGTCATGTATCTTTAAATGATTAAATTGATGTTAAATATTTTTTTAAAAGATCAAATTGATGTCAAGTGAATCTTTAGAGGATTAAAATGATAATTGTCTGTTTTTTAATAATCAATCCACATTAATATATATTGTTAGTCACCTGTTACCTGTCACCTATGACTTGTTACCTGTTATCTGTTATTTGTTATCTGTCATCTAACCTGTTACCTATCATCTGTAATTTATTACATGTGATCTGTGACCTGTTGCCCATCACCTATAACCCGTTACCTATTAACTATTACTTGTCACTTATTATATATTAGGTGTTACCTGTTACCTGTCACATGTTACTTATTACCTGTCACATGTTACCTGCTACATGTCACCTGTCACTTGTGACCAGTTATCTATTACTTGTGTCGTTATTTGTGACTTATGACCTCTTACCTGTTACTTGTTATGAGTCACATGTCACCAATTTGTCACCTGTTACCTATGACCTATAATCTATCACATACTACTTGTAACCTGATACATGTTATTTATGACTTGTTACTTGTGACCTATGATCTATTACCTGTCACCTGTGAGTATTTATCTGTCACTTATTGTCTGTAATTTGTCACCTGCCACCTGTCACCTGTTACGAGTTACCAGTTACCCATTACCTATAACATTTTACTTGTTACTTGTCACTTATTACCTTTGACTTGTTACCTATCACCTGTGACCTGTTACCTGTTACATATCACCTATTACCAGTTACTTATCACCTGTCACCACTGACCTGTTACCTATGACTTATGACCTGTTACCTGTTACCTGTCATCTGTAATCTGTTAACTGTCACCTGTCACCTATTATTTGTTACCTGTCACCTGTTAACTGTTGTCTATTACCTATGTCCTATTACCTGTTGCTTGTCACCTATTACCTGTCACCTGTCACCAGCTATTTGTTACATGTGATCTGTTACTTATTATTTGCAACCTGTTACATGTCAACTTTCACCTATGACTTGTCACCTGTTACCTGTAACTTGTCACCTGTTACATGCCACCTATCACCTATTATCTGTCACCTGTCATTTATTATCCGTTACTTGTCACCTGTTAGCTATTACCTGTCTCAAATAATCTCCAAAATCCTAGAAATGGATGTGTTTGGAATGATAAATTATATGATTTGATTTCATTTGTAAATCAAATTCTTTATTTGAAAAATTATAAAATATGAATTAATATGATTTGGAAATTCATGAAATCTAATAGATTTTAATTAGGTTAATTTAAAATCTATTATCTATTATATATTATATAATACAAAGTAATTATCTCTCCAAAAATATTTTTTCCCACTCAAGAATATTTCTTTTCCTGCTCAACAATTTTTCATGCAGAGATTCTTTCCTCTAAAAAATTTCCTAACAATATTTACTAGGATTTCATTAATTATGAATTTAATTTTATATTAATTTAATAATTACGTCTAATCCTTAGTTACCATGTTTTCATAATGTCTCTGTTATATCTTTTAAATTTTAAATTTTATATTCAATTTTATATTTAATCTATTGTATCTATTATCTATTATATAATATAAAAATAATAATCTTTCTAAAAACATTTTTTTTCGCTCAAGAAGACTTCTTTTCAAGTTTAACAATTTTTCATGCAGAGTTTCTTTCCCCTAAAAAATTTCCTAACGATATTTATTAGGATTTCATTAATTATAAATTTAATTTTATATCAATTTAATGATTACATTTAATACTTAGTTACTATATTTTCATAAGGTCTCTTTTATATCTTTTAAATTTTAAATTTCGTATTTAATGTATTGTATCTATTATATAATATAAAAGTAATTGTTTCCCCAAAAAAAAATTTTCAACTCAACAAATTTTTGTGCAACTTTTCTTTGAAGGACTAATTTAATATCATGTCTTTAAAGAATCATTTTGATGTCATTTTAAATTTTTTAAATAATTAATTTGATATCACATATATTTGAAAGGTCAAATTGATGTCAAGTAAATTTTTAAAAAATTAAAATAATAGTTTATTCTAAATTTTAAATTTCAATTTAATTTTTTATTTAATTACTTGAAACGTAGCTTGATTTATATAAAATATAGAATGTAATTAATTTTTTTTATTTTTTTTATTCAAATCAGGAATTTTTTTTAATTTACGTAGCCTATTTTTTCAAATTACATAAATTAGCTAAATTATTCAAAGTTAAAATTTATTAAAACAAGAACTATTAGAGGTATGTTATGAATTTCAAAGTAATTACAGGTTCTAATACTAAATTCAAATATTAACAATTATAAACATTTTCTTGTATCAAATTATAATATCATTTAATTAAGAATTATCACTCTATTCTAATTAGTTGCTAAGCATTTAAAAATTATAGTAAAAAATATACTATTTATAATTTAACTTAATTATTTTATTTTCTAGCTAAAAATATTTTGGAAATAATAATTTAATTATTTTGTGTTGATAACTTTTTTTGTCACAATTTAAAAATAACATAATAAAAAATTTAAGTGAAAAATATTTTATGAGAAAAATTATTGTCTACATAAACTAAGAAAAAACATACATAACAAATCTACTAGATTTAATGATTACGTACACTTAAATTTTAAATTCTACGTACTTAAATTTTAAATTTTATGCACTAAAATTTTAAATTCTCTTTGTTCCTTGACAGGTACCCTTTTATAATTTTTACAGGAAGGCAAGTATCTATAAATATTTGTAGATATTTAATAATTTAAAATTAAACTTTAAAAATCACAAATTTAAAAATATAAATAGATAAAATTTAACATTATATACTACAATTTTTTTAATAATTTAAAATATTTATAAAATTAAAATAATATTTTGTAATAATTAATCCACATAAATATTTATTGTTTGAATTATATAATTTTTTTTAATAATGTTAATTATTATGAATTCATTTATTATAAAAAAATTATTGTAAAATATTAAAAAAATATAAATTTTCATATCACCTCAAAAACAAAAATCATAATATATATAAGATGTTAAAAAAAAAAATTACGAGTATCAACAGTACAAATAATATTATCTTCGTCTTATCTTTATTTATTAAATAAGTATCGTGTAATACCCGGGCCTTTACAAAACTTCACCGGGCCCCACCTTAGTTTAAAGAAAAAAAAAGCTAAAGCACAAAACAAAAGAAAACCCACATGAACGGACACCATACGGAGCAATAGGAGAATAAGCTTCTCCGTGAGACCGGTGAGCTCGTCTCCTCCCCTTCGAGCCGAAGTCTCCATCTTTCTCCCCTTTTTTGGCCAACACCCACTTGCATTCAAAGCTTAAGATGAGTTTCTAGACTTGGATTTTTGTTTATTTTGTGCCATTTAACTATAAAACTATAAAAAGTTCGCTGTCTTACCAAGGTAAAATGAATATTCTTAAGATTTTACGGGGTAATATAAGAGATTAAGAGTTTGTGGTTATTTAAAGTTTTATGGGTAAGTCAAATCTTAATTTATTTTTAAATTTCTTGTAATTTTTGAAAATCCTAAACCATATAATTTGAGAATTTTGTCTATACTCATTTTTCCATGATTATTCTTACTTAGAATATTTTTTTTAAAACTTTCACAATTTGAAAATTTAGAATCTAGTAGATGAAATTTGGTTTTGAGATTTTGGCTTTAAGTGAAATATGTAGAAAGTTTCTAAGAGTGGTTCTGACTATGTGTCAGTTATTATTCAGTTTATTTGAATTTATTGAAATGTTTTGTTTGTACTAAATTCTTAGAGACTATTCCATTTGCACCCGTTTGAGCCGTTGGGACCGTTTTGGACAGATTGGTGGCTAAGAATTACACCTCTATGGTTTAATTCTTAAGTCATGTTTAGACTACTATTCGAGATTTAAATTTAATGAATTTTATGATAATACTAATTATGTGATTATTTATTTGTAAAAGTGTCAGATTTTATTATTTAGGGAAACAAGATATTTTTTTTATATAGGAAATATTAGTGGAAGTATGAAGGTACTTAAGGATGAATTTCATATTGGAAGTTATAGCTCCATATGCTGAATTTATATTTTTACAATGACACTGTTTATGCCCTTGAACTTATAAGTTATTTCAAGTTATATCTATAAAAAGTGAATGAAAAAAAATGTTGAATTCTAAGTTTCTGAAAGTGATTTGATTTTATTAAGAGAATTGAGAAATGAGAATTTGTGATTTTATTGTATTAGAAACGTTTTTGAATATTCATTGTGGGTTTCATGTTAGAACACCATTTGCCGTTGGCGAAGAGATATAATGACTATGTGCATATAGTAAATTGAGATGCAATTTATTTAGTTATTGGGTGAGCTGACGCTTAGCTCCTTTTTATGGTTGTAGGATGAGCGGACCTTAACCATAAGATTTGCGCCTGGTGAAGCGAGACCCCTGGCTTAAGATGATATTTATTTGTTTATTAGGTGAGCGGACCCTTAACCTCTTGACATGGTTTTAGAGTAAGCGGACCTTAACTATGAGATTTGTACCTGGTGAGGTAAAATCCCTAGCTTATGATGGGTATGAGGTTTGACTTGTTGGGTTGAGAAAACTTCCCAACTTGTATTACAGTTTTTCATAAACCCACAGATTTTTGAGAAACATTATGCTTATGTATAGTTTGGCAAAAGAAAGGATTATTATATCACAATTATGAGCTTTATTTTATTAAAGTAATATTTTTTTTCAATTACTTTGAAGTTGAAGATTTGATCTTGTACTTGTTTCTCCTTTATAGTCATTATGTTTATTATATCTCATTGAGTCTGTATGACTTATTCTTTTTTATTTTTACCATTCAGATTAGTAGGTGGTCGAGTAAGTGGCTCCTGGGATTTACGGTCTTCTTCCCAAGCATGATTTTCTTTTGATAGGTCTCCTTCATGTGGGTGACTTGAGTGTCTGGCTCTAGTATCTTACAGCTATAGGAATAGAATTATATAATCTTTGACCAGTGATATAATTTTTCTATAGTTTTTGGTAACTAGTTGAGACTATATATATGTCTATATAGTTATTAATATGCCTGGTGATATATTAGAGTTATTAAAGTATTTTACAGGTTATATTAAATTTTGGATTAGTTCATTTTTTAGGGAGACTTTACCAAGTTTTCAGTGGCTCTATTATGGTATTTAAGGATGTTGGTTAAGTTCCTCTGTATTATTAGACTTGTCAGGCTATGTAGATAATTAACTTAGCCTATGCGCCGATCATGGCTAGAGGTTGGGTCGTGACATACTTGTTCCTCGCTCCATCGTAACTACTCTCTACAGATCTCATCGGGTGCAAGGATTTTTGCCGTGCTTAATTCAAATTTTTATATTATTATAGATGTTATTAGAAAGAATTGATTACTATCATAAAATTTAAGATTTCAATAAGGATGAAAAGTTAATTAAGAATATTATCATTTATCTTTAAGATATAAAATGTAATTATTATATGTAGATTTATTCTACATATTATATATATTTTTAATTTAAATTTAAATATTTTTAGACACATTTTAAGAATAAAAAATTAAGTTACATATTATGAAGTGAAAATGCTAAAAAGATTTCTCTACACATAAACTTAAAAATCAATAATAATTTTATTTATTTATTAAAATAAATTTACTATGCATAGCACATATACAAATTTAGTTATTTAAAAAAAACAGTTATTATTTTGTTGCCATTTATGTTCGATATTTAATTATAATATGTGAAGAAAAAATTGAGAAACATATTATTTATTTATAAATTTTTTTACACTCAAATAATTTGTTAAAAACTTTGCAACATGCATATATTGTTACATTACGTACCATATGAATATGTTCGACTCATATATGTTCTAACTTCGGCAGCAAAAAAATTTATGAAAGTGTCATTTTATTAAGTAAAATTTCAGCCAATAAAATGCTTTAAATTTATAATTTAACATTTAGACCTTAAATAAATGTATGTAAAATTGAATGATATAGCAATTTAGGAAAGTTGTCACACCAAGTAGATTTTTTTTTTAATCTTAAAAATTTATAATATAATATTTATTGCGCGCTTAGCCTTAGGCAGTAAGGAAACTCCGACGTCGTGTTCAAGCGTAAAGGCCTGGGCCGTTTGGTTCCTCCAAAACGACGACGCGTGACACTGCCGACGAGCACTAGCGTTGATAGGGTGACACGTGTCATAACCCCGCACAAGTAAGAGGAGGAGGAGCAGGAGGAGATGATGCCACATTAGCGGCTTCCTCTTTCAATTCGGCCACGTGGAACTCCAAAGAATCAGATTCGTCTCTAGATTCTTCCAGGTCACATCTTCAGAATCTTCCCCAAAAAGGAAACACAAAATTACTGATTATTAGAAACAAGAAAAAGAATTCAATTTTGTAGCTGTGAGCGCCCAACAAATTTAATTTTCTTTCAGTTTTATTTATTTATTTATTTCTTCCGTGAATTTTACAAAAGTATGCTCTGGATTTTGCTTCGATTTGGATTCTCTTTCTCTTTTTCGGTTTTTCTACCCGTGCAATCCTCTTTCTCTCTCCCTCTGTCTCTCTCGATCAACTAGGGTTTGCTCCCACCGATACGATTGATCCTGCTGGCGATATCAAAACTGTAATCTTTGTATTTTCAGTTTTATTTGTGGGATAATAATAATTATAATGAGATGTCGATTGTGAATTATTGATTCTTTTTGGTGCTGTAGCTGATTGGGGGTGCGGAACGTTTCTGTTTGGTTTCCGAGAAACGGATGTCCGGCTAAACGAGTGACAGAGAGAGGTTCGCGCTTTGACTGCTCTGCTCTGTAAACTGTCGTTTCCAAAATGTTGTAAGTTTCGCTTGATATGCCAATGGGTCCTCGTGTTTTAAATTTTCTTCTGTTTTCTCTTTTGTTTTGATAAATTGAGTGAAGTATACCTACTTTGTCGAAACATCGCCTCGATTATTTGGGTAAGCATACTTTTGACAGCACTTCACACCTCCTTTATTTATCAGTGGCAGCATTTCAGTTTAAGTAAATGAAATTTACTTTGTTTGGTTAAATGTCTTGTATTGTTTGATACAGATCGAGAACATGCTTAGTTACCGCAATAGGTTAGAGAATCTTTTTTTTTTTTTTTAATTTATCATTTTTTGGATGCAGGTGTTGTGCATGCTTGTTGTCCATCACTCTGTATCCTTACTGGGGCTAGGAAGTTAGAATTAGCAAACAGAGATTAAACAGAAGATGCTTTGGAGAAAAATTGGGGATGATGAACGGCTTTCCAGGTCAATATATTTTTTGTGAGAAGCAAGGTGGAGTAGTTATATCTTCTACGGCATGTCATTGCCTATATGAATTTTTGTTGAAGAATGAGACATATGGAGTAAGATTTGATCATGTTATTTAGGTTTTTTATGACATTATTTGATGTTGGAACCCACACTGAGGTTTATGATCTTAGGCATTTATCAGATTTAAGTTGGCTTGCCACGACCAAGCAAATCTGATTACCAATATAGTTGCAGCTTTTAGAAGTATAGTTGAGGAATGGATGATGACAGAGAGTTTGAGGTGTTACTTCACAGTTGGAATACCAAGAATCCAACTGATCAGCTTTTCATCATTTCTTGCTTTATTGCTGCCCTAGTTGGAATTTTGACCATAGCCTATACAGCCTTTCAGTGGCGGAGAAACATCAATCTAAGTTGGATGAAAGCCATTGCTAGATCTAAGAAAAACCCAAAGTCGAGACACAAAGTTCCTGTGGCCCCTCATACTTGGATTCTAGAATCTGCATCTCGTGGAAAGAATTTAAACTGCTGTGCATGCTTTAAGTCCGTATCACCCTCTCAAACTCTAGGGCCTATTGTATCTTCTGACAGTTTTATCCACCAATGCTGTATCTGTGGTGCAGCAGCTCATCTAAGCTGTTCTTCTAGTGCCCACAAGGATTGTAAATGTGTCTCTATGATTGGATATGAGCATGTCATGCACCAATGGGCTGTTCGTTGGACAGACGTTGCTGATCAACTTGATGAAACTTCTTTCTGTAGTTACTGTGAAGAGCCATGTGGTGGGTCATTCCTCAGTGGTTCTCCTATATGGTCTTGCTTGTGGTGTCAACGTTTGGTACACGTTGATTGTCATAGTACAATATCTAATGAAACGGGTGATATATGTGATTTAGGCCCATTTAAAAGATTGATACTATCACCATTGTATGTCAAGGAACTGAACAGGAACTTGCCAGGGGGCTTTTTGAACTCAATTACTCATGGAGCAAATGAGATAGCATCTTCAGTTCGTGCAAGTATTAGAAACCAGGGCAAAAAGTACAAGCATAGAAATGAACCTGCAGTTGAAACTGGGAATAGCGAGATCACTGGTGATATGTCCACAGAAAGCACCGGTGATACTCATCAAATAGTTGATGGCCATCATGAAGTGGAGGAAAAAAATAATGGTGGCATGAATAATGAGGTTCAACATCAAGATGGTGATGTAGATAATAAGATGGATAGAAAACCCAGTTTTAGACGCAATTTGTCAATCAGTCAGAGGGATGAGTCTCACATATTAGGAGTGAAACAGAAATATGAGCTGATTGATTTGCCTCCAGATACAAGACCATTGTTAGTTTTTATTAACAAGAAGAGTGGTGCCCAGCGTGGAGACTCACTTAGGCTGCGTCTGAATGTTCTTTTAAATCCTGTTCAGGTTTGTTACTCTGCCACATATTACATTTTCTGATTACCGTTTGCGTATTTGTTTGTTGCTTCCAGTTTTCTTCGCTCCATTGTTTGCAGCCTTTTTAAAATTTATGTTTCAAGGTGGAGTTAACCTAGTCTCAGCTGAAAGTTAGATGTTGGCTTTTTGAGAAGTCTTGATTTGTATTATGTGAACCATGAAAAAGTATCTCCATCGAGGATGGATACACGTTTTTTGAGAATTAGTGACTGAATTCTATTAAACATTAAAAAATTTGATCCAGTAGCTATTGAAACGGTAAAAGTTCAATGTATATAAAATGGAAGCTCTGATGATTTTTTTGGGGTCAGAGAAAACATCAACCATAAGCCACACTCATCGATCAAGCATTCATCTATTCCATATTGAATGCAGTAGCTATTAAAACAGTAAAACTGCAATGTATATAACTAGGAAGCTTTGATGATTCTTGGGGTCAGAGAATACTTTTTTTTTTTTGGGCCATAAAATAAAATGCATATACTTGGGGTTAGAGGATACATTTTGGGCCATAAAATAAAATGCATATACTTGGGTTTAGAGGATACATAGTTAACCAATAAGCCACAACCATCCATCAAGGATTCATCTCCTTTTATGAAATCACTTAAACATAACAAGATGACAGAATAATTACTATCTTATAAAGATATACATGAAAAGCTGCTAAAAATTGCTAAAATATTCCTCTTGTGCTTGTTGTAAATAGTCTTTGACTAAATGTTATTGACAAACCTTTCTTTGGTTTGTTTAGATTTTTGAATTGGGCTCATCACAGGGGCCAGAAGTGGGACTTTATTTGTTTAGAAAGGTACCTCACTTCAGAGTTCTTGTATGTGGGGGAGATGGTACTGTTGGTTGGGTTCTGAATGCCATAGACAAGCAAAATTTTGTTTCCCCTCCCCCGGTTGCTATTCTTCCTGCTGGTACAGGTAATGATCTTGCTAGAGTTCTCTCTTGGGGAGGTGGTTTGGGTCCAGTGGAGAGGCAAGGAGGCCTTTACACATTTTTGCATCACATAGAACATGCCGCAGTTACTATTCTTGACCGATGGAAGGTAGCAATTGGAAATCCACAAGGAAAGCAGCAGCTCCAACAACCAAAGTTTATGAACAACTACCTTGGTATGTCAAAATATTTTTCGGATGGTGAATGTTAATTCCATTAAGATGTGTAGGTTTGAAGCATCTGGTAAGTCAGCTTGGTAAACTTCAATAAGCACCCACACATATAGAGGCTAGTTTTCTCTTTTTTTTTTTTTTAAAAAAAAATTTTTGGGTGGGGTTAAGGGGTTGGATGGGTTATAGACAGACAGAGAGAGAGAGATACCTTTTGGAGCCTGGAGCTTGATGTCATGGTCTGGTACTCTTGTTTGACTGTGAATTAGGTTGAAGCAAATTGAAGGTTGATTTGGTTGTGTTGATTTCTGCATTAATATGTTGAACTTATTTCTTTATCCTGTCAAGGTTTATGATCCACTCACATTGTGTTGGATATTTGAAATGAGGTTTAGCATATATGAATTTGAGCATTCAGCTCACAACAAATTCGTCTGTATTCTCATGTGTTTACTTGATTTATTATAAGTTGCTACTCTTCATCAGCCTTTTATTGTGAATACTTAAATAGATATTAGATGCATACCACCTATTTTTTTTGTTTGATGACATGTAGGTACCCCTGATTATCAAGCCATGAATATTTCTTGCATCATTTTGACAAATTCTGAATCTCTCACAAATATTTGGTTTTAGGAATTGGTTGTGATGCAAAGGTTGCTTTGGACATTCATAATCTGCGGGAGGAGAATCCAGATAAGTTTTATAACCAGGTATTTAATGCCTAATTGGAATTGGATTTTGAATTGCTTTGTGTTTTGAAGCTTCATTTTAAGAAAGATAGGAAGTTTTGTTAAAATAGGAGACTGGGTATGTTCTATAAGCTTGCTTCCCCTTTTAGTGAATGGGAACAGAACTACTTGAGCTAGTTTTAGCATAATGTGTGACTACTAGTTTAAGACATCACACTTGATGACTCTGTATTCTTTAATGTTCTTGGGAAACAGTGAGAAAGATATATGCTGTTAAATATAGAAAAAGCAACACATATTGATGATAATGTTTTTGAGTTTCAATATTACTTCTATTGGTTTTGTTCTTCCATTCAATGGCTTTGAAGGAGTTGATTGGCACATTCATTTTTGGTGCTGATGCAAAACCTGCATAATTGTTTTTATCATATGATGGGTGACACTGATTTATTCGCTTGTGATCTATTTTATAAATTAATGCAAATGAAACTGTTACATTGTTATATATTGCTTTACTAGGATCTCGGACTACTCTAAGGTAAATTTAAGCAGGCATATATTATGAAGTTGCTGTACTGGGCCCAATTTAACGACTTTGTTGAGCTTCTCAACTAATTATCTTGAGCCATTTGACACCCTTGCATATGATGACTGGTCTTTCCTTTCAAGTTTTTTGTATTGACACTAGACTAATATCCAACAGATTCAAAGTTAGTTTGTATACATGAACTTTACCATTCAGAACGTTCAAGTAGAGTGTTCAATATCACGCATATTAGCTGCTGTCTTGTCCCACAGTTATCTTAATTTTCTTGCACTGATCTTGTGAATTGGAAATTTTAGATTCTGTGCTAAAATTACTGTAACAAATGCAGTTTATGAATAAAGTTCTATATGCGAGAGAAGGTGCTAAAGGTATTATGGATAGGACATTTGCTGATTTTCCTTGGCAGATTCGAGTTGAGGTGGAAGGAGTTGAAATTGAGGTCCCTGAGGTGTGTCTTTTACGCATAAGTAAGCTTCAATTGAGGTGTACATTTCTCTTTGTGGAGTAGTTGCTCAAATTTTTTTCTTTTCATTTGAGTAACTGACTCTAATTATATGATTATGGTAGGCAATAAGTCTGTTTGCTTTAGGAAATACTTTCTTGTTTTTATTTTTAATTTTTGTTTTCTTAAAACAATTTTCATTTTCAGTTTTTCGTATTTTAAAAAATATGTTTGGTTTCCAATGTTGAAACCGTTTTTAGAAAATGAAAACAATTAAAACATGTTTGGTATTATATTTTTTCAAAATATAAAAATTAGGGAAAAATATTAGGAGATGGCCATGGAGTGGAAAATAAATAAGCAGATGTGAAAGAGTCCTGTGCTAAGACTATGCACTTAATTATTTTCATTTTGATTCCATGATGATCGAATATCATTTGGGTCTTGCACCCTTGCTTTTTAACAAGGCTATTCCTTAGCTTAGACACAGGGGAAGAAGAGCCTATAAAGCTGAGCAAGGCATAATCTATTGATCTTTGATTCTTTATCAAGGAGAACTACTTTATCTGTCAAAAAGTGGAACCTTCACCATATAGGTGGCACTTTGTAGATGCGGTGAAGGTTTCACAAGTGCAACAACTCAACAGTTGGCGGCTTCTAGATGCAATTCGGTAATCGTTGCGGGGTTTACAGAGGTTACATTGAGCCTATCCAAAATCAAATAGTTTTACAGTAAACCAATGTACAGAAGAGAAAGAAAATGACATACAGAAACAGAGATAGGAAAGCCACCGGCCACTGTTAAATCTGCATACCAAAGCTCAGCAAATCTCAGTCCAATCGCTGGACCTCCAAATTTGTACTCAATCTGTAATCTTTTCATCCACCGCCAATTTTCCCAATTCAAATTCTCTCTATTTTCTCAATTACAATCTTACCAACTCCTATCATCACCTATTTCATCACAATGCTACCCTCTTTTCGACGATACCCCTATTCTCAGATCCCAAACTACTTCCTTTTTCACCTTGATTCTATGACCTCGCTTTTGTGGTGGCAATAGCTACGGTGGTTTAACTGGTGCGGACTCAGAGATGGAAGGGTCTGTGAAGAGATTGTCACTGATGCAAAATCATCCCATGAGAAGTTGGAGTCTTGGTCTTGCGAAGAAGAGTCAAATCCTCTATTCTCTAGTTCCGGTTCGGGGTCAGTGGTTGGAATCTGCATCGTGCAAGGCAGAGGCTTTTGGAAGAGCATTGGACTTAGAAACTGTGAAGGAGAAGAAGAAATTAATGCGGAAGGAAAAAAGATACAGTACTAGACGAGATGGTGTGTTATTATGTCTTGCCATATAATTTCAAAACTGCCACCACGTTTTCATTGTTTTGAGAAAGGAGAGAAGAAAACAGTGAAAACGTCTTTTTTACGTTTTCAATTTTGAGCTATTTTTTCAAAATGTGTTCTACAAAACATTTTGATTAAAACTCAAGTGTACACATTTTTAAGTCCATTTTCTATTTTTAACGAAAATGAAAATAGAACATGGACAAAGCAAACAGACCCTAAATTTTTAGAGTAAATTACTTGGCCCTCGTCTCCCCTTCGCTAACTTAACCTACACTTTCGCCCTCCCTGTATTACTAGCAGATGCACAAGTTAGTAACCACAATGAGGATAGTTTTGGCATTTTGTCTCTAATATTTGTGCTTACTTCAGAATTGGGTCATGTTTTCTGACAAAAATTTAACGCAGGGCCTATTTGTTATGTGAAAATTTAAAACCAGGGGGGGGGGGTTAGGTTTTGAAAATAGAGGGCTAAAAGTATAGGTTTAAGTTTGGGAAGGAGAGGTGTAAGTAATTTACTTATTTTTTAATCAGAAATTCTTTTTTTAATTTCTCATACCAACCCTCCCCCCACCAAAAATAAGAGTAAGGCACAGCCCTTTGTTGAATTATTTAACCTCATTTTCTATTCATTCAGGATGCAGAAGGTGTGCTCGTGGCAAATATTGGAAGCTACATGGGAGGTGTAGATTTGTGGCAAAATGAGGATGAAAATTATGATAATTTTGATCCACAATCTATGCATGATAAGATACTTGAGGTTGTGAGCATATCTGGAACGTGGCACCTTGGGAAGCTTCAGGTAAAATGAATCCTCAGTCCTCATACTAATGATATACAACTTTAGGATTTAGATCATGCTGTAGCTAAAGGGTTAAGGGTCTATTACTTGAGATTAGTGAAGCTCATAAAGTCTCTTTGGGGACATTTGATAAAATTGAAATGATCCAAAGAAAAGCTCATGAAGAATATGCAGGTGGCCAACCTTTGTTTTTCTTTGCTCGAATTAAATCTAAACCAAAAGCTCTGGAACCAAGAACTAAAGCATGAAAGTTATTTTTTATTATATTGAGCATGGAGGCTGAACCAGATCTCGGTCGTATTCAGCCTGTGGCTTGTGCCAATTTTGCTATATTTTGGTATCCTATTCTATTTAAGCTCTCTATGTTACTTGATTTAAAAATGACATGCTTTTTAACCAAAAAAAAAAAAAAGGGGACATGCTTTTGACTTGGACTGAGGCATTATTTCTGTCTAGGTTCAGTTTTAGGGAGTTATTTGAACTATGAAATCACAGATGTTCAAATCCTCTGACAATGGCTTTGAGTCAAAACAGGTTGGGCTTTCTCGAGCTCGAAGGCTTGCACAAGGACAGTCAATTAAGATACAATTGTTTGCTTCGTTTCCTGTTCAAATTGATGGAGAGCCTTGGTTTCAGCAACCCTGTACATTTTCCATAACCCATCATGGCCAGGTTATCATTCTAAAACTCTTTTGTCTGTGCATGACAGGTGGTTGAGACTTATTGCATCACCTACATTGTGTAAACTATCGCTTGTTTTGCATTTTGATATCCTTGTGTCTGTATTTGCTTACACTGTTCTTTTTAATTCCTGTACAAACTCGCAGGGATATGTTTATCCATTTTTAATGATTTTCATCACGAAAATTACCTCTGCCTCTGAAATTTACAACTTTTATATATCTTAGGAAATGCTTGATACTGCTAAGAAAATTTTAGTATGATAGAATATGATTTGGCTCATTTTTCTCCAATGTTAATTTTTGATTTTGTGATGTCCTTAAACTATCGTCTTCTGTCTGATGTGCAAACAACTAAAGAAAATGCATCAACAATTATTGGCTTATTTTGCTGAAATCCTTGGTGCTTTTTTTCTTCCTTTTTTCGTGGTTGTCAGGCCTTCATGTTGAAGAGGGCAGCTGAGGAACCTCTTGGTCATGCAGCAGCAGCAATAATCACTGACGTGCTTGAGAATGCTGAAACAAATAATGTAATCAATGCTTCGCAAAAGCGAGCTCTTCTTCATGAAATGGCATTGAGGCTGTCATAGAAATTTTCTCCTTTGCACCAAGCAATTAGAGACTTTGTAGCCAGTTGTTTTGAATATATTTTGTACCCCTCGTGTATTCCTTTTCCTTTTTATAACTTTGGTCTGAACTTCCTGGTACTTCTGAGGCAGGCTTGTATATTATTAATCTTATACATCAAGAGAAAGAATGAAATCAAATAGCTTCTCAGGTGATTTCGTCAAATTCTGTTGGTGTTGGAACTCGTAGCATATGCAGTTATTTTTACCATGACCCGCGCAGCAAGTGGCACACTGTTATGGATTCTTTTGAAGGGAAAAGATTACAGGCTGGCATAGATTTTATTGAACAGAATAGTATATTGTTGTTAGAAGGAATGTTCGGGTATGGATCTGTGAGTTGACCCCAAAAAAAAATAAAATAAAGGTATGGATCTGTGAAAGATTGCCTTATTTTAACCGATTAGTCTGTGAATTGAAACCTTTTTTTTATTGTTTTCATGCAGGCTGGTATGCATTATATGTATACAGTGGTAATAAGGGCTGATACAGAAATTACACGGTGTAACTTCTTTCGGAAACAAAATGTTCTGCAGTCTGCAGATTCCATATAGTAGGGAAAAAAAGAAAAAGGGGCCGGGGGGGGGGGGGGTTGTTTTCCTATAGAGACTTTCTTTACCTGAAATTTTAGTATTACTTTGCATGGCGATTGGTCCTTCACTCTCGCTGTCCACAGGAAGACCTTCTCAATATGCATGCGAGGGTCGATTTCTCCCCCCTTCACTTGCAGGCTTTTTCCCCAGCAAACCTCTTTTAACCTTCAACCACAGCCGTGCTACAAAGCCTCTTTCTCTTGCTCCTGTTCCGCATGCTCTTTTATCTGGTGCTTGTGGACCTGGAATTCTTCTGGGTGTCTTTGCACCTTCTCTGTAGATACGGTTCAGATGACGTTGGTAGAAGGGGGAGTTTAGGTGGAGAACAAAAGCTGGCGATGAGGCATTAGGGCCCTGAATGGCCTTGTAAAGCTGGTGCGTCATCTCTTGGTGAGCTGGCGAGGAGTCGTTTGAGGCCTGAATGGCCTTGTTGAGTTGATGCGTCATCTGTCCCAACTCAAACGAGTCGTACAGGTCACTGCCATTGTGCTGATTGCTGAGTCTCCTTTTGGGAGCAACTGATTCCTCTTGCTTTCCCATGGAAGAATGAGTTCAATTTACACGGCCAGCAACCTCTCCCCAAAATATTCAGGTCAAACTGCAGTTTTACTTTTCTTCATATTTTGAGATTATAAACTTGGAATGTGCACAGATCAAGAGGATTAAGTTGGTTGCCTTGGAAGTAACGTAGTCAAGTACGTTTTTAGCTAGGTGATTGCATTGTTTTCTACGTTAATATCATGCCTTCGATTTATACCGAAGCATCTAGGTCTATATAAAAATTCAGTGACTTTCCTGTGTAACAGTTCAAAAGCTCGGGCACCATGCAAGCATTTTTTGTAGGTGACACTGTTCTCTACACTTCAATGTGGCATGTGTATTTTTAAGAGGAGATGCACTTATTTTTAATGGAGACTAAACTACTAATTTGGTCTCTCAAAGATTAACTTGACATCAATTTAGTCATCAAAAGATATATGACATCAATTTAGTCCTTCAAAGATTTCAAATGACATCAATTTAGTTCTTCCGTCAACTTTCGTGTGTTGACTGTCACTGAGACGCTTACGTGGCATGTTATTTGCCATTGTGGCACGTTAATTGACAACATGGACCACATCTGGATGTTGTACGTGGACCAAAATCTAAATTAAGAGATTGAGGAATCCTAAATTTCCAAATTTAGAGATTAGGAACCATAGTTCTCAAATCTGAAGGCAAAATTCGTTAGATGACATTTAAAATCTAGTTGAATCCTAAATCTCCCTAATCGCACCCTCTTCTCTCAGCAATGAGTACACAATCTCAAAGTTGTTGTTGCTCTCACATGCAACAATGGGCCAGTGCTACAAATGAAGAGTATCGAAGGAACCAAAGTCCAGTTTTATGCGATTGTGGAAAGAAGGCAGTGCTGCTGACTTCACACATCAAAGCCAAACCTGGAAAGAGGTTTTTACGATGCCTATTGTACAATAATGAAGACTTTGCATGTGGCTTTTTCCGTTGGTTGATGAAACTTTAAGGTCGAATGATATTGAAAGGAAGATGAGCAACAAACTGAGAAAGAAGATTGTCATGTTAGAGAATGAAGTTGTTAAGCTGAAAATGGGTTGTTATTTTTTGGGGGGTTCTGACAGTTGTATTTTTTGCACTTTGGATTAGGGCAATTATGACTTAGTTGTTGCATTTTATATTTGTTTTGGGTTGAATAGCTGTTGCAATGTGGACCAATTTTGTATTCTAAAAATGTGTTAATTTATCATAGATTGTAGTTTGGTTATTGCAATGAAATGAAATCTAGTTTGTTAGTTGTTATAATTGTGATTTTCTCTTGGTGATTGAAATGCAGTTTAGACTGTAATTATAATGGAATCTTGTAATCCTGGTTTAATGGAATCTTGTTATCAAATCTGAATGAAATATGACATTGAAACATGATGAATTGAGAAAACAAAAAATATGTTATTAAATCTGGAGAATATGTTATCAATTCTGGAAAATATAAAAAACAAAAAGCATGTGATTAAATTCGGTTTAATCTTGTAACTTTGCAAAATACAATATGGTGCCTTAGAAATTAACATGCTCTCTGCATAATACAATTGGTAATAGTATACTTTATGTCATTGATTATGTTAACATCAATTGGTAATCTTGACTAAAATTTGTATGACCAAATTTGTAGTACTTAGCATAATAGAAGTAAAAAGAGGAGCAAACTATTCAACCATTAGTGACTAACTACCAGAAAAGGAACAAATAAAACAATTGTGAAGTGCAAATATCAAAAGCTCAATGAAAATAATTGCATGAGATAAAGGAATTTTTTTTATCATCATGCAAGTAATAAACCAAATCAAATGGGCCGTAACATTCCAAATGTTGTCTCACACATAATGGTGGTCATTATCTAACAAGAAACAAGTACCATTACATTGGCTTTGTAATAAATTAGATCAAATGAACCTATACATTCCAAATGTTGCCCTACACAGAATTGTGGCCCTTAACCAACAAAAAAGAAGGGCCATTACAATGATTCTATGGTTAACCCAAAAAACATGGACCTATACATTCCAACATGATATCCTATACAGAATGTGGTCTTAAGCTAACAAAAAACAAGGATAAGTACATTTCATTTTTGGTGTCCAGTACATACATTTGCAAAATACATAAACAAACCAACAAGGACTAGCACATTCCAAAATATTATTGCTGACTTTGATTAGGGACAGAGTCAGAATCTCTTTGGTTGCCCATCATCCTACTGTATCTTGTCAGATATCTTCTCCTAGTTGCAATTGAAGTAGCTAACAAAGTTTCTCTTATCACACATTGTTCACCTCTCCAAGTGAATCCTAATGGCCGAACATTTGATGGCAGTTGAGATGAAGGAGGCCTATTGTATTTGGAGCGCTAATTGGTGGAGGACTTCTTGTTGGAGGACCTACATTGTACCTTGGAGATGGAACACCTAGTATAGCTCTTTGCAGCCCTGTGACAGGGGTTACACCTACCCTATATCTCTACGGTCTAGGTGCTTGAGTGTTAGATGGTTGGATTACCAACCTACCCCATAATTCCATCCAATTGTGGCACCCTAACACCATAGAAAACCAAATGATATTTTACAATATGATTTTGGCCAACCAAAACCACATCAAACCAATTAACATATTAATACCTTATTGTGTTGACTGCTAGATACAGATAGCGAAAGCTGATAAGGTGGTGGACTAGACAGCTGGATATTAGGTGCATTTCCATCCTAAAACCAAAAAATATGTTATAAATTTATATAAGCCAATTAAATACAAATTGAAACCAATTATACTTGTTAATACTTGACTGTGTTGACTGCTATATCTAGCAACTGAAGGCTGATAAGGTGGTAGATTAGACGGCTGGATAGTAGGTGGTACTCCATCCTAGAACCAAAAGTTATGTTAAAAATTGATATAGGCCAATTGAATACAAGTTAAAATCAATTAACATTGTTAATACCTAACTTTTTTTACTAACTACCTGACTTTATTGACTAATTGAAGGCTAAGAGGGTAGGAGAGGACTAGACAACTGCACATCATACTGTAAAATATTAAAGGAGTCTTTTGTTTCCAATCCAGCACCTATATCTTCATCTGTTGGCTCCATTTGGGGTCTTTGCCTATGCTTATTCTTTTTCCTAGGTGCCCCCTTACATGTTCTAACATTATGTCCTACTTCACTATAGTTTTTGCGTACAATTAGTTTATATTTTCGCTTCATTTTGTATAGATCCTGTTCTTCATCATTTTGATTCTTTCCTCTTCTTTTCTTAGGCCTTCCAAGAGGTCTCTTAATAGCTGAAGATTGGATAGGATTAAGTTCAGTCTTCTCCCAATACTCTTGGCTAAGGACAGCTTGAATGAAAGGAAAATAAGTCAAACCATTCCTAGACTTAGACAATAATGAATGGACATATTATTCTGGATTTGTGTTTTTGTATCCAATGGATAAGCATGCATGCTCAAATGGGACACCACACAAGTCCTATTCTCTGCATGAGCATGTTTGTGCCTCCAAATCCAACTTCGCTTTCTTAGGCCTGCAGAATACTTCAAATTGATTACTCTCTGGATCTCTCACCCACTATGGTGTCCACTTAAAACTGTCCTTTTTATTCTTTTTCAATCTCTTTTACTGTTCTGGACAGATTGGACTAACGTGTCCTTGCAATAACAACCTCTGCTTATTCATCTTTCTCATAATGTAACATCTCACTTCTTCTGCCATTGTAATGATAAGCTTGGATCTGAACTTTCCTATCTTTGAATTGAACTGCTCACACATATTGTTTAACAGGGTAAGATTCTTGGTGGAAGTGGAAAAGGTAGATCTGGATCACATTGATGGTTGAATCATAGATAACCACTCTCAAGCCTTCTCGCTGAGTCTCTTAGCACAGTCTATGTTGGAATTAAATTCCTCCTTAATTATAGATTTTGCATAAGCCTAAAATAAAGTCCTATACTCCTTGCCTTTCCAATGCTTATTAAAGTTTGCCCAAACATGTCTTGCACAAAATCTGATAGGAACTCCATGCATTAATTCTTTCATTACTGAAACTAACCCCTACATCACACAAATAATTTTAGTCTTGACATCTATCAAAAAGTTTAATATTTAACCAATACTAAAAAAAAAAAATCAATCTTCACATTGCACCTTCTGTTGATGTGTTATGAACTCATAACTACACTCTTTAGGATCACTACTGTCCTCCAATAGTAAGGTAATAAACCATGACCATGTGTCTACATAAAATAGTCAAATAAATTAAAAAACATACAAACATTATGTAAGGTGCAGCAGTAAACAAAAGTGAAAGTATAGTCAAAGATATACGTTTGTTCTCTATATCCACGATTGCATATGCAGTCACATAAAATGCATTGTTTCCATCTTGAGAAACTGTCGACAGTAGATGTTTCTCATAATAGCCTTTGAGGTGGCATCCATCCATCCCAATCATATGCCT
This sequence comes from Castanospermum australe, assembly GCA_019955255.1. Classification (NCBI taxonomy): domain Eukaryota; kingdom Viridiplantae; phylum Streptophyta; class Magnoliopsida; order Fabales; family Fabaceae; genus Castanospermum; species Castanospermum australe. The sequence continues at coordinate 399,617 of NSJW01000125.1, read as the reverse complement.
ACAACCTGCCTTGAACCCTTTCTTACAAGCATCAAGACAAACATAAAATCTTTGAAATGTAGAAAGCACCTCAAGACTTGGCCTTTCTACATTCAAGAGAACTGTGGACCATTGATTGGCTTTTTTTAGTTCATTTGCATAGTCCCTAAAGTTTTTCCATATTGCTCAATCTCTGAGCCCTCAATAATTTTTCTTGCCTCCATTTACTGCCCTGAACACTTTAGCATCACCAATCAACACATTGTAATTTTCCTTCATGTGTTCATATGCACTTAGACCATCTAATGTGGGGTGTAACCTTAACTTATTAACTAACTTGTTAGCAACTCACTTTCTTGTGACTTGTTTGTTCTTAAAACTTCTACCACAAGTATGTGTATCAATAAATTTTTTCACTTGGAAAGATTTTTGTGCTCTTGTTAATGCTGCAAAATATTTTCCATAGGCACCTATCAGCCACACATACAGCCCTTACCCTTTTGGCATCATTTTGAACCCACTTTACTTCCCTTCCCAAATGGATTGTAGTCCTTAATAGCTTTCTTAAATTATTTTAGGGTACCAAGCTCTATTCCAAGCTCCAACACAACATTTCTAAACTCAGAGTTACTATTAAATTGTGGAAATAAATCATTTTCTCTATCATATTGTGATAAACTAGCTAGTGACAATAGTTCATCAGTATAATAACCTGCATCTCCTTCATTTTCAGATTCACTTGTTTTACTTTCACACTCATATTTAGAATCACTTTCACTTTCAATAACCATTGCATTTCTAGCCCTATCTCTAAACCTGTAGATTGTATTCCTTTTGGTTTTTGGGTTCCTTGTAGATAGTTCTTGGGTCTCTTCATTATCACTCTCATTGAGATTAATGGTTGTAATGGGCTCATTCACATTAGGTTCAGTATCAATAGGATTAGTAGGGGTATTGGGCTCAGTCTCATAAGATGCTACATCTACCTCATAAATCTTGAAATTAGAAAAATCTGTTGCATCACACAAAGCATCTACATCTACATCCTTATCCAAGTTAGGGTGCTCAAAATAAATGTGAATTTCATCCTCATTTGCATTATCATTGATCATGTTAATTATACCTTCATCCCCTTAATTTCTCTTAACCCTTTAGCCAAAGTCATTTTAGGGACTGTATAAAAGCACTTGTCAAATGTTAAGTCATTGTGTTCCTTTAATATTTGACCTATGATTATTAATGACAACAAATCTAGTTCCACATAATCTCATGCATCTTCGTCACCATTCACATATTCCAATTGAGTCTTATTCTGAAAATAGCCACTGTGATGAAGCATCACCCAAATATGTATTGACATTTTATAACATACACAATAGATACAAGCTAATTTAGGGAATGAGGATGATATAAAAACACATGCTAGGCACATATAGACGTAAACTATAACAATTAAGCATAGTCAACATTAGGCACATATGGGACCACTACCATTAGACCTAACTATACATTCAATACAATATAAATACAATACGATATCACTACAAGCACACAAACACGACCATGAGACAAAAAAACCATGTAGGAATGCTACAAACAGAACTAACCAAAATTAAGAATGGGAACTCATCAACTGTTAAGGTTTCGAAAATACTAACAAAAAAAAAGACACGAAACACTAACCTCAAATCCTTCCAAACAAGGGGTTACTTTTTGAATCTTTGTCAGGAATCCTTCTACGATCATAATTTGGCAGTTGATTCTTTTCTTCGATGGCGATGATGATCCCAAATGTCGCAAAAATGGTCCCAAATGTCTCTGTGCAGCCCTATTGAACCCTAATAAAAAATTTTCCTTTTAAGACACAAAATAAAATACAACTTAATTATTTTGGTCCATGTAATACATCCAGATGTGGTCAATGTTGCCAATTAACGTGCCATAATGGCAAATAACATACCACATAGGCGTCTCGATGACGATCAACACACGAAGGTTGACAGAAGGACGATGTCATTTTAAATCTTTAGAGGACTAAATTGATGTCATATATCTTTCGAGGACCAAATTAATGTCAAGTTAATCTTTGGGGGACTAAATTGATAGTTTAGTCTTTAATGGATTAACATGTGTTTTATATGTAAAAGTGTAAACTAAAAAAAAGGGGGTAAAGGATATACCTACTTCATATAGTATTCTTTTTGATCATTTGTAACGTTTATTTATTGGAGAAGTGACATTGTGTAGAAGCGGAAATCTTTGATTCGAGGGTATTCTTTTTTAGTGAATTACTCCAGTGCTTAGGAGTAAGAATTTTATAAGAACCATCTTACTAAGTAACAATATGAATGTCAAAGAGGATAGTTTGGACAGTCTTAACAAGCAAATTGCACAGGTGCTTGTTAAACGGGGAAAAAAAATCCCATGGTGTAAAATTGAATTTTCTCAAGTATGTTCACAATCTTCAGATAAAGGAGTTGTAGGTACTTGAGCATAACTCAAGGTGAGAAGGATAAAGGCCTTAGATTCGATGTCATGTAAAAAAAAAAAAAGTCAAGTAAATGGCACTTCTGAATGATAACTGACATTATATTATGGGACCACAAGGCAAATGATTCATATATAGTGTATTCTTTCTACTTCAAATGTGAGCCCTCATAGTGGGCTTTACATATATATCCCAGCTGAAAGTGTCCCTCAATCACCCTTTGGTCATGCTTACTTGCACAGCTGATATCATTTACTAAGCATGTTTCTCTATACCTCATTGTCACAATCCCCATCAGTCTATTTTCGCCACTGAATTTTTGGCATTTTTTGCAGTAAGAACAAGCAAATTTGATTTTGTTCTCTCAACTTGTACACCTTTATCTCCTCGTACTATTCAACTACAATGATGTGCCCTTTGTTCTGGCCTAAACTAAGTTGTTTAACCCCGCCAACCTCGTTGTTGGCCTTGAAGCTTCTCCGTAACCCGTATTTGTGTCATTGGACATGGCACGCTACCATGGCGAGTTCCTTTATCACGCTTTTGACTCAAAATCTACGTTTTGTTACTATATCAACTACTTGTGATATAATAGTAATTCCATTTTGAGTTTAGTTTTGATTTCCTCTTAATGTAAATTTTTTAATCAGAATTGCTATATATCATGAAGGGCTTTTACAAAATCTTTCACGAATGATGTGGCAGATTAATAATTCAAGAGAAAAACAGTTACCAATGATGCATACGGAATCGTAAGGATAATTAAATGATAAAACGTACGCGTATACCATCATTTCACAAATTTTGTTTCATGAATACAAGTATTTATCTTTTTTAATACAATAATCTAATCGTGATTGTCACATAATTTAATGAGTTTGTCCTCTTAAATTATTGTATCAATATATAATTGAATAATAATATAAAAAAAATTTATATTAAATCAAAATTAAATGATTCCATGTTTCACATAGAATAGATGATTATTTCTATATTCATCTTTTTTTTTAATAATACTTAAGTTGATATATCAAATATTTATTAATTATTAATCTCACTTTTTAAACTTTAAACATTTAATATAAAAAATAATAATAATGATTTGACAAATAACCTTCAACATTAATATTCTAAAAAGAAATCGGAGCATCATAGTAGTACTTGTATTAATTAAAAATAGTAATGTTGTGTTTTTTAAAATATTTTTTTTAATATTTAATAAAATAAATATTAAATAAAAAATAAAATATTTAATATTTTAAAATATAAAAAATATTTAATACTTATTTTATTTAATCAATAAAAAATGATTAAGAGAATAATTTTAAAAGATATAAAATTATTATAATTAAAAAGTGATGGCTTTGTGGAGCATTAACTTATTATAACGTCAGTGAGACAATGATCGATGCGTTTTTCCTCGGAAGTGATTGATGATTTTGTTTTCTTGTGCCTTTTGTTTCTATGTTCTACAATGTACAATGAATGGAGCACTCTTGGAAATTTGAAACATGGCGAGATCAGTTTCACTTTTGACGAACCAAAAAAGTTGAGTAGATGAACTCATCGCTGTAAAACAGGATGGAAAAACGCGTCAAACTTTCCTATCTATACTTCAAAATTTTGATTTGATTTCAATTTAATCACCAAAAGTGCATATTTTAGGGTTAAAAATAAAATGCATTCTTCCTTCTTAGGCCTAAGCTTTATTTTTTTTTCCATAAAAACTCAAGATATTGTTTTTTACAATTCATTAGGATCTTATTGGGTAGGACTTAAGTTTCAAGCTAAAAGACCAGAACTAATAAATTGATTCTTCATATACCAAAATGATTCAATAATGCATTAAATTGAGTATTACTTTTTATATTTGTTTTGAAACCAAAGCAAAATCATAAGATTCATGAGATGCAGGATAAGAGAAACGTGATTGATATAGTAAAAGTAGATAGCGTCGTAAGCGAATCTTATCTATAAAAAATTGCTTACGTAAATACTTACATAATTTTAGATTATTCCTACACAAAAAAAGGAAAATTATAAAAGAAACTCCTTATTAAAATATGAACAATGATAGAAAAATTATAATGATTTCATGTAAAAAAATTGATTTTTTTTACGATAAATATTTTATAGGGCTTCCATTTAGCAATTTCTCCAATGAAAAATTCAGTTCTAAGTAGCTGCTCATTGTCAAAATTCAAACATATTTTGAATAGAACTGCTAAATACATAATTGAATAACATATCAACAATGGAAATTCATTTGGATTTGTGAGCGACACGTGTGAGTTTGGTAAAGATCTTTGACACTTTTGTTTAAAAATTCACAAATCGGTAGTCATTTGTAAACAAGTTTTAGTATTTAAGGAGATGGTCTTCCTGCTTTGCTGATTTGTGGTCTCCTCCAACGGCAACCCCATATTAGGATTCTATCATTTGTAAGTTACCCTTCTCTGTTTCTTGTGTCCCTCTGCTTTCAAGTTTGAACTTTGAAGACAAAGATATTTACATACAAGGTACTCTCTGTGTTATCTTTTAACTCTTGTTATGAATAATTTCTGCATCCTTTCCCATATCCTTCGTTTTTGTTCGGAAACGAAAACAAAAGGATATTGTTAAATATTGTTCTGGTCCCTTTTTATGACTTTAATCTTCACTTTCCTTTTTCTTCACCTTGTAAATAAAATAAGGAGGTTCACATACTTAAACTGTGGACTTGTGCTCCGGATGTGCTGAGTCATTCTCTTCTTGGTGATGCCATGGGAGTGATGTTCATTAGAGATTAGTTTTGTTTTCTTTGTCTCTTTTTTCGTTTCTTTCACTTCATTGCACCAAAAAAACATATTTAACTGAGTGACTGATCTGGTTCCATTTCATAGTTATATTTTCAAATAAGCTTGTATATTACATAGTGCTTGTGATTGTGTGGGTCTCATATATTTACATACAGATTGGACTTATTTCTTGTTCTAAGCATAATGCATATACACTTGCAATTATGGAACACAAGAATAATATATTCCTTCCAGATTGACAACAAAAAAGTAGATAAATAAGACAATTTTTTCCGTAAGTTATTGTATGTCAAATATGGTTTTCTAGGAAAAGGAAGACTGACTTCACTTTCATTTACCATCCAGTCTTTTTCTTCATCAATCATCACTTAGCCTACTGTAAGTCCCACTTCAACTCTTTCAAATGGGTTGGCCTTATTCTCATTTCAAAATTTTTTTCGCAATGAAAGGAGGAAAAATGCTTGTTAGTGTATTAATGCATGTAAAACTTCATCGAGCTCAAATTGTATGGCACATGCTTCACAGGTTGTAGGTTGTAAAGAAAATGGTGAAGATCTGTGGCATTGGAGCTGGTTATGTAGGGGGTCCTACCATGGCAGTAATTGCCCTAAAATGTCCCTTAATTGAAGTTGCTGTGGTTGACATTTCTTACTCTCGCATATCAGCTTGGAACAGCGAGCAACTCCCCATTTATGAGCCTGGCCTAGAAGAAGTGGTGAAGCAGTGCAGAGGAAAGAACCTCTTCTTCAGCACCAATGTGGAAAAGCATGTCTATGAGGCAGACATAATTTTTGTTTCAGTGAACACCCCAACTAAAACCAGAGGGCTTGGAGCTGGCAAAGCGGCAGATTTGACTTACTGGGAGAGTGCAGCTAGGATGGTTGCTGATGTTTCTAAGTCAAACAAGATTGTTGTTGAGAAATCCACTGTCCCAGTGAGAACAGCTGAGGCAATTGAGAAAATTCTAACCCACAATAGCAAGGGCATCAAGTATCAAATTCTGTCAATTCCTGAGTTTCTCTCTGAAGGAACTGCCATTCAGGACCTTCTAAATCCTGACAGAATTCTGATTGGAGGGAGGGAAGGCCCTGAAGGCGGAGAGGCTATCCAAAAATTGAAGGATATATACGCCCATTGGGTGCCTGAAGACAGAATTATAACAACCAATCTCTGGTCAGCAGAGCTCTCCAAGTTAGCTGACAATGCCTTCTTGGCCCAAAGGATTTCATCTATCAATGCTATGTCAGCTCTCTGTGAGGCCACTGGAGCAGAAGTTTCACAGGTTTCTCTTGCTCTCAGCAAAAACACTAAAATCGGGCCCAAATACCTAAATGCTAGTGTTGGTTTTGGTGGCTCTTGCTTCCAAAAAGACATACTCAACTTGGTCTACATCTGTGAGAGCAATGGCCTCATTGAAGTGGCAAATTACTGGAAACAAGTAATTAAGGTGAATGACTACCAAAAGAGTCGCTTTGTGAACAGGGTTGTAACCTCCATGTTCAATACAGTTTCAGGTAAGAAGATTGCAATCCTGGGGTTTGCCTTCAAGAAAGACACTAGTGACACTAGGAAAACTCCTGCAATTGATGTTTGCAAAGGTCTTTTGGGAGATAACGCGTGCCTGAGCATATATGATCCCCGGGTCACTGAAGACCAGATTAAAAAAGATTTGTCAATGAATAACGTTGAATGGGACCATCCAATTCACCTCCAGCCGATGAGTTCCAGCACTGGGAAACAGGTTGATATCGTTAGGGACGCTTATGAGGCAACTAAAGATGCTCATGGAATCTGCATTCTTACAGAGTGGGATGAATTTAAGACAATTGATTATCAACGAATATTTGACAATATGCAGAAACCAGCATTTGTTTTTGATGGTAGAAACATATTGAATGTTGACAAGCTGAGGGAGATTGGATTCATTGTGTACTCAATTGGGAGGCCATTAGACCACTGGCTGAAGCACTTGCCTCAGCAGGCATGAGCATGATAAGTTCTCTGGAGGGACCAAAATCCAAATGCTGATTATGAATTGAGGAGGACAATTTTATCCTTTGTGAAATTGCAGCCATCCGTCTCTTAGGATTTGTAGGGTCTTCACTGCCCAGAAGACTAAGATGTGATTTCATGTGTTTACCTAGAATAATACGCAGATATGAAAATATGTATGTAAATATGTATATCATATATGTTATGCAATTTACTACATTTTCCTGCACAAGAAATTAGAAAGAATGGGATGCAGCATAACTGGTTTATGAACACTCTATTCTTGATCATGCTAGATATGAAACTTTCATTAGATCATCTGTCTGATTTGAATTGTCTTTTCTTACAAATTAAACTAGGTGAGGGTTATTTGTCAGTCTAAGTCGATTTTCATAAAGGTAATGTTATATAACATTTACGAGTCCTATATCCAAAACATTAGGTGGGATTGCATGATTTATTGAAATCAATGTTGCTTTGCTCCTTTTTGTGTATTTTTATTTGAATGCATGCCCATGTGGGCAGTTTTGCTACATACTTAGCTTGCTGCCCTTTTCTCTCCTTGTAAAACGGACATTTCCAGATGAAATTCTTGATCTAGCCAGATCAGTACGCACTCTTGACTTAACACATAATCGAATAGGTATGCTCTTTTTCTTTCTTTCGTTTCCTTTTCTCTTTCGTAAATAGCAGGTATAAGTCCCACCATTTTGGTTAAAAAGCCTTTGTTCTGAAGTAGATATTATAATTTTCACCTCAAAGGGACCTGCTTCTCCTGTTAAGGATAATTATTGTTGTTGATCTATTGTTTACTATTCATTAATTTAATTTCCTGACTGCAGTTGACATTCCCATGGAAATTAGCAAATTAATAAGTTTGCAGTGCCTGGTAAGAACCATATATGTGAGTCTATGCCTATCGCATGGCAATTTCTATTGCACGTTTACTCTAAATTTTTTTGGGACTGAAAAAATTAATTTTGAATTTTATCTTATGGTGTTGAATTATGAAGGAGCAGTAAATTATACAGGCTGCAATAGATTTTGGCATGAAATCAATAGCCCTCTTTTGTGAATATCAGGGTTCCGGCCAATCATTGTTGACTCGAGTAAGTTTTGCACTTTTGCTGTTTCCTTGAATTTGCTCAGTTTACTAATATGGTAACTGTTGGTTAGTTTCTTTTCAGGAAAGTACCAACGTATGTTTTCAAAGGATAGTTACCACGACATGCTTTATTTCCAGTTGTATGTGTAGAAGCAAAAGAATGGAGGAGTTTAGTACTGACCAGTTACAACCTACAAGCAATTCGACCCTGTACTTGCCTACTTACTTGGTACTATCTTTTACAACTTTCTGCAGATGCCTCTTTTGAAGAAAATATCAGACTTATCAACAAAAGGGACAAACTAATAATTTTTGAAGCCTATCTCACATCAACCTTTGCAGTGATTCAATGGCCACAGAATGACCTATTGAAGCTTGACTGAAGTTTGGCTTCACTCCCACCACAAAGCCTGTCATATTGTTATTTTTCCTTTAGAAGTTTGGCTGAGTTTCAATTGGCGCTTTAACTCATTGATTCTGGTAGAAGCGTTAAATTTTAAGTTTCTTATTCATTTTTTTGGGAATCATATGCTTTTTAACTATCTGGTAGTGTTTTGGTAGTGGTTAATTTGAAAGTTATAAACATTAAAGAATTGCAGTATAACATTGAGATTGATTACATGTATTAGCTGCTAAACTCATTGAGAGACTGCCAGTGAATTTGGGGAAACTTAAAACTCTTGAACCTTTGGAAATTGAATTACTTCCTTGCCTGATGAATGTAATTCTCTTCTTTAAACAAATTAGGTATCTTTAAAAAAGAAAAACCTTCTTATCTTAATTGCCTCCTTGACATGTACTTAATGGAACATTTCTTTCTTGTTAGTAAGGCTTGCTTACAGTATATTCTTTCTCTAGTGGGCCAGTTAGTAAGGCTTGAGCGCTTATCCATCTCAGAGAATTTGTTAACATGCCTGCTTGTGACTATTGGAAGCTTGCAAAACGTAAGTAATTATAAATAGTAAAACCTGAATATCATGTGACTTTTCTACAGCTTGTGTGATTTGGAATTTGTATACTTCTATATATAGATATGAGTATCACCACTACATGATCATGGAGTTTTGAAGAGTTTGAGAATGTCCTTGTCATATCCATGTCATTGTTCCTGCTTGTTAGAGGATATCTGTTTTCTGATGACATTGTGTTGGAAATTTTAAGCATGGGGGAGTGTATGGCGGAGGTTAGAAGTGGGGACTATACATCTTGGATATGGAACCACCTTGACCCAAAATCTAACTTATAAGTCTTGGCCCATCCAAGCTTTATATACCACACTTCTTCCTCTTTTTTATCCAATGTGGGACTTCTTCCCACTTCATCTCATCTCACACTCACACACTCACATGTGCTTCTAACACATTGGCTTACCTTCTTTCTAACCCATGAAGAGTCTTCAAGTATGCACTTTATCACTCATGAACTTTATGTTTTGTTATCTTAAATATAATTAAAGGATGAATTTATGTCATAGAAACCTGTGAGTTGGACTTGCATGCGACTTGGATCATAACCAAGTACTCATCATAAATGAACTTGGACGTGCCCTTACAGTGTTTTGTTGTTCAGTTTGGGAAAATTGATATGAAATGTGATAAATAAATATACTATGATTAACTTTTAGAATATGATACACTGTCTGATAATGTAGCTGGTGCTTTTAAACGGGTCGAATATTCAGTTAATCTCTCTTCCAGAATTTGTTGGGAGTTGCTTCTCTTTGGAAGAATTACAAGCCAATGGTATGTTTATATTCCAAACCAATATCCTTAGATTGCAAGTGTCTTCAAGATACCCGTTGCAAAGCTCTTCAGAACATATCTCTGCATGCTCTATATCACTATATAAGTGGATCTATCTCAACAGGTATGATCTTGTTTCCTGAATTTTTTATTTTCCCATTTCTATATTACTACTAAATCAAAAGGATTGTTCAAGTTTCAACACAACTTAACTATTGATGAATAATCTAGATGGATGGGTTTCAAGAGTATGAAATGAGGAGGAAGAAGTTTGACAAACAAATGGATGCGAATTCTGATGACTAGTTCTAAAGGTCTTGATGAGGAAGTTGATCTATGAGATTGTCTCTGGCTGGGTAGTGGAGGGCACCTTCAAAGGGGAATTTTCAGCTGTCAATTTGGATTGAGCTTTCGATGTAGCATGGAGGACACATAATTTCATCCATGCCTTTTGTGCACATCGGAAATAGGTGTATGGAGATCCCTGTGTTACATTGTCTATGATTCTTCTTTTACCAAAATTTGCCTGCAAAGATGCTGGCTTGTATATGGAGCCATTATCCAACACTGACGTAAAGATGTCATGTATGGGATTTGAAAGCCATTTTCCTGATGATGACAAGGATTCTATCTTAACAGCTATAAATTACGATGATGTTTGATGTAATATGGAAGGCACTGCATTCTCTGACTAATTATGCAAGTGAAATAGAATGCAAAGAATATCTGTCCTTTAATTAAAATTCTCACCATTTTCATGTGCCGTCTTGCATTAACATAATATATAACTTGATATGATTGCCTCATCACGTCCATTATGAATTGGATCACGTTTATTGAATTTCTTAAAAAAAAAAAGAATGGCAACGTGTGGTTTTTTGAATCACCAAGATAAATATAAGAGAAAAAATATTCCTATGCTTAATTTCTACATCAAATTCTTACATCTTGTTTGTTAAAAAAAGAAATAGAAATGTTATTTGTACAACAAAAAATTACACTTTCTCTTTGCACTTTTTATGTGGATGAAGAGAAGAGAATAGAGAGAGAAGCATGGTTGACTTTTAGTTATAATTTTGCCACACAAGAAGTGTAGACAGGAGGCGTGAAGTTTTGGTGTACAAATAACGTTTCTTAAAAAGAAATATACTTTCTAATGCTTATATATGCTTTATGATACTTACTATTTTATCTTCTTATTTCCCAATGAAGAGGATGTAGAAAGTTTGGTGAAGAAATTGAGTGTAGGAATAATAAAACTTTAAATATAGATAATAAGAATAATAATAGGTATTACTTCAATACTCACTTTTTTAATACTAATACATTGATTAGTTTTCAAAATATTTATTAGTTGTTAGTTTTATTTTTTTGGACCTTAAGCATTTATTATGAAAAATAATAAATCTAATAATTGAATTCAAATACTTTGTTCTCTTTTCATGTTTCTCTAATTAAATGTTAAAAACTTAAAAAAATACATATCTCTTAATTAATAATAACTTTTTTGAATTAAGATATTAGTTTAGTGAGTTGTTAATATTTAATAGTGATTGGAAAATAGAGAGAATTTGAAATTCTTAATAAATATTTGATAATTCAGTTAAAATACAGTACTTTTTTTTTTGGGTTAGGGGAGGGGGATTTGGGGAGAGTGGGAAAGGGAATTCTCAGATACAGGGGCGGTGGCTTCAAGGCTTCCAATTTGACTACTTCACTATCAGCCTGAACCGCTTGAAATGCAATACTTTAAACAAGTCAACGAAATCAAAGTAAGCTGGAGTTACTCACCTTGGCCCCAGCGCCATATACTATAAAAAATATGACCCCACCCACCCCACGCCATATAATAAAATAATTATAAGAGATTTTCTAAAATGTTTTAAATTCATAAATTTAACGAAGTTATAACTTTTAAATATATTAAATATATTTTACTTACAAATGTTTCAAAAACACGTCATATATAAATACTTAAAATAAAATAGTACATTTAATTAGTATATTAAAAATCATAAAAAAAAAGTATCTTAAAAGATACATTCAAATGTGAAACATCATATATGAAGTTCACACTGTTAGTACATATAATCAAATGAGTTTTAAAGAAGAAGTGAGATGTTTTAAGTGCAAAACATCAAATACAAGTTCACATAAAATGCATTGATATGTGAATAATGACAATATATATGTATGTGTGCTAAGATCCCCATTCCAGCTTATGAGTTTCGTAGCTTGGGCCAAAATGTTTACTTCTTAAATGAGTAGTTGAAATGACAACCTAAGCTTACCTCACATGAAGGACCTAACAGGTTGATTCATAAATTTTAACTCATATCGATAAAAATAATATTATATTTTTTTAATAATTATCTTTCATTCTAATAAAAAAATATTAAATAAAAAAATTTAATGTTTTAAAATTTTTAAAATATATTTGATATTAATAATTATAAAGAAATTATTAGGTTAATTATTTAAAAAGATACAAAATTATTTTATTAATAACTATAAATGAAAAAAGAGCTTCATGACAATAGTCATAATAAGAAATTATTCCAGTATCATACTTTAAATATTTATTGTAACAAATAAAAACTAATAAATAATTAATAAATTATCTTAAATATTAATGCTGAAAACAAAAGAACAAGAATCCCATGTCAGCCCTCCTCTTAATAATATGTTCCAAAAGGAGAAAGAATCCCTTCTCATTATTGTCCCCAGATTCCCCCACCCACAGAAATCACGTTGGCAGCACAGAAAAAAATTGAAAACCTCTTATCGCACGCCACGTGTCGCCGGGGCCTCTTCAGCTTGCGATTCAGAATCTACCGCGAACTCATTCCCACTGTCCCATATATAGCACACTCGCACGCTTCCTTCCCTCCTAACACAGGGAGGGGCATTTCCCGTAATTAACAATACGCACGTGTCCTTTGTTTGGTCGATTCCTTTCTCGGACAACCCTCTTACCCGCCCCCCCCAAAAAAAAAAGGTAACCCTAGTTTTGCACTTTTTCGTCTTTAGCCGCGTTTTCCGATCTCCGTTCCTTTCTTTCTCGATTCCATCTCTCGTTTTGCCCCCACCTCTCGAATTGATACGAGATCCCGTCTATTCTCGTTTTTCTGTGTCGATCGATCCCAATTTCGGTCGCATCGGTGCTTGTTTTCCATCCTTAGGGTTCGGGTCCTGAATACTCTTGATCTGTCCTCTCCGCGCCGGATCTGAGAAAAGCGTTTGTTTTTGTTTGATTTCCGGGATCTGGGTCTTGTTCATCTCATCGTATTTTCTCCAATTTTGTAAATTGTTTTCAAATTTGTGTTTTTAGGGTTTCTTCATTTAGATCCGTTAAAAGCTTGTTTGGGTTATTAGATCTCACATCGCACAAGCCGACTCGGTATCGTTGTAATTGTCTATCGATAAGACGTAATTGTTTCGTTCTCGTTGGAAACCCAAATATCTAGGGTTAGGGTTTGGTGAATTGGGGATTTTATTTTTAATCGAATTTCTTTGGGGAAAATTCAATTCCATCGAGCAATTAGGATTCTCCCGCTTGATTATTTCCAATTCGAGCTATTATTATCCGATTCAGCAATCTGCGATATAATTTGACGGAGACTTATTTAAGGTATAAATAGGTTATTATTATATTTTTCTCTTGTGCTATTTTCTGGAAATTTCTTGCAATTTATTTTATTTCCTTTGGTGATTTATTTCAATCTTTGGGTTAAAGTTTTGGCAGCGATGTCGGCGACTGCTTTTTTTAGTGCACGGGGTACTCTTATTGTAACTAATGTCTATTTACCAAATTGTCCTTAGATGGAATAATTGCTCTACACACGAAAGCTCTGTTTATGCAAGGATGGGTGCCCGAGTGATTGGGCCCACCACCCTTTCATGAGGAAATCAATATTAAAATTGGAGAGTCACGTTGATTCTAGTAATGTCTTTGGAATTTTATAGAACTCAAGTTGCTTTTGCTTTTTTTTGTTTTTAAAATTAGAACTCAAGTTGCTTTGTTCGTTGGACAAATGCCCTAGGTTCTGATTTGATTGTTTAATTTCTATCTCTTTAGCTTTATTGGCGATGAAAGGGTACTATGATAGGAGTGCATGCAAAGTCAACATTTAATCAATCTACTACGGCAATGTGGCTGTGATGAAATCTTTTTCTCTCTCTTTTTCGTTCTGGTCTTTACTTTGGATGTTTAACTTGATGATGCTAAGTTGAACAATAGTATTTTGTATGGAAAATAGTTCTTCATTGTGCACAAGTGATTTGTCTAGTAGCAGCTTTTGTTATTGTCAGATGCCTGGTTTTAGTGCAGGCAATGGTGCGTAAAATTATATCGTCTTTCTTTGGATAATGTTTGGGAGAGTTGGAACCAAAATCAAATATTGGTTAAGCAGTTTGAGACTTCGAGTGAGATTCTGACAGAACAGTGGAGCTTTATAATTTACGTATTCCCCGTGGAGGCTTGAGTATACATCATATTGTACAAAAATTAAAAAACGGCGAGCAATTGTCTAGAATTTTTCCTGGAGTGGTTTCCATGGTTATGGACATCTCACTGAGATATGTTGAAGGTGTTTCGCTGAATAGTCAGAAAGTTGTTTCTAATGTAACAATGGTTTCAGTAGTCTGCAGACAAATGTCGTTACATGCCTCATCCCTCCTCCCAAAATGACATTTTACTTCTTAATTTCCATTTTACTGGTTGTTTTGGTGCATGAATACTAAATAGATACTTTTATGCTTGTAGTGTGAGGCAAGCTTGTTCTGTCCTGCAGGTAATCATGGTGCAGAAGCGTCCTTTTGATGCTGAGGAACTAATTGAGGTGTCCTTCAAACACCCAAAACAAGTGGGACCCAGCAATCAGCTTGTTTCATTTTCAGAATCTGTTTTTCCAGAGGATGCTTGCCCTATACCTAAAACTTCAGGT
The DNA here is from genome assembly GCA_019955255.1 of Castanospermum australe. Taxonomy (NCBI): domain Eukaryota; kingdom Viridiplantae; phylum Streptophyta; class Magnoliopsida; order Fabales; family Fabaceae; genus Castanospermum; species Castanospermum australe. Next base: position 384,567 of record NSJW01000125.1, on the reverse strand, counting down.
TAGTTGAGGATTCCCCCAAAGTTAAGAATCAACTCTTTTCTAGGAGTTTCAAGCTTCTGATCAATTGAACGTTTAAGACAATACCTGTGATTCAACTCTGTTTTAGTAGTCAACCAACTTTGACCAAAAGACGGCGCTTTGGACTTGTAGAACATGTCCTATTTTTATCTCTTTTTTTTTTTTGGAGATGATTCCATTATGTTATGTACCAGGATTAGGTTATTAACTTGCACCCGTCACTCTATTTTTTTGTTCTCTTAAAATTTGTCTGTTAAAATTTTGGGATTATTCATCCATTACTACTTAAACATGAACAATATTTCTGAAAATAATATGAAGACACATATGATTGGTACTCTCATAATATTTGTTTTGCTGCTTTTATGATTTTCTTTTTAACACAAAATGCATTTGGACCTTGTCAACTTTGTAATTTGTAGAGGGTGGATGCAGACAAGTTAGTAGTGTTGGTAATGAGAAGCTTGCTGGTGATATTTCTGTTGAACTTCCTAGATGGGCTGGGGACTCTAAAACAAACTTTCCTGGAGGTATTTCTGTTTCTTCTTGGGACACCAGTGGCTACAGTGAAGATGTCCGATCAGAATTACCTCTACATCTCCCTTTTTTCCCTGAGTATTTCAGTCCAGAGCGTCCAATAAGGACATTAGCTCGCCATGAGGACATCTATTCCATACTCCTTGAACACCCTCCTCGCAAACCTGTATCTGTTGGAGCCAATCATCAAGCTGATGTCCCAGCATGGGATAGGCCGGGTGCCACTAGTAGACTAAATGCCTCTAATGCTGTTTCAGATTCAGACTTCACTGTTAGGGATGAAGTTGAAGAAAGATTGATGGGGACCTGTGTAATCCCTATGCCTGAGATGGAATTATCTACCTATGATAATGAAGAAGTTGGAAAGGGCAGAACTGATTGTAGCTGTGAAGACAGGGGATCTGTGAGATGTAACAGACAACATATAGCGGAAGCAAGAGAAGAACTTAGGAAAACCATTGGGCATGAGAGATTCACCGACTTGGGACTCTCAGACATGGGAGAACAAGTGGCAGAAAAATGGAGTGCAGAGGATGAACAATTATTTCATGAGGTTGTCTTCAATAATCCAGCATCCCTCGATAAGAATTTCTGGAACTATCTTTCCATTATTTTTCCTTCACGAACCAAAAAGGAGATAGTGAGTTACTACTTCAATGTGTTCATGCTTCGAAAGCGGGCAGAGCAGAACAGAAATGACCTATTGAACATTGACAGTGATAATGATGAATGGCAAGGTAGTGATGGCGATGAAATTGCAACTCAAGAGGAAGATGAAGACTCTGTTGCTGAGTCCCCTGTCTATCTAGATGATACTTGTCTTACTAACTGCCATGAAAGTGATATGCAAGATTATGACGAGTATGCCTCAGATGAAACTTGTCCTGTTAATGGAACTCTGCAGTATACTGAGAGGAACATTGATGATGATTCAAAATATGATCCCGCAGAGATGCATAACTCCATTGGTTCCCCTCCTCTTTTCCAACCTCAGGATCAACCTGTCTGGCAAGAGAGATGTGATGAAGAAGTTCAAGATGATTCATGCACTTCAACTGACACAGGAGTTACCTCACAGGAGACCAAGGTGAAGAATGAGAATGGTGATCATTGGTGTGGTAACTATAATGGGCCATGCAACGGTTATAGCCAAGGATATGTTTTGGAGCCTTGTGATGCAAAAGTCTGGGATTCTGGCTTTGTGTCTTGCTCTAAAAATAAAATTGACTTCTTACCTACATGCAACATGATCGAAGAGGTTTTTGGAGATGAACGAAGACAATAAATGAGAAGAGCTTGAGCTAGTATTTTGCTAGTTTGGACTCCACAATTATGGCGATTTAGGGAATGATCTGCATCCCGAGGCTTTTATGTCGAGTGAATCTCTTCTGGCACACTGCCAAGTGTGACGAGAGTTTCAACTTTTTCTTTGTATATTGACATAATATTGAAAAAGAACCTTCGTTGTACAATAGTGTTTTGGAAGGTGATTTGTTTTACGAGTTAGGTCCCATTTATTCTTCCTAGTGCTTTTGGAACTGTAAAATATTTATTCCTTAATTTTATGATAAACCCACTTCGTAGTAGGATCTATCTTGGAGGAAGAAAGAAAATAGTGGGTTGAAACCATCAAGGATGCAAGAATATCCGGTTTCATGATGTAATTTGGTATCATTAAATCCTTAATGAAAATTTTTACTCCAATATTTGCATTCATTCATTTTAGTTGGAATGTAGGTAAACAGTTCTTCCTTACATGTCATTTCATTATATTTCTCTTTCTGTGGAGGGACTGCTATATCTTATTTACCACCTTAAGTCGTAAACTTTCTTAGCAGAAAAAAATTAGTACATTTCGGCAATGCTTTCTATCTCTTGGGAAAGGATTATGGCGTTTATGGTCCTCTGAAGCTGCTTATCTGTAGTGCTGTGGTGCACACCCAGAACCAAATAAAGGTAACCTCTTGCATCCAGCCCATAATTGCATCATTCTTACATGCAAAAGTATAACTTTTTCAAATGAAAACCACTACTTGACTTGAAGCTAGCCTCCAAATATATGCTCTCCTAGTCTCCCCGCAATGGCTTGTTGGCTTGCAACTACGCCTCTTTCTTTCCTTCTATCTATGAATGGAGTGATTTTGGAGACACTTTGGGGGCCTTTTAACTTTTTCTCCTTGTTTCACTTCTTTTTTATTTTCTTTTTCTTTTGGGGTAAGTTGGTTTACTTCTTTTGCGGAATGCATGTAAAACACTCAGTACACAATTTTACAGTTTTAAGAGGCGTCAAAAGAAACAAGGCCGTAAAGTGTTTGTATTTTCTTTTCTTTCTTTTCTTTTGTCCAGCATTAAACAAATTATGTTCTAGGCTTTTTTTTTCTTGTTTTTTCCCCTTGGCTTAATGGGGATTAAAACTTTCGGATATTCAGAAGATTGACACGATGCTGCTGAGGGATACCAAAGTTAAGCTACCTTCTCACAACTACACAGAACTCATCCATAAAAATTTCTTCCCTATTTTTACCTCCTACCAAACATGCACTATATTCATCCATGAAATTTTTTTCCATTTTTATTCCCATTCCAAACATGCACTAACTAGCCAAAACAGAGACTCTGGAGAACATGTTTAAAACAGCAGCTTGAGGACCTGCTTTCTGGACAACAAGAATGAAGAATGAATTTGTCGTATGTGGCTTTCAGTCTGAGGTAGCGGACCTGCTACTTTTCACTATTGGTGATTTATTTGTAAATGTTTGAAACCTATGTAATCCTGCTTCTGATTTTTGTCCCAGTATCTAAAAATATTGGCTTTAGAACCTTTATCCTGCTTTACTGCTAAATCATTTACATTAGACTTGTCTAATTCGTACAACTAATATGCTTACTTCTAAGAACATGAGGGTATAGCAATAATGGAGACAGTAATGTTCAAGTGATATCAATCACTTGTAAAAGATGCTTTGTCAACTTCTTGAACTCACCCAATTGATTTCTGAGCTTTGTGTCACCTTCTGTCAAACAAAGCTTTGTGGGTTTCCTGTTTGTGTTTTGGGGGATGAAAGTATTTGAATAGCAAGGCTGTGACAATTATGAGCTTTGAATTGGGTTGAAGCTAGGCCAGAACATTTCAAATTTGAAGACCAAACATTTTCAGAGAGAAGGAGATTAGGTGAATGTAATATGTGGAATTTAGGCTAGTAGCAGAGTATGACCGAAGTCAGAAGCGTCACTTATCTTCCACTGCATAGAATTTTATGCTTTAAGCTTTTTCTTCCTTTGGGGTGATTTTTGGTTAGACTAAAGAACTCCACATCCACTGATGTGAAGATGAGGACTCCTAGTGGAACAGTTAGCCCCTAAAATCTTGTATTGACCAGTTTTGATTCCTGTGCTCACATGACTTTGATTAGGCATAAATAACTTGGCGTGGGACATTTTTGCTTTGTTAGCACCTAGTAGTTAAACCAAGAGCACCAAAATGCAAAGAAAGGTAAAAAGAATGCGATAATGGTGGTTTTATTATACCAAACCACATTTACCATGCAAAGGACAGGTATATGACTGGTCCCACATGATCCTCAAACTTATTTTATTTCTCAAGACAGATTTCCCTTTTCTTACATGAAAATTTATTGATTCTTTTTGAGTATCCCCAAAGCATTTCTGGTGAGAACTTGCTCCCCAACACATGCACCATTATTACTTGTATGAAGCAACACATGCACCTTTTACCTACACATTTTATATATGGTGATGGAAAAGAAAAAAAAAAAGAAAAAGAAATGAAAGCAGCCGTTTTAAGTCTATGGTCTCATTTTCCACTACCTCTCTTTTCATCAGCCATGATCTATTTTTAATTTATCTTTGTGAGAGTAATCACTCATTTTTTAACTGAACTTTTCTGAAAAGGAGGTTGAGCTACAAGGCTCCAACTGCCAGAAAACACTAGCTTGTAATTTGATTAAAGCTTATCATGCTTATAACAAATTAGTATCTGCTACTATCTGATCACCCACCGAAGAAAAAGAAAGTGCTACTTTCAAATCATTTTAAAACTTCAATCACTGATATGTCAGCCACATCTAAACTGACTAATCAAAAAGTGAAACCGTAGCAAAGTGGCTAAGATATCTATTACATCTTCAACCAACCTTTCTCAAATTATTCTTTTATTTGCCCTTCTGATAGTTACATGAAGAGGGTGTCTGCAAAAAGCAGCTTAAAACCCCTAGTAATTCTTAATAACGAGGAAAAAAAAAAGAACGAATGGTAAAGAAAAGTTCAAAATCAAGTGCTTGACAGCAATTATGTGCATTGAATTTACCTATATTAATCTTATTGGCCCCTATAACGTATGTAGGCCATTGAGAATCATTTTAGGTGTAATTCTTTTGTACATAATCAAATCTCATCAAGAGCAGTGTGTGATATGAAGGTAATTTCTCCCAAAAGCAACTTCAGGGTGGTTAAAGAAATTAAGACTAGGTGCAGAAGTGGATTTAGGTCTAAGGGCAAAAACTAGAGCTACTGGAAGAGCTAAGCAAGGCTAATCTCTGTCTAAAGCATGGGTGTAAACCTCATTTGCCACCGACAGCATTTCTAGGAGTTGATCACGGATAGCTGGCCTTTGGAATGGTTGAGCTAGCATAAACCTTAAGGAAGGCATCTAACACTTTTTTCCTTTCTTTTTTCCTCACAACTTGACATTGCAAGTGAAACTCGTCCTATTGGGGCTCCAACTTACTTATCACCGAACCACATTTTTGTGAGTTGAGGCATCTTACACTTAATATGCTACAGTCTATAGAGTGACACACAAGTAATGAGTGTTCAATCTTTTTTCCAGTAGTAGTATATTTGTCAATTCTATCATCACTTTTGGAGAGCCAAAAATCTTCCCTCTCAAGTGAAGCTTCTGCTGGCACCATAGAGACTGACAGACCCATCCCCATACGCTTTAATGCAGGCTCAGAGATACAAGTCTGCCATGTGAGTTCTGTATCTGTTACTCTATGTACCAGTGGCATAGAGAAGCTCAACCACTTCTAAGCAAACTGTATGCTGCATTCTCTTTGAATTTTAATTTACATCCATTTATTTTTCTTTCTTGGGCCCAAAAATTTGCCTATTTGCATAGTGAATTTTGTTTGATTTGGATACTTAATTGAATCTAGTATAACATCAGCTAATAGCACTTCTTTTAGTACCATTTAACACAACTTTACATTCAGCAACTTGTGCCGTATGAATTTGAAGCTTTTATATGCATTTCCTCCATGATTTCTTAGGAGACTTTCTTTTACAATGTTTCAACGGAAGTTTGAATTTATGATATTGTCTAAACAATTCAAACTCTTCACCATTAGTTCCCTTCTAGTGCTTTCTAGAGCAACTTCTCATTATGTGTTTATTTCTTCTCCAGTCTTGCTATCTGAGATATTATTGAAGTCAGTACACATTAATAACAAATAAAAGCATAACATATTTTCATAAGGCTAAAAAATTTGTACGTAGTGCACAGTGAATGAAGGTGTGCTAGGCACGCCGCATGCATTATGCGCATGCACATGTTCCCTAATTAGAAAACTAATTAGGGTGGATTAAAAAGTCCAATCATATTCTGTGTCTCTTTATATATATTTATATGAATCATATTCTGTGTCTCTTTATATATATTTATATGAATCATATTCTAATGTTTGGCTCTAATCCCTTTGCATATGAAACTCCTCTTTCATGAATCATCCATTAAAACAAAGGGAAAAAAAACAAAAGTGATAAACTACAGAAGAATACAGCTAGCCACTGTACAAAGTTGCCGGCAAAAAGGGGCACAAATTAAGTGATCAGTGAGTAATTACAGTGAAGTTGCTCGAGTTGTAACTAATAGTAGCTGCTAATAAGACATTCATGTTGCGGTTACTGCAATGAACATGGCCGGCTTCATCAATGAAGAATTGCCGGCACCATGGCCTCTTGAGTCCTGAGTCTTGACCCTTTTGAGTATGCCATGCTGGCCAATCTGTGAAGATATTATACTCACCATTTGGAGCGATTCTTAATGTACTGTAAGTCTTACTAGTATACTATACCAATAAAAATACGACACTTGCCATAACATAATAATACAGGCTGTCACATTAAATTTATAATAATAATGTAAGAATGCAATTTTAATGAGATCTATACCGTTGAGTGTAATTACTCTCAGAGTACTTAAGAATTTCTCCACCCTTTAAGCAACTGATCCACAAACTAACATCCAATGCAGCCCTTGTCTTGAAATAACAAAGGCACGCAGTCACAACTCTGGACAGCTTGTACTAATTATTTATTCAGGGTGGTATCAAGGAAGTGGTGATGCCTAGTCTAAGAAGATAAATTAATTTGGCTATTAATCATATTGCTAGCTGCACTAGTTTTATTATCTATCATGTATATCATTAACCTTTTCTCACTTAGCTTGGAATGGTTAGCTCAGGTACAGTGTGCATGTAATACACACAGAGGCATGCATAATGTAGACTCACATTAAGATTCATACATATAATCTGGATCTAATTTTCTCGGAAGCAGTCAAATGGGAAGTTTAGGACATAACTAATATTAAGGCATATATATAGTCTTTTTTTTTATTTTCCCATTTCTGATAGAATCTATAATCTTTACTCTTTATGTTAAAAGGTAGCAATTTTTTAAGACTCAATGTAACTTGGAATTTGAACTCGAATTAGGAGAGAGGAAAAACTCACTTATTAGTAAGTGTGTGATCACTAAAACCGAAGACCTAATGGCGAATCGCGAAGCACTTTCAGTCTTAATCATTATACAAATAACATTATGTATTATTATAATTGTAGTAACAATTAACTATCTTTTTTTTTCAAAATTCAGCAATTGACTCATTATTCACTTAATTTATAAATTCTTAACCGAAGTAGCATGTAAGGCTTACATGAACTCATCAATTAGTCATTTCACATTTTCAGTAGTTTTTTTTTATAGAAACATGTTTAGTTAATTATAATCATCATTTAAAAAATATATATTTAAGAATATTGAAAGATATATGAATGTAAAGAGTGTGAAGATCTAAATCTTTAAATTTTGTTGGAGGTGACATCATTCAAGATTTTAAAAAAAAAATCCCATAAGCGACTTCTTAATCAAATTTGGAAATATTTGAGCCTCATATATTGATTTTGTTAAGAACTCAACAGGCAGAAGTGGTTAATTGCACGATTAAAATAACTTAAAATTAATTACTACAATTGTTGGAATAAAGGATTATCTGCGTAACGGGTAAAGTTAGAAGATTATGTGTGTCTTACCCAGTTTTCATCCAAAAGTTTAACTAAATTGTGCCTAAAAGATTAACTAACTTCACATTGTGTAGTAAAAATTTAAATTAATATTTATGACATGTATAAATATCTTATCATTATTTTCCTTCAAATAAACTTTAAACTTATACATATATTTCCAGGCCTATTCTGGATAAATATTAGTGGCCTATTATTTATTGAAAATATTTTCAAGGGATCTAAATTCTTCTGTGTAATTATGGCTTTTTAAACAGCGTAATTATTTTCATAATATTAAATAATTATGAAATTTCAAGTGAACCAGTTATGTATCTAAAATCTATGGTTGTACATATCATTAAAAAAAATAGGAACTTAAGTGTTAGAACTTCAAATATATCTTTCTCATAAAAATCTCTCCATAAAATCTTCATTTATGTACAAGTTACTTGTCAATAATATATTTGAAGTTCGCTCTCTGTCATGCTATGAGATGTATATTAATTTAACGAAAGGGAGAATTTAGCATTTAATCCAATCTGGTGTGGAGATGAAAGGGTAGAATAAATTGCAGGTAAAGCAGTTTTGGTTGAACTTAACTCCAAAATTAAACTGTTCCCAAATAAATTTTGTGCCACTTGAACTTTGTCCCTAGTAGGTGTGACTTATAAGTGTAACACAATATAAAACTATCCATAACAAATTTCATCCAATTAAAAAAGAATCCAAGTGGTGTAAGAAAACAGGGGAATAACCAGACTCAACATCTTTGCATTTCAACCTACTTCAGGCCAAAATTGTGTGTTGCTTCTTCACTAATTCAAACTCCAAAGAAGCAACTGATTTACAATTTTTAACACAGTAAACCAAATGCCTTTATGAAGGGGCATAGGAAGACAAGTGCGTCACAGTAACATTCTTTGGAAGCAGTTAAAAAAACACCAGGCAAATGTGTAAAAATTTAGAGCTTCCTAGGATTGCTTCTCTGATCCTTTTTACCCAATTGAGGGTAACCCAAAAAGGATCAAGTAGTGCCCAACTGGCATGCCGAGAAGGCATTGTGGATAGCCAACACTCCTCCTCTAAACTAATGGGTAGCCTCCAAGTTCTTATTCTGCATCCAATATGCATTTGTAGAGGCCACCTAACCAATTTAAACAATTCCTGTCATGCCAAAAGAATTTAGCTGTATCATTTTGGCCCTTGGAGAGAAGATGGCATTTACAATACTTTATATCGACGATTCCTGAAAAGATATTAAAACAAAGGAGATGAAATTACACTCTTGGACGCAAATAAATGTGTCAATTTTTAGTTGCATTACTTACTGCTGCCTCTGCTCAGCTAGTCCCTGGCTTACATGTTTTGGTGGCAATGGCATGGCATAGTTGAGCCAGCTATAGCTGCAACTACAAAAGAAGAAAAAAAAAATGAACTTTTTATTCAAGGCTAAGAGGAGCAACCGATCTGTTAACTACAAGAATAGCAGAAGCGACCACAGTTGATAACGACCCACCAAATATTTGAGGAATTACACTTTACCAAATAGCCCTTCAAATGTGGCTCCTCAATCACCGAGGAGGAGAATCAAGAAACAGTGGCATGGCAGGCTTTGATTGGAATATGAAGCAACTCGATAAAGAGCAACCAGGGGACCCCACTTGAAAAAATCAAAATTTTTTTAATACCAACAAATAAAAACCATACACTTTAATAGAAGGAGAAAGTCCAGAAGAATAACGGCCAGAGAGTGGAACCTTTCACTAGAAGTGGGTGTGTGTGTGTGTGTGTGTGTCTGTGAGAGAGAGAGAGAGAGAGAGAGAGAGAGAGAGAGAGAGAGAGAGAGAGAGAGAGAGAGGCATTTCACTGTTTCCTTGATAGCAAGACAAAGGAAGGAATAGTTGGGAAGGCAGTTAGTTTGAGTAGGTTCCACAGCTATAGGGATGCTCACCTGGACCTATCTCAGGCCGTTTGATTATGAGTGGCGTAGTATCCTCAGTTGAGTACACGTGCTGCTATCCTCCCTCCTCTGTTTTTTTTTTTTTTATTTTAATCTTTGCTTCCATGCATGGATTTCTCCTCCAAATATTGTCGAGTGGGGAGAGAGAGAGAGAGAGAGAAACCATCGCTTGCTCACTCTATTTTTTTTTTCTTTTTATTATTCTCCCTTGGCTTCTTCATCGCCATCATTGGCAACAAAGGTCACATATCTCCTCTCCACCTCCTCAAGTTTTATTTTTTCTTCATAACTCAACTACCAAAGAAGCTAGTAGTAGTAGCCTCGGAAGCTTTATGCTACTCGTTCTCTTGGCCCTCTTCTTTTCCTCTTTTTCTGCCTTAGATCTTGCACTTGCTTGGGATTTTGTTGAAACCCAGAGATGTGTCTTTCTCTCTATTCATTGCAAAAAGTGATGTGATGCAGCTTTCTCGCTGTATTCGGGATATCACCTCGATAATCTGATCTAGGTCTTGCTGGGTTTTCCTGAGTCCTGTTCGCATTTGGGGTTGTCCTAATGTGATGAGATCGATGAATTCAACATTCTTGGATATTCTCTGATTCAGTATCGAAGTACCCGTTTGCTTTGCTGATCCGTGCTTCTCTTTGATTTCTTGAATTCCCTGAATTCGATGGAAGAAGATCAAGAATTCAAACACGCGTGCAAGTTCTGCAGCAAGAGCTTCCCTTGTGGTAGATCCTTGGGGGGTCACATGAGGTCTCATGTCACCAATATTTCAGCTGAGACACAGGAAAAACTTGCGACGAGGAAGCTTTCATCTCTCAACAATGGTGGAAGTTACGCCAAGGGTGGAGATACGGGTTCTGAAGCAGGAACCAATACTGGGTATGTTCTCAGGGAGAACCCCAAAAAGACTTGGAGGCTTGCAGATTCAAGTGAAGACACTCTGGTCTCGGACAAGTACTGCAAAGAGTGTGGCAAAGGGTTTCACTCTTGGAAAGCTCTGTTTGGTCACATGAAATGCCACTCCGAGAAAGAAAGGATTTCCAACAGTTTGGACTATCAAGATTCCTGGACTAATGCTACCCAGAAGTTGGTCATGGACAGCCAATCCGACAACGAAGCCACTGCTCCAAATCGAAGGAGAAGATCAAAGAGAAGAACAAGGTACACGACCGCTGCAACCTCGTCTGTGTCTTTTGCCAATCCTTCCTCTTCTCTTTCCGAGGTCGAGCAAGAGCAAGAAGAGGTTGCTGTGAGCTTGATGATGCTTAGCAGGGATGTGGGTCCTTGGAGTGGCCTGAATTCTGTTGCTGAGTCCTCTGACAACAACTCTGCATACTTCGAAGCTCGATCTTCAGTTCGAACTAATCTGGTTACTCAAATTGAGAGCAAGAAGCCCATCCCCAATGGTTCTGAGACAGCAAAACTGATCAAGCAAAGTGACAAGAAGTGGGAGTTTGGCAATTCGGTTTCTGCGAATCTCAACTCCAAAGGGAAAAGTTCAGAACTTTTGGCTACTGAGTTTCCTGGAAACATATTTAGGATGAACAAAACCAGAGTTTCCACTAATGGGTTCACCAAGAACGAAAAAGCTAAGAAGTCTGAGCTTGATTATATGTCTGCATTGGAGGATTCTGAAGGTGAAGAGGGGAAGAACAGAGTCAATGGAACAGAATTGGTTTCATCGAAGTCGGCTACTAATAAGTACACTTCAATCAAGACCAAGTTTTCGGATTCTAAATTGAAGTCAAATTCCTTGAAGAATTGGGTAAAAAAGCCTGCAGAAGCTGAATTGAGCAAGAACTCTCACAAGAGAGGCAAGTTCGAGTGTACTACTTGCAACAAAATCTTCTACTCCTACCAAGCTCTTGGAGGTCACAGAGCTAGTCATAAGAAGATCAAAGGTTGCTTCGCTTCAAGAAATGAGAGCAGCGAAAACAGCATTGAAACTGACCTCTCCCCTGACCCAACAACCGAAAGTAAGCTCATGAAGAACAGTGACAATGAATATCTGGTAGAGCATGAACTGGGTGCTGGTTTTGATAATGAGGCAGATACAGTCACAGAGTCCAAGAAGAGCAAAGAGCACGAGTGCCCGATTTGCCTCAAGGTTTTCCCATCTGGGCAAGCCTTGGGTGGCCACAAGAGATCTCATTTGGCTGGTGGGTCTGAGAGTAGAAACTGTCAAACAGTTGCACTTCAGGAACCAGTCCCAGAAATTAGGGACTTCCTCGATCTTAATCTTCCTGCTGCTACAGAGGAGGAAAGCAATTGCCATGCTGACTCTTACACACCCTGGTGGGTAGTAGAAGGCAACCACAACCACAAACAGGAGTCACTGGTAGGCCTGATGTCTAACTAAACCTCATAGTTCATCCCAGCAGTGGCTCAACATCAGAGTGAAGATTCAAACTGTATAGAAATGTTTCTGCGTTTATTTCATTAATTCTTTACAGGATTCACGTCTTCTTCAACTTCAAGGTATTTCTGTTCTGCTGCTCAGGTTCTTCAAGTAGTTCATAAGATGAACTTTCTGTCTGTTCTCTTCCTTTTTCTTTTCTTTTTTTTTTCTTTTTTTTTTTTGTGATGCTATATGTTATTGCTTTGTTCATAGAATAAGTTCCATTTCTGCAAATTTTAAGCTCATCATTTTGGTTCTCTTTCGAAACTCGAGGAATTATAACAGATTTCCATAGTTATGTTGTTTTCACGCACTTCTCCTCTGGCATTTTAGAAATGTACTTCATTGTGTGAAATTCCAAAAGTGACATGTTTGTGGGGTAATTATTTTTTCTTTGCACCAAAGAGAAATGAATGAGGTGTTGAAAAATTGGGATAGGTAGGGGAAGTCATTACACATGAGGAGATAGACAGGCGGATTTTAAAAAATACACATAAAGAAGGGCATGTGAGCTCAAGGTGGTTGTTTAGTCACCTACCATAAGACCTGACCACCCATCCATCTATCCCTTTGTTTCCTTCTCTTACTTGGCACACAAGTGGTGTGTTATTAAATCCTTCTCACTAATCACTGTGTGCTCTCAGCAGCAAATATATCATAATAATTCATCAGGGGTGTGAGACTGAAGGAGATGGCTGGACCACTACTATGTATCTCTGAAATTACAGCAGCACAAACTTGACGCAAAGTGCAGCTTACTATAGATTCTGCTAAGCGATTAAAGATCACTTTTTTCTCTTGGACATAGAATATAAAAATATATTGTAAATAGGAATTTTGACCATAATGGGTTTCAGGGGGAAAAAAATGGGAAGAGATAAAATTTGAGATCCTATGGTGTGGTGGATTTAAGCATAGAAAGGGTGAGATGCAAGAATTGGGACCAATTGGCTTGGATGTCAATTTGTGCTCGCCTATTGAAAGTAGTGGAGCAATAGATTGTGCCTTTTAATGTGGCATGCCCAACTATTTTGTGCAGCTTGGTCCCTGGCACAATATGGAGGTAGTCTGTTTACTCAGCTGTAGTAGCTGGCTGAGGGTGCTGTAATTTAAAAAAAAAAAAAACAAAAGTTTTGAATTTATCGTTTCTTGCAAGCTATTGAAAGTTGAAACACTTCACTTTTAGGTACTTTTAGGAGAAATTACCGAATGTTTCTCATGCGTCTCATAAAATTATATTTTGACATTTTAGTATTAAATAATTAAAAAATATAATTTAAAAAAAAACTCACCGACATAAAATAATTAATTTTTATATTTAAAAAATATATTTTTTAATTATTTAATATTAAAATATCAAAATATAAATGATAAAGCATAATCTTAGATGACACTTTAAAAATATAAAATAAATTTTTCACTTCTAATACATTTATGTTATTACTCCACTTGTGCATGGAACTAACTAGGAAAAAAAACGTGCAATTTGAACAGTGATGTTAAAGTTAGCTATTCCAAAGGATATCTAGTATAGACAAAAAAAAAAAAAGAAGGATATCTAGTCATAACACCTATTGTACCGAAAACAAAAAATTCACACCTATTTGTACTACAAATTTATGGGGTATAACATCTTTTTTTTTTCACAAATTTACGTATAATTTAATCAAGTTATATATTTTTTTATTAGTATTATTATTTTCTTTTCTTTTTTTCTTTACATAAAAAAGTGAAAAAAAATTCCTACTCCTTTAAATTAAGAGCACAAAGATTAAAGTTTTCTTTCAAATAATGACTTCAAAATTTGAACTTTATTTATAGTCTTATGATTATAGTGCATTAATCGACACAATCAACCACCTGCGAATACTTTCTTTTTATATCATTATTTATTATATGTATCTTAACTTTAAGTAAATATGATTATAATTAATATTTTTATAAAAAAAAGTCTAAGTGAAAAGTAATACAAGAAACTTAATACTAATTTCGTATTGAATTTTTGTACTAATTTAGTATTAAATTTTTGTATGTATCCAAGGATCAGCCATACGTCATCCGCTACCTTGGCTTAGGGGGAAAACTTAAATAAGAAAGAAAGAACAGATGAAGTCTTTTCCGGATCAAAGCAAGAAAAAAAAGGCTAAATTACTTGGTGGTCCAGTCAACTTAGTTTATAGATTCAATGGGATTCGTTTATAAGTTTGATTCCCATAAATGTCACAGTGTGACGAATGACGATTTCAATAGCATATTATTATGAATTAAATATATAATAATAAAATGGAGGTTATAATCAGATGCACTCTTGAGCACAATTAAATGTGCCACTTGTACGGTATAAATTGGACATGTGGCAATTAGCTTGTTGGTCTTAAGTTTACCATTTCTGTCTGGAATTCGGAATTGTTAGGATAGTCAATTTTTTTTTATATAATATTTTTCGTGAGTTGATAAATGTTTATTAATTGTTAATTGTATTTGATGAATTTTAAATATTTATTATAAAAATTAATATTTAATAATTCATTAGAATACCATTAAGAAATGTCGGAATAATGTATGATTTAATAAGGCTGATGTCCATAAATATTTCAGAAAAAAGAGAGAGAATCTGTCTTCCTCTTTTATTGTTGTTTTTATCAGCATTCATATGATTATTTGTAATTAATATTTTTTTAAGATAACACTATATAATTAGAATTTTTTATAAAGTAATTTAACATATTTATTAACTCTTAAATAAGTGATTCTTACCATTTAATTCTATCTAATAATTCTAATTAATTCTAACTAAATTCTGTCAAGATTTCTAACTATTTTTTATGGATAAAATCTAATTTACATTATTAAAGTTTACTCCCATATCAAATTATCTTACTAAAGTTTTTTTTTCTCACTAAATTCTCGAACTTTGATTTGATTTAAAAACTTTAATTTTGTAGTTAAATGAAATGAAGGTTACTCCACGAACACACTATGTGACCCAAGTACACATCACATGATGATTTAGTTAGAAAATCTTATAATATAAAATATAACTCTGAAATTTATTCCGGTATCAAATTACTGTTTCAATTTTTTTTTTTATTTCACTAAACTCCTCTTAAAATTGATATAACTTAAAACTGCATATTAACTCTCATTATTCTAATTATAAACTTTTGAAACGTCAATAAGTGCGCCCCGGAGACATTGTCATTTCTTTAATTAGGTTTCACCATAAAGCAAAATAGTTATAAATTTATAAGTAGAGCACAAGGAAGGGATCATCAAGCGTAATATTTTCGGGTGCAAACCAGTTGAATGAATGATACATGCTTTTTCGGTTTATTCTGCTCACACCATCAACAAACTTCAATAGGGATATTTAATTAAGTTATCTACATTATTTTTTTTATGATTTAAAAAATATTTAGATCGAAGGAAAAGCATTTAAGGTGAGGGACTGATGGATTCAGCAAGTGCTTATATGATACTCTTACAAATAAGTCACCATTAAAAGACAAATGGTCATTGTAAGAATTAAACTTGTGATTATCAAATTGTAAATTTGTTTGCCTACAATTTGATCCATCCAAGTAAGTTATTTATATTGTTAGGATAAGGTCTTCTTTGAATAAATAATTTAAATAAATATCTATTTAAATAGAACTTATTAAATAATTTAATTATCATAAATATGATTTTAAATAAATTGAATAGTGTTTAAATAGATAATTTGAAAAATGTTTAAAAAGTATAATTGTGATAGTTTATTAAAGTCAATTTAGTCGGGAAAAAAAAAGTGAAGTCCAAAATAATGTATAATTTTAAAAGATGCTTTAATAAGCTGATCATTTAAGTAAGAGCGAGCAAAATAATTTTAACTATTTATTACGGTAGATAAACTCAAACAAATTAAAAATAAGTCATACGGGCTAAGTTCATTTATAGTGAAATAAAACACTAGGAATTGCATTGTCGATCAAACATTAGAATTGGGCTTGGTTCTGTGTCATTGCGTTAACAATGGCATCAATGAATTTCCGTGCAACTACTAAAAATTGTACAATCTATATAAACCATGTACAGTAAAAAACTGCTAGAGTGAGCCATAAATATGATACAATTGCATTATATTCAAAAACATTTCTACAAGATTCTATTTAAAATCGTTTCGTACACCTAATTTTTTTAAATTAAAATTCATACGAAAGACATAAATTACTTTCATTACACTAAAAACTTATACGTATATTCTTAATTTAGATAATTCTTATTCTATAAGTTTTACTAAACTAACAATATAATTTTTGTTCTATTTCTATTTATAGAAGTAATTATTACTAATTAACTAAGCATATTAGCTAATACAAGATATATTAACTATTACAATTTCTATCATAATTCTACTTATTTTTATAGATAGTAGTTCTATGTACAAAAGAATTTATCTTTGCTTGGTTGTGCCTTTTATTAAATCACCAAAGCAATTTATGCAATTGGGAGTTGTAATGCCATTCCAAAATAAAGTTTGACAATAACAAACTTGGGCTTATTGAATATTCTTAGGTAATGAATATTGTCACTAGCTGCGTTGTGGTCAATGTTGGCATATGTAACCCATCGTGTCCACACCTAACAGCAACAACGAAACCTCTCACATTGTGACTCCCCACTCGGATTAAGTACAAATGAATAGAGTGTGGACTTCGCTTTTATCTAAAGTCCATGGACACGGTAAGCAAGCCTACATCATACGCAAGAGGCGTCTCTTCCTCTTTGGTCTAGAATACCTATTTTATTGTCCCCTTGTTCTTTAAGTCAATAGTCGAGGGATATATAACTTTTTAGTCGGGTCGACAATAAACAAAATTAGTTTATAATTAGTTCGAGACTCGACTTATGAATTAATTTGATGAATTTAATTTATGAATTAAATGAGTTAAATTTTAACTTAAAATTAAATTTATTAAATAAATAAATTGAACTTAAATTAAAATTTGTTTGACTCGTTTAATTTATGAAATATATATATATATATATATATATATATTATTTTATATTTATAATAATATAATTTAAAAATAAAATAAGTTTGAAAAAAAATATAAAAATTTTGACCTGACATTTAGTTTATCTTATCTCATTTTATTTATTTGATTCATTTAACTCGAGTTAACAAATCAAATTAAACAGTTTACGAGCTTGATTCAAGCCAAATTTAAATTACTAAAAATAGTTCATATCGAATTCGAGTTAAGTTTGGAGCTAAACTATTTCTTATAAATTAAATTGAGCCTCAACTCAGTTTATTTTGGCTCATTTCCAATCATACTTTTTAGGGATATTTATTTATATATTAAAAAATTTATAAATGTGTAGAAGCATGAATAGATAAGTTAGAGTACTAATAACAATACTCTAAATAACCAATGCAAACATATTTTCAAAAAAGAAAATCAACAAAAATATTCGGTTAAATACAGTATTTTTAAAGTATATTAAAGTTTCAATTTAATATCCTTAGTCTTTACTTCTAATTGCAGCAATCTTGCCTTTTTGATGGACTAGTAAATCATGAGAAGATTAGATATGAATTGAACCATTGAAAAGTTTGGATATGAATTGAAGAAAGCAGGATCATCATGAAGATTAGATTCTAATATTCTTATAATGAAATCATTAAGTCTTAATAATCTAGTGTCTCTTAATAATAACATGATAGGGGTATCTACTCTTAATCTTAATGTGTTTTTGCTGCTACGTGTATTAATTCTATATGAATATATTTAAATCCTTCTTTAATATATTATTCTAATATATTTTCATTTAATAGATGTATAGTTTCACATAATTTTTGTAAATCATGAGAAGATTTTACCGTTTTTATTATTTCTTTTGATTTAAAATTAAAAGTGTTATGTTTATAAATTTCTTTGTGTTTAACATCAGTTATTGACCAATTTTAAAGTTTGTGCTTAACATACATGATGGTCCTGTATGTTCGGAACTTGAGATGAAAGAGAATGGAAAAAAATAAAGAGGAGGGAGAAGTTTTAGTTTTAGGATCTAATTTTGATACACTGTTAAAAATCTTTTATATTATTATTTAATTAAATATTATTTACTATTTGATTTTTTAAGTATTATTATATTAATTAAATTTTTTTAATAATTTAATAATTAATAATTAAATAATAATTTAATTTTTTTTTATATTAAATCAAAATTAAATTTTTTTAAAATAAACATTTATTTTGGTCATAAAAGTATATAATTAATATCACATTGATTTCGTATGTATAAGTACATTAAAATAGTTTTTAAATGATAATTTTTCTATCATAATAGTCGAAAACATAACTATTTGATACACATTATCTTTTATTTTCGACAATTTTGATAAAACATACGCTTACTTTTAAATTTTCTCGATAATTCTATCCTCTCATGTAGCTCCGTCACGCAACATCAAATTCTAGTGGAGGAAAAACTCACTCAAAATGGAAAAGGAAAAGGAAAAGGAAAAGCAAGAAAGTGGAGAAAGCCAAGTTTAGCGAGAGATGCTCAGCCCACAACCATATACAATATAGGCCCACTTTCTCTGTGGCCTTTGAAAATTTAGGCCCAGCACAAATTATTTATCTTTCTGATGGTTTGGTTGGAGGAAATAAATTGAGATTATCAACCAAAACTAAAATTAGACCAAAAAAATAAAATAAAATAAACTGAGATTAAAAAAGAAAAACCAAAGGTGAATAAGTTATCTTCATATTTAGTTGTGTGATAAAAAAAAATGAAAAGTTAATTCTTCTATCGTAGGAATAAATATTTTATCATTAAAGTGAAAGAATTTACATTAACTAAATAAATTTATTTCATATAAAAATATTTTTTATTTTATTTTTGTTTATCAATTCTAAGATATCAATCATAGAAATATAAAAGAGAAATTTAAGATCACGTTTGGTTTAGATATAACTTTTTTCATTTAAAAAAATAAAAAAAACATGTTTAAAAATGTGTTTAGTTGTATTTTATTAAAAATGTTTATAAAAAAGTTCTTAAAATGAGATCAAATATGATAATAATATTGTATAAAAAAATCCGA
The DNA here is from genome assembly GCA_019955255.1 of Castanospermum australe. Taxonomy (NCBI): domain Eukaryota; kingdom Viridiplantae; phylum Streptophyta; class Magnoliopsida; order Fabales; family Fabaceae; genus Castanospermum; species Castanospermum australe. The sequence continues at coordinate 365,247 of NSJW01000125.1, read as the reverse complement.
TAACAATAGATAGTTATTTTTATTATTTTCAAAAATAATAAATTGAAAACACAATGATAATTTTATAGTTATAAAAAATTATATTAAATAAATATATTTTTAAAATTTAAAAATATAAAAATAAAAATTATTTTCAAAAAAAAATGAAAAAATATTTTCTAAAACAAAATAAATTATTTTCTCTCCTTATTTCTAATTATTTCTTCCATTAATATATTATCAATTAAAAAAATTACACTTACCTCAAAATTGATGTATTTTACTAAATCAATAATATCTTATTTGAGGGATATAATTAACTACATAGAAAAAGACAAAATCCAAAAAAATATTAATCATTTATATTTTTATTAATACCAAACAAAACATTCTATAATTGTTGTGATATTATAACATGATTGATATTTTGACAAGTTTGTTAAGTATTTATTAATTATTAGTTGTATAATGGATGCTTAAAGTTTATAAAATGATTAAATTACTAAATTAATTTTTGAAAAATTTCATTAACTTTATATTAATTCTTAAAAAATTTTAATCACATTCGTGTTTTTTAATATATTATTTTGTCATTTTAGTTCATAAAACATTAAAAAATTAGTCATATTAAATTAATTTTTAAATAAGAACTAATTTAAATAATAAAATAATTTACTAATAATTACGATTTGATTAAAATATCTCAGTAACTAATATAAAATTTATAAAAAAATTTAAAAATCAATTTAATGATTTAGTCTTCTTAAAATATAAGTAGCAACCAATTAAAAGAATATTTAAAAAAAATTATTTTTGTTGAAAAACAGAGTTTTTTAATGACAAAAGCTATTTTTTTCTTTTAATAACATGTTTGATGAAATTATCTGAAATGATTTATAATATTTGATTATTTTAAATATATTAAAAAACAATTTTTTTAAACTTAATTTTAAGTATTTGATTATAATCATTCTAATTATTTAGTAATTGTACACAATTTTATTACATTCACTTCAATATAATTTGATCACATTTAATTTAAATAAATCATTTCATACTATTTTTAATAATTTACTATATAAAAATAATTTTTTTATACTATCTAAACAAAACACATTATTTTAAAATTATTTTTTAATTAACATATATAAACATAAAACTAATTTTATCATTATCAATATAATTAATTATTAAAATAATTTTTTTACATCAAATCCAAACCCACTGTATCAATTAACAACTAATGCAGTTACCGGTATGTTAAAAAAAATAAAAAAAGAAGTGGGTATGCCCATCTCTAAAATAATTTAGTGCAACCAAACATGTCACTGAATCAATTTCTCATTCTTCCCGTCTCGTTATGGATTTGCCATCGATGTTCAATTCTAATGTCTCTCCTCCTCCTCCTTCTTCCTCTCCGTCCTGTTCTCTCTCTCTCCTCTTAACCCCCCAACCCGACAAAAAGATTTAATCTTTTTTTTTTTTGGTTTTCAATTTCCATGGTGGTGCTGCAAATTGTGCATCATCACTACGACCCAATTCACTAAACTCTTTGCCCTAGCCCCTCGCATGCTTCCCATCCATTGGTCTTAAAATGTACCCACAACACCATGCCGCACTCTATTGTCAGCAACCTTACTCTTCGAACCCCTTCGTCCTATCTTTTCCTCAGCCACCCCTTCCTCTCTCCGATTCTTCCCTTCACCCTCCCGGCGCCGACCCACATGCCAATTCCGGCTTCTACCTCTCAGCCCCCGCTGCATACGCAGACCCCCTCACATATGAAGCTGTGAGTCCCTCCAAGTTTGGCTTTTCGTCATTTAATTTATTGCCTTTATTGCGAGGTTTTTCCATTTTTCTTTTTAACGTGAAAATTTTGGGCTTGTTGATAGAAATATGGAATTCTAATATATGGGTGTTGAAATTCGTCTTGATCTCTTTAGGCCCGTACATTTTTTTGTTTTTGAAAACAAAGCAGTTTCAGATTTGCACTGTGTTTCTGAATTCCAATTCTTCTGATATGCAGCCTGTTGGATCTTCGCATGACACTTCAGTGGTGTCCACAAGTTTGCCTTCTGCGTGGAATGGCACATTGTCACATCATATTTTCCCTAATGATGCCACTGTAATGTTACCTAACCAAACCAACAAAGTCACCAAACCAATGCGATGTGAGGTTTGCAAAGTTGATTGCAATAGCAAAGATGCTTATGAAAAGCACCTATCAGGAAAGAAACACAAGAGGAATTTGCAGGTGCAGAGTAATCCTACTAATACAATATCATCACGAACCTCTTGTGCAAGTGTACAAAGTCAAGCGAGCAGTGTCCAAGGACAAGTGGTAATTGGTGCTGTAGGCCAGGAGTTAGAGTCTAACAAACAGAAGCTTTTGAATGGTGGGGCAGCCACTGATTCTGTTAGGATTTGCACGATATGCAACATTGTTTGCAATAGTCAAAAAGTATTTAGTAAACATCTGGCTGGGAAGAAGCATGCTGCTCAGGTGAATTGTGCATTGAATTAGCTTTTTGTAAGATTGCTTGTCACGCGCTGAGATTACTTAGTTTAGCTGTTTTCTCCTCCTTCATTTATATCATTGTTCATATATTCTTGTAGTGCTTATCTTGAATGCGATGCACTCGGTGACACAGTCTTCAGTGTTCTAAAATGCTGTAGGCATAATTTCTTACTATCCTTTCTTGAATTAAACTTATTCCGACAGAACTAGAACATTGAACGGGAGGAGAATTGGTTTTCCCATTGTCTAAACTATTGAGTACTGATCATGGTTTTGCTGGTATGATTGTTGGGACTCTGAATCTTACTGCAAATACTGTTGTTATACTTAATTTTGTGTCTTGAGAGTTATATTGCAAAGAAATTCAGTATTGCCTAGCCAAATTCCAAATATTTGTACTTGGACCTAATAACTTTTGAGTACTTAAATATGGTAAATATTGTGATTTATTTCCTTAACACTGATATATTAAATAAGTAAAAGGCCTGTTATCTGTTTTTTGAATTTTGATGAAGGCAATCAGGACCTGAAATGGACATACCAGAAATGAAGAACCATTAACTAATTCTGTAGGTTATTTAGTTGAAACGCATGCACAGAGTGGCTGGCTTTACTTTTTTAAAATATTTTCTTAGGTCCCATGAGAACCTGGGTAGTATTATCTATTTGATAATTCATATTCCTCTGGTTGTATGCTGTAGGCAATAGTCTAATACAAAACTGTTGCGAGCCTACTCATCCACTTGGAAGAAGTGACTGAAAAGAAGAAGAGGGGGGGGGGGATGAAGAAAGTAATTCAAGGATAACATTAGGGAATTCATTGTATTTGTTACATTTGTTTTCCTTTTTGACAACTTTTTAAAACTATTGCAAGTGCCATCTGAGGGCAGCATGCACTGATTAAAGACTACTTCTTACATGCCAGGAACTGATATTCTCTAACTTACTTGATCATGGCTGCTGTTTGGTCCATTTGTTAGAATTCTGCTTGTTGTTACTGTTAGTGGACTAAATGTTGTTCAGACTTTTTTATTGTATATTGTCATCTCACAATTGATCTGTTGTATTTTATATTGAACTGCTTGCAAATGAAGACTGCTTTCTTCAACTAGAGTTTATGATTATTACTTTTATAGACGTCGGTTTCTTTGATTGTATTTCTAGATAGCTCAATCAAGTTGTTGTATTCAATACCTTCTTTTTGTCGAGTTGCACCTTTTATTGCCTTACCTGTTGAAGTGCAACAAAAATGCAATGGAGGGGAACCACTAGAGGAATAGTTCTAAATCGAGCACTTGTTCACTCTGTAGGTTGGCTTGATATCTAATAATGGGATCGGTCCATATCTTGCTGCATTTAAGCGTAATGGTATGGGTCCTTGGAAGAAAGTCCCAAAGAAAATCAAGGTTACTCAATCTGCATGGTGTGAAGTTTGCAAGATCAATTGTAATAGCAATGATGTATATATTGTACACTTATCTGGGAAGAAACACCTGAAGAACCTAGAGAAAGTGTCAAAATCAAAAAATGATACTGGTGCTGGTGCCACTGCAGCAATTACAACAGCAAATACTTTGCAATGTGCCACAAATCCGATAATCGGGCCACAGGAGAAGCCAGATACTGATAAACGCAAATCACAGAAGACACCAGAAAAGGATATAGAGGCAAAGAAACGAAAAGTTTTAGAAGGTGGGGCTGCTGCAGCTGCTGTTAGATTCTGCACTCTGTGCAACGTGGTGTGTAACAGCCAGACTGTATTTAATGGTCACCTTGCAGGGCAGAAACACGCTGCCATGGTGAAGAAGCAGGCAGAGTCAAGCGGGGCAACTACTGCCACCTGAACCTTAGAGAGGGTATACACTCAACACTATTTTTTTCTAATTGTTTAGTCACCTCTTTTATCTGGTTGGTGGATGTCCTGTAAATCTTGTTACATGTAGGAGAGGAACCTACAATTTGGGTATTGGAATATAAATATTTTATAACATCCAAGATAAATAAAGCTTGGAGGTCCTAAATTCTGGTGGCTGGATTCATTTTGTTAGTTATACTTGCCGTATTGCTTAGAACATTTGAACTCCCATTCTTAGCAGTGGCAGAAATTATGAATTAACCATAACTAGAAGCAAATGCGTGAGTTGGCCATGAATGCATGCAAATAAAAATGAAAGACTATTTAATAAATTTATTTTTTTTATTTGGATGTTTTAGATCTTTGAAAATCTTCTAAATTTGTATAACTTTAAAATGTTCAAGGGAAGGTTTGGAAATATTATTTAAAATTTTTTATTTTCTTCTCTTATTTTTTTTATAAAATTTTTAAATAAAAGAGAGATTTATGATAAAAAAAATTTCTTTTCTCATTTTTCTTACTTTATTCTCCATCCAAATATAGCGTTAATGTAAAAGCTACATTTGAAGTCCAAGTAAATTATTTAGCAAACTATGTACAAAATAATATCATTCTAATTTGAAATCGACTCTATTTTTGACTATTTGAAATTGGCACTTATTTTAAATGCATGAAAAGACGGGACAATGGAATGAACATTTTAGAGTATTAGATAGGTTTTGTGTATTATTATGAGTCAGTGTCAACTCTTTTTTTGCTTAACTCTCTCTCCCAGGCGAAGGTGGGGATTGTCCATGTTACTCACTGCGAAGGACTTTACTCACTGACCCAATCGACACATTTGAATATTGAATATTTGGATACATGATGAATGATAATAACTTTTTATTTATATATTTTGCATTATTAATATATAATTTTTTTAATATTTAAGATTATGGATATCAAATACCCTAACCAATCGAAATAATTTGTTTTGGTGATCAATTGAAATAAAATTCGAAAATGTTAGATATTTGTAAATTAAATATGTGTTTAAATTAAATTATTCTATGATTAAAACTGTTTATAATTAAAAAAATTTGATTTTTTTTTAAAAACTTATTTTTTCTTAAAATTAAGCTAGTTTCAAACATGCACGGACGCTAATAATCCAAAACCATTACCAATACCTGTTTTTTACTGTTCGAAACCATCAAGAAGTATTCAAAATAAAAATTCTTATATCATATACTTATTTTGGATATTTTTTTAGATTTATAAATTAATCCAAAAATTGCCATTCCTAATAGGGATAAAGTTCAACATTTAAACAAATAACTTTTAAATTAATGTTTTTATAATATTGTATAATTTTTCATTTTTTGCCAACTTACATATCTTACAAGATTATTTCTTAAGTTATTATTTTTTATACATTAAGGGAGTTTGAATCTAGTTATCCAACAAACTATTAAAATCTCTCACATGAAGCGTGAGTGGTGGGAGGGCAAGTACGTTGGAGTAATTTTCCTTAACTATTTATTTTAAGATTGAATTATACAAAGATTCCTCTTAATTTACGGTCATCTACTATTTTATCCCCTTTTTTTATTAAAGAAATTAACTCCCTAATTTTATGACTTTTTTTTATTAAAATATAAATCACACCTTCTGCTATTAATATGTATAAATAATTAATGAAATTTTGCAATAACATACACATAACGTTTAAGATAAACATACATTAAAAGAAAAAAAATTCTCAGAAAAAGAAAATCTTATTGCCTTCCTATTCTTTTTATTTTTTCTTTCATTTGCTAAGATGGAACAAGTTTCGTGTAAGAGAGAAATATAAAGAGAAAACATGAAGAAAGAAAAAGATATTGAGATTTTTTCCCTATAATTTTATTTTTTAAAAAATTTCAAATTTATTTAAATGTTATTTGCATGTCATATGCTTAAATCTGTTAATTATTTAATTGAAATAATAACACATTGGTATATTTACACAATCTTACAAATTTAAAAGATTAGTTGATTCCGCACCAAAAAAACAAAGATTAGTTAATTCAATTAAAAGCATAATAAGCCAATAAAATATAATTTTAAGTCAAAGATACTATTATATAATTTAATATAAGTTAAAATAAATAATTAATATCTATAATTTTACTTAGTTTGTATTTTGGTCCCTTTTATTTTTTTTTTATGATATCAATCTCTATAATTTCACTTATTTAAATTTTAGTCTTTACCGTTAAAGTATTAGTCATTATATTTTTTACTTATTTAAGTTGTGATCCTTATAATTTTTATTTATTAAGATGTTAGTCTCTAATTTTCATGAATAATTGATTCTTATAATTTTTAATTATTAAAGTATTATCCAAATGAGTCATATTATATAAACTAATATAAGAAATTCTATATAAAAATTAAAATTAAAATTGAATGAAATTATAAAAAATAATTATTTATCTTAATCCATAATATATTTTAAATTCTCAAAACATATAAAATGATAGCATGTAAAGTAAAGATAATTAAACTCTTTTAATTTAGGGTAAAATACAATTTACACTATAGAAGTTTATTCCAATATCAAATTATCTCTTGAAATTTTTTTTGTCTCACTAAATCCTCCTGAACTTTGGTCTAATTTAAAAACGTTAATTTTTTCGTTAAATTAAACAAAAAATTAACATATAATTTCAAATTACACCACATTTCAAGATGAATTAGTAAGACAAAAAAAATTTCAAAAAAGTAATTTGATACATTAATAAATTTTAAGAGTGTAAATTATATTTTATCCCATAAAATTTTTTAACTAAATCATCATGTGATGTGCACTTAAGTCACATAATATGCACGTAGAAATAACACTCGTTTCATTTAATTATAAAATTATTATTTTTAAATAAAACTAAAATTCATGGATTAATTAGACAAAAAATTAAAAATAATTTGATATTAAAATAAACTTTAATAATATAAATTATATTTTATCCTTTAATTTATCCATCCATTGTAATCTTTTTTTTTTTGTTATCCCCATTCGCGTGTCAACCAAAGATTCGAAGAGTAGAAAGAGGACAAGAATATCCAGCATCACCATGGATGACATCGAAATCGATCCGAAAAGTGTGTTTGGGTCTGTTGTGCGATAAGTACCCACTGTTAACTAAATTCAAATCATATTTGACTAATGTTCGTAAACTCTCGCATTGTTCTCCCAAGCAATTATATTAAAACCGGACCGGCGGATTGTGAACTAAACTCTATTTTGATTATGGTCTAATGTTATAATTAAATTTATAATTAAATTATTTTAAATAGATAAAAAATGACTATAACTATTAAATGAACCAATTTTTGTTGAATCAGTTATGATTTTTTTTTATTTTTTTATTTTTTTTTAATTAAAACATTTTTAAATTATTTTTAATTAATTATTATTATGTTGTGATTGATATTTTATAATTATAAGACTAAAATCTTATTATTTATTTAATTATTAGTAATATGTGTGATGATTTAATAATTTATAAAAAAATATTATTAATATTTTATTAATTTGACTGTGTTTATTTTATATATATATATATATGATCCGGTTCGACCATCCTTTCTTTCTGGTTGAACCAGTTGAACTTTAACCGAAAATCTTCTAGCTCAGCTCCGACTAACAACATTGCTCCCAACACGAGCTCCATTCACCAGCGCCACTGCCATTCGCATTCTGATTTCTGATTTCTGATTCAGGTGAGCTCAAAGCTCCGATTTTTATCCTTCCCCGCTTTCACATTCATATTTGGGGTTGGATTTATAGATTCCTAAAGTTGGCCAATAGATTATTTAGCAAATCCCTTTCATAATATGCGTTTTATCATTCCTAGTGGTTTTCGTGTTTCACCTGCAAAATTGCAGAATTGAGGTGGGGGGGGGGGTAATTGGTTCGCTTAGTAGGTTATAATTTATTTGATTGCTGTTGTTTTCCATTTCATTAGTTGCAGAGTATTTACTGGTAGAAAATTTTAACGTGGTTTATCTGCTTATGAACATTAGTCAGGTACCCTCCTGCGCACTTGTGTCGAGTTTGCTTGCATAAATGTCAAATAGCTCCAGAAGTGATCATTCTACGCACTTAGATGTGGAAGAACTATTTCAAATTGGAACAAGATGTAGAGAGGTACTATTTTTCCCCTTTAACCTAACTATCTCTCTTCCTCCTTGAGCTTGTTTGTCATTGCTTACTCTCTTACCACCTTGCTATCTAGTAGTGATCTTGGTTCATCCTTAGTATGTTCCTTTGTACTAGTCTTGTCGTTACTTGAAACTCATGGTAATGAAATATCTATCTTTGTTGAAAAAAAAAGATGGCTAGTATGCTTGAATTCCTAATTTTATGTATGTATAGCATATGTATGTATGAGGTTGCGTATTGCTCATAACTATAGTCAAGTGGTTTCCCTGGTAATTCCTACAGGCTATAGCTTGAAGAATATGTTATCTCTTGGTTGCATTATTGGTAACTTTCATACGATGCTTGAGACAGTGAAACTCCTTATATGTATTTTGGATTGCTTTATCAATTTTTCCTTACTCCTTACCACTTGGATAAAGTATTACTTCTATGTGAATGTTGTAAAATTTTCAAATATTGGTTGGGTTTGCCATAACTGTAGTTTATATCATTTAGTATTTTTGCCAATATATTTCTTGTCTATGATTTGCAGCTTAGAAAAGAGAAGGACATCTTAAAACGTTCTCAATCCCAAAGCTTTGAACTAATCCGGGTATGTTACATGCTAGGTTGCTTTCAAGATATCATTATAAATTACTAGCATATTGATAGGCACGTTATATAGGAATGAAGAGTGCTTGAAGGCTGATGTAATTATAGAGCATCAGTATATTGAGTTTTTGAAGGCAGTTGTAACTGCATAAAATAATTTGCTTTACAGTTTTATCCTTTTTCAAATTTGATTTAATTAAATAGTAATGGAAAAGTGGGAAAGTGAAAGTTGGATGCCAAAGTGGGGAATCCCCTTTATAATAGTATATAAATACAGTACTATGATGTAATTAACTCAACCATCTTCAGATGTTTTTGTTGGAAGACAAGGAAGAAGTTGGTTTACATTTTGTCATCTTCATGTGTTAAGTTTAGTAATTGTTTAACCTTAAAGTTCCCATAAAGTGGATTTTGGATTTATTCACATTTTTTACTGCTTATTGTATTGTATTTACTAATTGGTGCTTGGATACAGATTAGGAAAACTGAGCAAGTCCCCCTACTGCCCCTACCCCACGCAGACTAAAAAGAAGATGAAGAAGTGATATTGTGTAATGCTATAACTATATTTTGGTTGTCTGGTTGTTGTGGCTAATTTGAAGGCAATAATATGAAATTTTAATGCAATGCTTGGTGATTCAATGTGGAGAGATCCCCATGCACTTATTCTCCATGTCAAATTTTTATACACAAACTCTTGCTGCTGAACTTCAAATTCAAAATAAAACCATGCTCTAATATCTGCATCAGCCAGAGATTTAGGATGTGCAACTTTGTAGGTGAATGAAGTTCTAGAGAGTTTCAACCATAAGTGTATATTCTCCCAAACTAGGAAATCCATCTTTTATCCTTGATTCTATTCATTACCATGCAAAACCCTTCCACATCTGAAGTACATTGACCAAAGAGAGGGGGAAGAACAACATATGGTAAAGGAACAATAGAAAGGGCAGTTTGAACCTTGCATAGGTCCCTCTGTCTTGGTCCGTAAATCTTGCCACTACTTGTAAGGATATAAATGATTATGAAGTTTCAAAAATTGAACTTTTTCGAGCAAAAAGCTGATACCAATCTGATTAATGAAATTGATACAGACACTAGAACGGCATGAGAAGTCATTGTCGGAAGCTTATACAGAAGACAAGAAACACATCCAGAGGTTGGAAAAAGAGCTGCTTAATTGTTCTCAAGAAATAGGTAGTTTGTCTTGTCTCAACTCCTGGCATATGAAAGTGATTAAAGCTTTCTTATATGATTGCTGGAACAAAATAGTTTTTTTTTTAATTTTTTTCTTCATTTTTATTTTTATGGCATGCATGCACCAGTTTGGAGTTTGGACAAACAAATTGCATATGTGAACTTTCATTGGTTAACCATTGGTGTGACAGATGATTGCCATTCAAGAGTAGTGTTTTTTTTCCTTGTTCGATGCCTTTTTGACATGAAAATTAATTTGCAATTGTCATTGAATTCCCACGGAATGCATTTATTAGTTGAATTTGACTCATGCACTAAATTTTTGAGGTTTTACCACGCTTTCATTGGCTTAATTTTATCAGAGTTTATACAGATTACCTTCGGGATCAACTCAGTGCAAGGAACACAGAGGTGAACTATCTGGAAGAGCGTGTTCACTGCCTTGATTTGAAATTAGAGAAGATGGAAGATTTACAAGAAGAGGTTTTCAGCTTAAGAAAGGAGCTGCAAAGATCCAATTCCGAGAAATTTTTCTTGATGCAAGAACTAGAGACTAAAGAAGTGGAATTAGAGAAGTCAGCTTTGTCCATTGAGAAACTGGAGGAATCAATTTCATCCATGGCATTAGAGTCTCAGTTTGAAGTAGAAAGTATGAAGCTGGATATGATAGCATTGGAACAGAGTTCTTTTGAGGCTAAGAAGATCCAGGAAGAAACTGTGGAAGAAAAAACTAGAATTAGTAGATTGATTGACGAGCTCCAGGTTGCATTTCAGGATGCACAAAAAATTATCATCTCTCTAAATGAGGAAAATAGGGAACTTAAAGAGAAGCTTGATACTGCCAACATGAACACTAGAATTTTTTCTCAAAAGGTGGAAGACTGGCTGGAAAACAAGGACAGATCACGACTCAACTATCGGTCTTCCTTGAGTGAACGGCAGAGTAATTCTACCATATCAAAGGACACAAGGTACATATTGTGAAGTTTTGTTTAGTTGTTGAACTAATAATATATGACATGTGTCCAGTTAAGTATGTTATTTTAATTGTCAAATAGTTGGTGAAGGATGAGGATGTTTCATTGTGGTTTGGTACTTATTCTTGCATATAGTTTTACTTGACCTTCTATTTGATAGTTTCAGAGAGTGAAATTGGCACTAACACTAATTCAAGTTAACAAAAAATTAATAAGGTCTTCCAATCTACTTTTTTTCTTCTCTTTTCGCAATAAAATTTCCTCTTTTACTTACAAAAGAAAAGAAACAGAGAGCCTAGTCCAAAAAAAAAAAAAAGAAAGAAATAGAGAGCTACTTTCACAAAGTGATAACATTATTAATATGATCATAATTAATAAGCGTATGTCTGATATTGTAAGTGTTATTAAGTTGACTTAATTGCACCTTTGAGTATTTTGAAATTATGTAATTCCAATATTGATAGATTGGATTCAGAAAATCAAAGAAATGAATAAATCCTTTATTAGCTTATATAAGTTGAACTATGTTCCATTTGGCTCCTTTTTCCTTATTCCTATATTTAGTTCTTAACCTCATCTGTTAAATGTAATATTCCACAACCAACATACTCATCAAAAGAAATTCAACATGTCTATCTGGATACTTCTATACGTATTGGAAAAGTTTTAATCATGTGATCTCTTTAACTAATTATTAGTGACAATATAGGTTTATGATTGTTTCATCTTTTTAACTTTTTGGCTGTATTTATAAATTTATAATTTGAAGTGTTATTTCACTAAATTGTCTGTTAACATTTTCATAATATTTCCTCAGCACTTATGGAGTAGTATTGGGTCCACTCCTTGGAAGATTGGCAATGATCTTAGAACCAGATACGGATTTAAAACAGAAGATGGAGAAGATGTCACATCAGATGCAGCAATATGAATTTCTTGTGGAGAAACTTAAGGTATGGCCATAGCTTAATCATTGAAGTGATCTATGTCAAATTTGTTAAATACAGAAGACAACAAGATTTGTGCCACATAACTCCATTAATTCTAGTCAATCTTGAGCTTGGAGATTTTTAAGGTATTTCAACTGCCTTTACTAGGAAGAATTAAGAGAGGAAAAGTTGAAGGCCAAAGAAGAAGCAGAGGACCTAGCTCAAGAAATGGCAGAGCTGAGATACCAAATTACAGGTTTGCTAGAAGAAGAATGTAAGCGTCGTGCTTGCATTGAACAAGCATCTTTGCAAAGAATTGCCGAGTTAGAGGCACAGGTATGAATTTAGAAGTTAAATATATCTGTTTTCTCTTTCTTATCAATTAGAGGTCATTCAAAGGTATAATTTTTTCCTTTTTCTTTTTATTCAAGCTTCAAAGAGAGCATAAAAACCCTTAATTGCTGTCGGACATCTCCCTGAGACATAGAAGTTGGCATTGTTCAAAGTCCTTCAGGTTCAGCGATAGAGAATGGTCTAAAAGGTTTGTATCAATGTATCTCAAAAGTTTCCCTCTCAACGTAAAAGTAATTTGTTAAGTACTCATGTCATCAAAGTGGAAGTATTGAACTCATAATGCTAGTTAGAATGAGTCCAAAGTCCAGCATATAATCCTTATCTCATCCAACTCTCAGCAATGTGGACAGGTCAGTGACCTTTGACCCAAATCCCTTGTACACTGAAGGGGGATCTCCCTTTCATATTAAATGAACACTTTTCTAGTCTGGTCATGGTTTGCAGCAACTTCTGACTTTCCTCTGATCAGGAATGAAGTGAGGAATAGTTAATGTCTATTTTTAGGGAGAAAAGGACATAAAGGAACATTGTAATGATGGTCAGAGCAGAATAGAATGGGAATGTAACGAGGTTCTTTCCCTTTGTTTGAGTTGTTAACAAGGAGATAAGGAAATTAGGTGATCCCTTTGTGAGAGCAGAGAAAAAGAAAGGAAATTTGTTTATATTATTTTGTATCATTCTCCATTTTGATATCTTCTAGTTGGTGACAGTTAAAATAGTCTGAGTAGTTCATTAAGAATTCTTCTAAATTACCCCTTTCTCTACATCTCCCTTGTTTTGCCCCCTTTTTCACGGGGCCATGAAACAAGAGTTGGGTGTTTTCTCTTATTCCATTATATTTATCTTCCATCCATTCAAACCAACTGTAAGGAACAAGCAGGGCAAACACTTGACAATGGACAATTACAAAAGCATCCTGAATTAGGGGGGTTTGTTCTTGAATGTTTTATCATGTTTGGAGATTTTTTACGTTAGGAGCTGAATGGATCTTCATAACTTACCTCTATGACAAACTTCTAAATAATGGCAGTTGGTTGTTGGATTTTGATCTTCAATCCTAGATCAAAAGTTGCTCAGACTGGCAGAATACTAAACCTACTAATTATGAGAAGATAAAGCCCAAAGCAGAGTGCATGGTTGCTTATGCAGTCTAAATTCTCTTTTTTTTTTTAAATTTTTAATTTGACTTGAAAATAAGTTCTAGGGTCATTTGCAACGTGTTTATTTATAAATGAATGAAGTGCAGAATTGGACAATAAAAGTTTCAGGGAATAAAGCATGACACATAATATTCTGGTGTTGGAAAGGAGGGAGGTAGTCTCTTGGACAATTAAAGTTACAGATTAATCAAGTGCAGTATTGGAAATGATGTAGACTCTGATTAAAATTTGTTTAATGCAGACAGAGATGCCTTTTAACCAAATAATTTGATTTCAACTTATTGGCTGCTTTCACTGTCATAATTGGGTCTAATTTCAGTATTGAAGTTCGCTTCATGCTGGATTCTGCAACATTTATGTACCATCTGTCTTCATCTTTTCTTTCTGACCCATATAAGTGTTTCACAGGATCACTTCCGCTAACTTGAGTTGCTCTTCTTTCTCAGGGTGTTCTGGAAAGAAAACATCCTGGCTAGAAAATTCTAATATTCTGGACGGCAAAAGTGTTTTCTCTGAACACTGAAATCTATGTTGTCTTCTTATGCCTTTGGCGTCAAAGATTCTTTTGTAGCCAAAACAATCAAAGTGGGTTGTATAGAAGAGCAGAGAGCAACTAGCTGGCTGTGTAAGTGGGAAGGCTTTTTGCAATATGGGGTGCAAGGACTTTGTAGACAGAACCAAATATTTGAGCAGATACCTGGGGATTTTTTCTGGGGTTTTCTTTTGTTTGGGTGGGTTGCTAATTATACATGATCGACACTAAAACGTCCCTTTTGTACTTCTTGCTTAAATACAAATATTTGCTAGGTTACAAAAGCACTTTTCCTGACAACAGCGGGGCAGAGTTTATGGAACATGCTAAAAACTCACAAATATGGTGACTCCATGTTGATGTCTCAAACTGTCCTGAAACTAATGTCAAGTTGATATAGAAAGTGCATCTTGGGAAATTAAATCTAAAATTAACGGGACAATGTCTTACATAAAGAATACTCATTTACAATCTGAAATTCTCAACAGTGTTTTTAAAGTTCAATTTGATATAAACCAAAATTTTGGTCGCGAAATTTGCATGTGTTTTCTTCAATTCTGGGAAATTATTCTTACTCTTCGACAGTTAAACTTCTTTAGTGTTTTAATCTTATCGTTCATAACATGATTAAGAAACACTAAAGGTTCAAGCAAACAAAATACACTTCGATCAATAACACGTACCTAACTCAAAATGTTTACATAATCTCACCCAGCTTAGAAGTCTGGCAATCCAAAGCTTCTAATAAATATATAATTTCATATGTTTCCTTGTTGTTGTCACTCCTCAAGTCTTGAACATTTTTTTCAATTTAGTAGCAATTCAACACATCTCATAATTCTACATTAAGAAAGAACTATGTTTCATCATTTTAAATTTACATTCACATCGTGAACTAAAACAAAAGCGACTAAAGACTTGAAATTTTCCACATCCTATGTCAAAGAATCCCGAAAACACAACCAAGTCTAACGTTAATTATTGGGGTTTTCAACATCAAACAGTAATCAATAGATTGTCATGAAAATTATCCAAGAGAACAACTTGCCAAGTTTTATTGGGCAAGCAACTTCAAAGTGCAGAACAACGGTATGGGATGTCTATTTGTGTGGTGAAGTAAGCAACAAAGACAAATGTAAAGGAAGGTGCTATCCTCTTCAAGATTCTTTAACATTCCATTTCCCTTGGAAGTTTTGCTTTCTGCTTCCTTCAACCATCAAGTTTAGCACTTCCTTCCGCAAAGTGATTCCATTGCTACTTCTACGATTTGAGCACTCTAGTTTTCTTCACACTTGAAGCTGATTTCACAGGAACCACTCCTCTGCGACCAAGCATATATCAAGATTACCGGGACAATGTCTTACACAAAGAATACTCACTTAAAATCTGAAATTCTCAACAGCGTTAATCGTATACTACATACTTTCACTAATGAAGAAAACCATTGAAAACTCATACTTTAAAAATAAGAAAAAAAAAGTACCAATAATTTTACGATTGAGTAAACTATTTATACGTCTTAGGCAATAGGAAAAAAAATGGTCATTTTGGACATGGTGGCTTTTGGCTCTTGCTGTCTCCCCTTGACCACCTTTTGAGGGATTGTTCTTAAAGAAACAGCGATTACGTGTGATAAAAACTGATAAGTACTGTTCTAGGAAATTTTGATTTTAAATATATCAGCTTCTTTATTGTTGAAAAGATTATTTAGCAAATTATTCAACTGATGTTTCTTAAATTCTTATCTTTAATCCACTGAAAAATCCCAGTTTAGCTGCCAAACTTCTACCTTAATCCAGGTCAGGGATCAATGCTTTACCAAAAGGAGAATCATCAATATAATATACCCTTGTTACATTTGCTGCATCGTAGCCAAGGATTGCTCCTGAATATTGATTTTAAGGGTATATTTGAATTAAAAGAAAATACAGAAGAAGAGAAAAAAAATAAAAAATTTATTTTAAAATTTTAAGTTTAAAATATTTAAAATAAATATTTTTCTTTTCCTTTCTTTCTTTTCATTCTTCTCAATCTATATATAGCATAAATCCAAAAAGGCATATAAAATGTATGAGCTTGTGTTGGATTTGTTATTGTTCTTCCACCTGTAACTACTCAAGATAAATCCATGGATCAGCTGAGAAATGTATTGGACCAAAGGCCTCATTTCTTTATTGTATTGGAATTGATTTTTCGCCTTTTATATATAAAAAATAATTATCAAAATAGCACTTCATTTAAGCATAAAAAATACATTGTTGAGTTTGGTGACAGCTTTGGCACGCGTATTTAATCAACCAATAATATTCAAGTCAATGGCCGCATAGTTTTTTGTTGGTTTAGAATGTTCCATAGCATAAAATAAAAACAGAGAAAATAGAAAAGATAATATAATATGGTAAAGCAAGGATAACCTAAGATAGTTGGTTTAGTGGTGAAAAAATAATACTCTTAATTTAATTACTTGAGTTAAAACATTGGTTTAATACTTTAAAAAATTAATTATTTTAAATATATTAATATAAAAAGTGTGTCTTTAAGATTAAGATTATTCGGAAAGTTACTAAGAAAAAATATAGGGAGGAAAGAAGAAGATGCATGAGAAAGGGAAAAAAAATGAATACCGTATAAAGAAGTTGTCAAAGTCTTATACCCAAAAAAAAAAAAAAGAGATTTGTCAAAGTCCTATGGTTTTTGGTTTGAATGGTGGCTCCCACTAGGCAAAATCTTAAATGTCCCACAACCTTGATTCATTCAACGTTTCAATTCAAACGACGCCAAATTGACAAATAAATAGAGACAAACGAGAGCGCATACCTCAAAGACCCAAGAACAAGTTCACAGTGAATTTTGCGTTGCTGCGCCCCCTACCCCCCTCTGACTCTGACCTTTCTTAACGCGATTTTTGCAGAGCTTCTGCATTTCCAAGTTCTTTGTCCCAATCCATTATCACCCTCTTGAATCTAGAGCTCTGAAATTCCTGGGTCTCCTCTTCAACTTGGAGTTCTCACGTTTCTTTCTACGCATTCGGTGGATTTCTTCAGGTACCGTCTTGCTTTCTCTTCTACAATTATGGATTTTGAGGATTCTTTTGCTGAGGGAAAGCCCTTAATCCATCTGGGTCTTGCGGGATTTTTTATTATCTTGTTGGGTTTTCTGCGTTTCTTGTGATCGTCTAATGGTCAACTTCACTTCAACTTTAGCTCTCTTGATGGGGGTTTCTGCCATGTTTGCAGATCTTGTTTGCCTTTTCTTTTCTTTTTTTTTTCCTGTTGTTATTCTTTCTATTGGCTTCTGGAAATATTTTTCTTTCGTTTTCTGGGCAACCAAACCGAGCGATTCGTTTGCCGATTTGTTTCTTTATAATTCGTTTCAGAGTCCACCACACTATTGGTCGTAACGTTTGTTGCTGTGGCTTTTATGGACTTTGAGACGCTATCATGAAGTCTCCAATTTTTTTTTTTGTTAATTTCTTTACCGGTCCCTGTCAATGGTTGGTGATTCCCTCTTTTTGTGTTGCTTTACTGTTGTGGCTTTTGTCCAATAGTTCATCTTTTGCCCGTTTTATCAACAGCAATTTTTATCAAGCTAAGCTTGGCTCATAATTGTTATGAATAGGGTTTCTTTTGGCCTAACAAGACTAATGCTTTCTTCATAAGTGCACTGAGAATTTATTATTATTATTTTTATTTGATTTTTATCTTTTTTGCTTGTTGTTCTACAAGTCTACATCAACAGCGACTGAATAGCACTTGCTTGCCTTTCCAGGGAGAAATTAATCAGCCTTCAGATCACATAGGATATTTGTTTCTTGTTTGTTGAGCAGTTTATCTTCATCTACCTCTGACTCAATTCTGCAAGAAGAGAGAGAATGTTTGGTTTAAGGAAATCTCCTGTAAAAGTTGCTAAACCTAGCTCTGTTGATCCTGTTTATCCTGTTACCTCTGGGTCAAACCCGTTCGACTCTGATGACAAGGTAAAGGATAACAAAAATTATAATTCCTCAAGGAACACTTCCCCAGAACGTGCACTAGTTACACTAGCAGTTAACACCAACCCTTTTGATGATAATGATGCCAATGGGAAGTCTTCATCATCTTCTCATGCCCTTCTATCAGCAAACCGAAACAGGTATAAGAATGATTTCCGTGACTCTGGCGGATTAGAGAATCAATCAGTGCAAGAATTGGAGAATTATGCTGTTTACAAGGCTGAAGAGACTACAAAATCAGTCAACAATTGTTTGAAGATAGCAGAGAACATAAGAGAGGATGCTACCAAGACTTTAGTCACCCTTCATCAACAGGGCGAGCAAATTACCAGGACTCACCATGTTGCTGTTGACATTGATAATGATTTAAGTCGGGTATCAATCTTGTAATACCAGAATAAATTACTGCTACTATTGTTTCAGTGCTCCTGTATGGGTGGTTTCTTCAAGTTGTTTTACTTTTGTCAAAACATTCTGTTGCTTCTTTTGTTATGAAACCCTCTAAAAAGAGCGATCAATTGGTATTCTGGACTTAATTTTGATTCTTATTTCTGTTTACAGGGAGAAAAGCTTTTGGGAAGCCTTGGTGGCATCTTCTCCAAAACTTGGAAACCAAAGAAGACGCGTGCAATAACAGGGCCCGTTATTGTTGGAGGTTAATATTTTGCTTTGCATGTGATTGCCTTTTTGATTTTAATTATTTTGGGTCATATCATATGCCTAATTTGCTTCATGATACAGATGATCCGGTCAGAAGAAAGGGCAACCACTTGGAGCAGAGAGAGAAGTTGGGATTGACTTCTGCACCCAAAGGGCAGTCAAAGCTACGGACATCACCTCCTGAACCAACAAGTGCACTTGAAAAAGTTGAGGTTTGTATCAACTAGGTGAAGATTTAACTGTTGTTTAAAGCCAGCTGAACATTACAAAGCTGTAGTTTCTTTCATCTTTTAATATGTGATTAGTCTCAGTGTGGGGGGCTTTCTGCTATAGTTTTCGCCCTAATGACCTGATCACTAGTTTGGAACAAACCTGTTTTATTGACAATCATCAATAATTTTGCAACTCTCTTCCTCTTTCTCCCATAAACCTATACTCTCTAGTCATTGTTGGTCCGACCTGGATACTGTAATTTTCTCTTATGATTTTCCTCTTTGCCTTGTATGCCATATTCACTGTTAATATTGAATTCAGCTAATAAATAAAATGTGTCCTGAAACAGGTTGAAAAGGGGAAGCAAGATGATGCTCTGTCAGGTTTAAGTGATCTCTTGGGGGAGCTGAAGGGCATGGCTATTGACATGGGATCCGAAATTGAGAGGTTAGTCAATTGGATTCTATGCTTCGTTTCTCTTATTTTACCTTCCAGTGATTCTTGAACACTAGATTTAAATATTTTGCACCCTCTTCGCCCTCAAAACAAAGTGATAGTTTAACTGACAATTTGACTTGGGATCTATTAAAGCATGAACTTTTGCTCAGGCTGTACTAGTTGTATAATTATTCAGAACCATTTCACATGTTCAGGTTGTCATAATTAATAGTAACTTTGGTAACGTTGCAGGCATAACAAAGCTCTGGACCCTCTATACAAAGATGTGGATGAGTTGAATTTCCGAATGAAAGGTGCTAATCAACGTGGCCGTCGTTTGCTTGGAAAATAAGATTGATTTCAACTTTTGCCATTGCCCTCTTAGTACCATTCATGATTGTTTTCCTTATGCAGTAACGGCTCTATCCGTGTTGAGACATTTCATTTTATACTTGTGTTGCACAATTTTAAATGTGTCATTTCATTTCATTTTGCGCATACGTCTTCCTGATTTTTATGGGTAGTGCCCCAAATATACGTTCTTTCAATGAATTGTGTATTAATCCTTCAACTATATCTTTTCCAAATTATTATTAATATTACTAGTTATCTAGGAAGTTCCCGAGTTTGAAAGGATCAGATGGGAGGAACTTGGAACTTTATAGGAAATATTGTTTCATCCGTTGGTTGAACAATTTGTCTCTCAGAAATACGGTTGATTTGAGATTATTTATCAATCAATCAATAATAACAAGACGGGTAGAGCTCTTTGTGCCACTTTTTCTTGATTTTAGGATTTACAAACTTAATTTTGGATAAATTTAATTTTACAAACTTTGGTCAAAAGTTGTTTGAAAAAAAAATCACATTCCTAAATATATTTTGGAAGCAAGAATCAGTTGGAGAAAATAAAGAAAAACATGTTTGAGACTCCAATCTCCAAAATATGTTTGCAGTATCAGCATCTTTGTGGTAAACAAATAACAGATCATTGGCCGGCTCATGCCTCAATTAGATGGTTGTTCACAACCCACGCGGTGGTAGCAACTACCAAGGGGCCTGGGTCGGTGCATTCCTCAGAGAGAAAAAAAACAAACCGTACTACGTTGGACTGTTGCTAATATTGCCCCTTCCATTCTCGTATAGAAAGTGAGAGTCTTCCCTCTTCTTTGGAAGAAACACAATATTAAAAGAAAAAAAAAAAACCATTCCCTTGGTTTCGTTTCTTTTATTCGATACTACATGTTACATGTGTGAGCAAACTAAAAATCCAGATACAATACAGATACCAAAATCACGTATACAATAAGTAACGAGCCTCTCATAAACCCTAGCTTGATTCGAAGCAAAAGAAAAAGAGAGAGCAACGAATACCACGAGGTGTGGCGTGGATTTGAATCAGCTAGCGATTCATCTCCATGACGCTCCTCACCGAGGGAGAGTAGAGCGAGTACACAGTGGCTTGCCTTGTCGCGATCTGCAGCTGGGCCCTGCCATCGGAGAAAGCCTTGGAAATGAAAGCTGGCTCGGAGAGGTTTTGGTTGCGGCGAAAGGCATCGATGGTTCGACGCTTGGTGTATTCCTTCACGTTGTAATCGCTGAAACGGCGTGCCGTGCGGAGGAGAGAGCGCATCAGAGATAGCTTCTGTTCCTTCGAAGGACCAGACATCTTCTCCAGATGATAGGTTCTTCCTTCAAACAACCCCTTGGCTGTGGCCCGATATATTGGTCACTGTGTATATATTATGTATTTATATGGAAGGTTTAATTACATTAAAAATAAATATTTATTCATAAAAGTAAAAATAAATATTTGAATTAATTGCCTAATTAATAAATTTATTAAATTTCATAGCATAATTACATGAGAAAAATAAATACGAGAGAAAATGATAATTTTGTACTCTATTATTTAATAATATATTAATACATTATTTAAAAATTTTAATTTTTTTAAAGTAATTGTTGTTATAAATGTTTATATTAAAAGTGAATTAAAATTAAATTTAAAAAAGTATTTTCTTCAAAAATAAAAAGCTTTCATACTAAAATAAATAAATATCTTAGTGTCAAAGTAAAATCGGGCTTGCATTTTGTGGTACTATAAGTAGGCTTTCTTAATCATTGTTTCAGTGTCTTATTAAATAAACCTCGGACAATACTATGTACTTAAGCGGTTCAAGCTCTTGACTTACTGGTAAACGTGATATAGCCTTGAAGGCCACCGCAAAAGTTCGATCCTCTCCCTCTTTCTTCGTAGAAAAATACCCCTCCCCGGACAAAAAAAAAAAAACCTAAGAGAATACTTGTTAAAAAAGATAAATTTCTTAAGAAGCTGAAATTTTTGTTTTTTAATCAATAATTCAAAATTAATATCTCCCACAAAATTATTCTAATTTTTTTTTTGGTATGCACAAAATTATCCTACTTACTATTTTGAGACATGTTGGTCATTTGAACTTAACTCACATAAATAACAACACTGATTCTCTTTCGACACAAAAAAAAATAAGGAAAAATGGTTGGCAATGGAGGCTATGATTAAAAATTAAAGTACATCTTGAAGAGTAGCTAAGCATATCACATACGCATATACTTTTTTTTTTTTCATTTATAGTTAGAAAGGGGGACAAACATAAAATTAATTGGTTGCGACTTGCAAAGTGGACGATGAAGGAAAGTGAAACGAAATCACTACTTTCGCACAGCTTCAACTGCAACTAAAATCATTTGCACCAACAATGTATACACAAGTTGATTATGCATCTCATATCTTTCTTGATCTTCAATGCTGTGAGGACAATGGCTACTACTTACAATTACAATTACTGAGCTTACAATCCCAGAATCCTAACACCTAGTGTACACACTATTCAAGAAAACTTAGACTAGAGTTTTCGGTGTCCAACACAAGCTGGAGCATCAAAGTTGGGGTATACAATGAAAGCAATGGATAAAGGAGCTACGTATATTGGAGAATGTACATTATTGCGTACTGGATCCAATCTTGGAATTTCTCCTTCATTTGTTAACTCTATTGGGATACCGTTCAGCAACATGGTTTGGCTTCGAAGGTAATCATCTTTTGGAGTTAAGTGGTACTCCTCCCTGAATGTGATATCTGATCCTTTTGTTCCAACCCAAGAAAATGCCTTCTTGAGATGATTATAGAATGAATTTTCTCTGTGGATGCTTTTGGCCTCTTCATTTCCTCCAGTACTCAGAGTCACACGGTTTTGAACTGTGAATATGAAATGAGTCTGATTGCTCAAGTTGAGCAGCAGTAATGTTACACCCTCCTGTAGAATGGAATTCAGAAGAATTTGAGGAATGCTAGAAGTACTATTGAAAGAGCCAACATATCCTTTTAGATGCCTTAAGGGTGAGTGGCCCTGAGACACACTTCTATTCAAAATTATCACATTCATTACCCACCAAAATAGGATGATTACAGAAACCATAAAAATTCAGAAATCAAACTTTTTTTTTTTTTGGAGACAAAATTAAAGGAATCTTGAATATGCAGAATGTAATATGTAAAGATTTCATTGTTAAATGGGAAAAACTGATTTCATTTAGTTTAGCAAATGAAATCCTATTTCATCTTTTCTAGTAAACAGCATATGTTAGTCATAAAGCAAAGTGTGCTACGTGTATTTCACCATTTTATGAGGAATAATTCCTTCTTTTTTTTTCATCTCAATGCATTTGTAATGACAACAAACAGGCAACTAAAAATTCATATGAAAAAACCTAATGGATCAGGCATGAAACTTCTAGCATGACCACCCCAGTTTGGTAAAGTTGTATTGCACATGCAATCCATGGGTGCTACTATTACCTTAGTTCTCCTATTAACCAAGCTAAGATTGAATCTGCCATAAACTTTTGGACATGTAACTCTATGCAAATATTCGTGATGCTTTTATGGTCAGATTTACATATCCAAAATCAGTGTGTTAAGTTTCTTATGATGTATCATCTTAAATTTTTAAATAGTTGGTAAACAAACTTCAGATGTAGAAGAATGAACCCCAAACTCATGTTCCCCTATATATATGAGTTGCACTAAATCAGCGCACTTACTCTGCCTTTTGTACAATGGGCATAAGTGCGTAAAAAAGGTGAGAAAACATCACTAGCAACTGCAACAACACTCTTCCCCATTAGCTGATGCCACAAAAGTGCACTATTCAGAAAAAGACCAGAATATAGGATTAGATATGTTAAACAATGATAGATTACGAATTACTATAACTTTTCGACTTCAACCATCCAGAAAAACAAGTATTTCTATTCTCTTTCTTTTCTGTTCTTTCTTTTTTTTTAACATTTTTCAATTTACACTTGCCTGTAGTAGTCAGGATTGGGAGTGAAAGTGGTGGTATTGAGAAGGCCATAGTTCCCCCCAATTAAAGTCTGCCTGCAATAAACTTTAGTGTTGTACCTGGATGCCATTCCAAGTTGATCTAAATACCTAAAAGTCATTTAAATTTCAGAACTCACAGTTAATTTCGAATGATTTTTTTTTATGCTAAATAAAATATTATAATCCTTCATTTAGCACTTAAAAAGAGGAACAAAAAAAGATGGAAGGAATGGACAACCAAGATTACCAAAAGCTGTTCACAAATGTGTTAGAAACATAACGACCGCCACTATTGAATGCCCCACCAGCTTCTCCAACCCATGCAGAAGACCAAGGACCATGTTGTTGAATGGTTTCTGTAAGATTGCTAAAAATTGATTCTACCTTGCTCAAGAGCTCAGGATCTAGAATCTTCCTTTCAAGATGCTCATCACTACCTGAAAAAGAGAAATTAACTTAGAAACTAATTAGGAAGGACAGACAACAGCATCTTCCTTGCATGTAAACGAAATATATAATGTTTGACACAAGATAAGTTTAAATATTTAATTAAATATATCAGTTGCCAGTGCATGTTTTTCCATGTGTGGAAAAGTGCCCATTTATGCGAAAAGTAAATTAAACAGAAATGCATGGTGTATTTGAGTATATAAAAGAAGCCCTGACAAAATACAATAGGGCAGTTATTATTGCCTTGTGCAGGGTGTCACACTCACACTTCTACAATGGCATATTCATATTGTGTATAAACATCTTCTGGTAGCTGGGAAGATTATCAAGGATGGGGTGGAGAGCCTAAGAGGTATCTACATAAATTAGCAATGTCAACTGTCAATATATTAGCTCCCTGGATGAAATGCATTTTGTCAAAAGAGGCCTTTCATAGTCTATTTTATCATTTTGTTCTTGCACTCATTTGATTTGTCATAAAAGAAAGTATTTTCTATCTAAAGAATATAATATATAGACAAAGAAAAAAGAAATCTGAAAAAGAAACAACAGCCCTCTTGTTTAAGCAAGAAAAGTAATAGTTTATCAATTAAACAGGTGCCTCACCCCCTCAACTGATTGTAACTGATGCCAGTCCAATACTACTTACAAGAAATTAGAAAAGAAGCAAAGGAAGGCTTACAAGATGATAATACCTGCACTCTTTCATATAATTGCTTTCTTTTACATCTTTTATCTAGATATGTTATTATATTATATATTCTGTAAGAATGATTATAGTAGAAAGATTTAGGCAAGTCACAAGCAAACCTGGGCCTAAATTATATAAGTGATGAGTCAACACATTGATTGTGCCTGAACCTGAAACCTGAAGAAGCTTATCATACCACTCCTTGTCATAGAATCCTCCAGGTGCTACAAGTGAAGGTTTGAACATGGAGTTCTGGTATAAAGTATCTAGAATTTGTTTAAGGTTTATCAAGTCTTTCCCATACTGTGCAGCACCAACACTTGCACCAATGCCCTTACCACTCAACTCATTACCTATGGCAGCATATGCAGGAATAATGTCAGATGAAACAAAAATGAATATAACAAGTAGCTCTGTCTGTCTCCTACCAAATTCCCATGAATCAATTTTGTATCCCTTTGAAATGGTGTACTTTATTAAATCGTAAGCATTTGTAGGGTCCCAGTCTCCTCCCCAAACAGTATGACTAATCTGGTGCCTCCCACGCAGCGCATTCAAGCCAAATGTCACAATGGCCCTGCAAGTGTCAAACTCTAAGTTACACTTCAGATAATCATCCCTCCCCCACACCTTCCTGCTTTCCCTCCAACATAAATATGCTTATGATAGCAGTAGCACATATAGAGAAATAGTATGTTAATTCACTCACAAGCACATATATAGAAATAGTATGTTAATTGCACCATTGTATTACAGATGGGGGAAAAAAAAAGACCATTGAGCTTTCAGTTTGATCGATTCCTTGACAGACATCGAATCAAAGTCTCTATCACCAAGTGATCTAAAGTTCGATCCTAGCCATCACCATAGTCATACTAATTTAATTTCACAAAAGGTAATGGAAGGGATGATGGGCATGTTAAAGATATAAATTGAAAAAAAAAACAAATCATCATTCACACAACAACTTTAGCTTTTTGGAAGACTTACTCCTTGACAAACTTTCTTGGCAGAAAGATTGAAAACTATCACTAATATCAACCAATAACATGAAATAGAAGACCATTACCAATAAACTTCGATAAAACAAATAAACAAAGAACCTGGAGTCTGTGTTATAGGGCAAAAGGACTACATTTATATTGTAAATAAACTGAAAAGCACAGGTATAGTAATTTGAACAAAGCTTGAAACTATTTCCTTTTATTTGCATGGCTTTGTGATCAAGAGTGACAAAATAACTAAGAAGGAAGAGTCATTCCCAATCAAGGGTTACGAAATAACTCAGAATGCAAGTAGTGAGTCTCATATACCAATGAAGGGATGTCTAATTGCATATATAGTTATGATAAACTTTTGAACAGAAATAGGCATTCTTTTCAGCTGCTATCAGGTTTTTAGAAAAAAACGATCGCAAGTGACTGTTGAGCTAATGAATGTTATGACTTTGTTATAGTACCCTACAAAAAGATCTAATTTTATTTTCCTCATTTTGGCTTTGGCTTGAAGGAAAGGGCAGGGGGAGGGAGGTGGTGAAGAAAACAACAATCTCAATATTAAAAATTCTCACCCTGTCTCATTGAAAAAATTATTCAGCTCATCCCACCTTTTCATCTGTAAACATCCCTTTGAAAATCCAAACAATCCACCTTTCATCTTTTGAAATGGATGACAGG
Source organism: Castanospermum australe (assembly GCA_019955255.1). Classification (NCBI taxonomy): domain Eukaryota; kingdom Viridiplantae; phylum Streptophyta; class Magnoliopsida; order Fabales; family Fabaceae; genus Castanospermum; species Castanospermum australe. Next base: position 338,478 of record NSJW01000125.1, on the reverse strand, counting down.
GGGACTTCAAACTTCCTACCTCATACAGCACCTGATCTTGCAAAGAACCTCCAATTCGTATCCTCAAAGGCTTGAGAGCTATCAGGCAAACATTATGGAAAGAATAACATAATGCTTAATGTAAATATTCTGAAAATTATACTATTCATATAAATACACTGTAACTTTATGAAGCCACAAAACAGTAGAATGTCATCACAGTAACAAATTTTCTAAATTATATGGATGTACATAATGCAAATATACTGACCTTGGATTGCCTTGGCAAGGATAGGATGAGACAAATCCTGAAAAACCAATCCACATTGAACAATGACCAGAACTGCTTCACAGCTTTCCAGAGTTTTAAATGAGGGAATGGGGTGGGAGGGTTATAGAAATTCTCTCTGTTCATTTCATGTTATATACAAATGACTTCCAAAATACTCACCAGATTTATAGCAGATGAATATCCCCAGGGGCAATAGTTGTAGTCACATTTATCATGAGGCCACCAATCAATAGTAGCACAAATAAAGTTATCATCAGTTTCAGCTATTGCATGAGTTCCATCTACTAGAATCCGACCATGTTCAACATCTTGACTTAAAGTCACACTTAGAGAAGCCAGAAAGAGAAACAAGGTGAGGTGGAATCCCATTAGTGGATCAATTGCAACAGCACCCAAGCCCAACTCAAATTATCCAATTTAACTGCAGTAAAAAAGATAGAAGTTAAGTTACAGAAAGATCTTCTGAAGCTACAGAGTTGCAATTTTCTGTATCTGTCAGTTTGAAGATATGAAGCTAGCTTTTGACTGAAAAAGTAATACTACCTAATGAATAGTTCATGGTTAAATTGGAAACCACAAAATAAAAAGATTAAAAGGAGAATCAATATTATGATTGTCTAATTTTCCTGAAAATGGAAACTTAAAATACTTTACTTACCCAAAAAAAAAAAGGCTAAATGAATAACTGTCCAAAATAAAATAAGTGATACCAATGGTTATGAAAATGGCAGTGGTTATGTTGACAACCAAGGTAATATAAGAGATCCTAAACTGCATAGATACCAGTACCACTGTCATATTTGACACAATACAATCCTGGGGATACAGAAAATTTTGAAAATGCTAAGCTACAGGTACAGCAGACTGGCAGAGTATATATTAAATAAAACATTAAAAAAATTTATATACATAAAATTTAAAAAAACTTGCTAAACAATACAGATTCATTCAAAAAGTACCAAAGTTTAAGAAATTCAAATTTTGTGTGTTTCAAGTGAATTTGAACCCATTTTGTCACAGCTTGATATGACTCGAGAATTTTTTCAATGTTTGAATCGTTGTGTGCAGTTTCAAAATGCTTAAAAACACATGTATGATGCTCCAAAATGTGTTTCCAAAGTTTGAACGGGTGAAACCCATTTCAAACCAGTTCAACCTGCACCATCTTGTGTCAGCCAAAAAAGAGTTTTGAAAAAAAAGAGGAAATGATACAGGAGCAGGAGTCCTGCACACAAATATGGGTACGATACACATGACACAGGTATGCCTCCAATTTTGAAGTATCAGTGCACAGTAAGCAGAATGGTGATGAGCAAAACTGGTTTTTATGAAAGCCTGTCCTTGTCATGATCAATACTCATCAATGGAATGTGAAGATAAAATTTGAGCATTACATCAGTAAGTTTCAAAGTCAGAATTGTTAATATGCTCGCAATCGCATGTTTATTAAACTCCATTACTAAAGTCAATAAGAGACAGAGAATGGAAATGTCATCAGACAGAAAATACGTGCACAAAATATTTGGGCTTGCGTTAATTAATCATGGTCTATTTTCATATTTTCAGGGCTTGAAGACACAGACAAGACACGCAAACTTTAGAATAGTGACAACAATGGTTGAATACTTGAATTCAAACTATTAGTCAAGAACCCAGAATTTAATAATTCTTATATATAAGCCACTAGAAATTCTTTATTGAGGATTTGTCCAATTGCTTTAACAGGTTACCAGAACTCCATTGTTGTTACATATATTAAAAGGAGGAAATCGTTAATTGCAATACAGATCTAATAACTATTAAGTATTAGATTATACACATATTACATAGTAACGAATAAGGCCTGGTTTTCAACTGCCATCATTCTCTAAGGCTAAACCCAGAGCTGTAAGCATTAGCTAAAACACATCCCCAAACAAGACAAGACGAACCCAGAAGAAATGAATTAAAAGCAAGAACATGAGACAGAGAAAGAAAGGACCAAACTTGAAGAACACCCGGATAGAGAAATCGTGAAAAAAATCAATAAAAGGCTTACCCGGGAAGCATGACGAGCCCAACCTCGACGCTGTTCCAATTCACCACCATTAATGACCACAGTGAAGCTCAAGCCAGACTATGAGGATGCTTCCTCCAGGCATGATGCCTCAATAACGGTGGCGCTTTAAGTGCCAAAGAAGGAGCACTTTTTGTTGCCTTTCAGTGACCCTATGAAGAAGTTTCGGAAGCACCCACAATAATCAAGGACAGCATTATCGTCATGGTAGTTGAGATGGGATGGATAGGCCTGTCTCAGATGTGTCGGTCCCTGGCTCGCGGCTTCACGCGCAGGACACAGCTAAATTTAGCTGTGGTGTTTTCTCATGACTCGTGACTCTTGAGGCCATTGCAAGCTCCCGTTTCACAGCTTTCAAAAATTAGGTGTCGTTATTCTGGAGTGGTTAAGGGTAAGTAACCAAGAATCTTCATTTTGGGAAAGAAAAAGTGAAAAACAAGGTAAGCAAGCAACTGCCAATTTCTCTTCTTCTTGTTTTTTTCTTTTTTCAGGGATTTTATCTGGTACTTTTTTTTTTATAATTATATTCAAGTTAATTTATCAAAAATTTATTAGTTGTTAGTTTATTTTTTAATTTTTAAATATTTATTAAAAATAATAATTAATAAATATTTAACAAATTATCTTAAATATTAGTATTTTTTAAAAAAATTTATCATAATATTATTTTTTCTATCATTCATATTTTAAAAAAATAGAGCATTACTCTTAGTCAATTTCTTGTATGTCCAAGAAAAATTAAATTATATTTGTGATTGCGACGAAAAAGTAATGCTTAAAGGGAAAAAAAAAATGAGGAGTGGCTTTACACGAGAGCAAGTGTCAATTTGCTGACTTTGCAAGTCGTATCTGCCTTGCCCTTTTGGAGAAGCTATACCTTCTTCCACCAGAACCACGTTCCTCAGAGCAAGTGTTTTTTAATTATTATTTTTTCTTGTTTGCTTTTGACTCCAGGAGGAATGTTGTTGGCTTGGGTTTGATAATCTGCAATTGGCTAAAGTTTTTATTTGTGGTAGGAATGTTTTAACTTATATCTTCTTATAAATTATTCAAGTTTTTTACTATTAGTTTATTTTTAATGGTTTAATGGACTACAAGTTTAACACATAGGTAATAAGTTTATGTTGAACTTGTTAATTATGTTATAATTTACACAAGAGTAAGGTTACATAGTTAAAAAATATATATAGTTAAAATTTTTGATAAAATTTAATTAAAATTACAAAAGACTATTTGATGAAATTAAATGAAAAGAATTATTTATTTATTCAAGAGTTAACAAACATATCAAATTACTTTATTAAAAATTTTAATAAAAAAATTCTGACTATATAGTATTTTTCTTCATACAACTATAATTTTTCTCAATGAAATTAGGTTTAACTGAAAGATAATTGAATTATTGATTTGAGACCAAATAGAATATTTAACCCTCTTGTCATTTAATAAATAGTTTCTTATGATTTTAATTTCACATTTAATTCACTTAAATTTTTAGTGTGTGATAAATAACAATTTTCATTCATGAAGAAGTGATAAAAAAAATTTGATTAAATTTGATTGAAACGATGTATTCTTAGGTTACTAATGTAATTTTGTACAATTATTTGTTTAATTGAACTTTTAAATTTTTATTTGAATCAATTATTTATCATATATTAAAAGTTAAAACAAATTGTTCAAAATTTTTTATTCAAGTGTTAAATAAAAAAAATTATTTAAGTGACATCAAGTATTTTTAAAAATTGCTTGATTCTAAATTGAAATTATACTAATATATCCTTTTTATTAAAAAAAAAGTTAAGAAAATTTATTTATAAAAAAGTAAAATAAAAATTATTAAGAGTTGGCTAATGGAAAAAAATTTAAACAATGGTAGATTCACTACTGTAACAAAAAGAATCGCACAAATAAAAAAAATAAAAAAAGCGTGACTTTAGTGACTTTACATTCTCATTTTTATCAAGTGGAAAAATGATTTCTTTGCTATATTTTTATTATTTTTTCTAAGAAAGTGAACTAAGGAAACTACGAAAGCACCTCCAGAGTCCAGAGAGAGTATGAAGAGTCAGAAAACATGCTTCCACTTTCTATAAAACAATGCAAACGAATCCTACATTTGATTGGTTTTAAAAAAATTGATTGATATTGCATTTACGGCTTATTTTTAGAGGACTTGTAAGATTAGATTAAGCAGGCCAATTTTTGCTTGTTTGTATTTTTCAGTGTGATGTGTGAACTACCATACGATCTATTCTCTAAATAAACATTCAATCGATTAAGATTTTAATCTTGTCTTATTACATAATTATTTTATTAGAAATAAATAAATATAAAATTTATTATATAAAGACTCACACTAATAAATTTTAAAATTTATTAATTATAATTTAATCTTAATTATATATTTCTCTTTAATAAATTCTCTCGTGTTACTTGATTAAGAGGAGAGAATCGAAATCCAATCAATTTCAATTTAATCTTATAACTAGTTTTGAGATCATATCAATATAGATCGGATAAATCCGGTCAAAATTAATAAAATTGGTTAATCATTATTTTTTAAAAAAATTTAATATTTATTATATTTTATGAATCTTTTTAGAAATTTTATGTAATTACGTTTAAACCTGCATATTTATCTATCCCATTATATCATGCAAATTTTGGAATGAAAATTCAATCCATTCCTATAAAAATCTTAAAATGTACTTAAATTTTGGATGTTTTAATTTAGACCATCATCGTCACTAGCTTGAAGCAAATGAGACGTAAAATGGGTTTCATTCTGAATGGCTTTCTGTTGCGATCTGTACAAGGAATTGAATTGATGTTGTTCCTACCAATACACATTCCTAACACATAGAAAAGCGATTGGTGTGGTTGTTTAGCCATATTTTATTTACGTATTGTGCCAAACGCCAACATTTTAGAATTATTAGTTACGAGCGCCAACATTTTAGACCCTTGATTAGGTGCGGTTCTAAGAGAAGTGGTATCCTGACCTTCAATTTTTTTTTAATAAAATTATTATAACTGTTTATTTAAAATTTATTTTTCTAGTTTTTTAATATGTAAATTACTAATTAATTTTTTATAATAACTTTTTTACTATTTTAAATTAATAATATAATTATTCCATTTAATCTTTCTTAGAATATTATTAATTTAAAGTAAGATTTATTAATTTAATTTTAAAAAACTTATTTTGACCAATGCAACAATTATACAAACCATTGACGTTATTTTATAAATAATATATATATATATATATATTCACAAAAGAATAAGTCTTTCTATGTAATTGGAGTATGTCGATTCTTTCAAAATTAAATGTTATTCTATCAGAAAAGTAAAAAATAAAGAGAAACGGTATTCAAAAGGCGGTTCATAAATAAAATATGCAAAAAAGAAAAACAGGAATTATGATAACGTGATAAGTTATAATTGACTAATTAATATAATGTGAGAATGAGATTTACTAGACATTGAATTTAGAAAATTATAAAGAACTTAATTTATTATAAATAAATAAATAAATAAGTATATGTATATATATTATAAAAATAATATTATTAAATTATGATAATTAAAATTTTAGGAGCCTCAAGCAAGAGTTTTAGTAGCTTTACGTTTAAGTTGGCTTTGCTCTTGATGAAAAAATGAAAAATAAAATGTATCAAGAATATAAATTTTGTGGTGAAGGAAAAAAAAGTAAACAGTTATTTTAATCCTTCAAAAATATAGATAACATCAATTTAATCTTTCAAAATAAAATTGACATTAATTTAATCTATTAATTATGAAAAACAAAATCAAAATACTTTTTATATTATGAATTGTTAGAATATAATTAATACAACCTTTAATTAAAGAACCGAATTAATGTAATTTTTTATGATTAAAAAAGTAAATTAATGTCAATTTTTTTTAGAGAATCAAATTGATAACATCACATTCTTAAGAATTAAATTAATATCAATTTTATTTAGAGAACTAAATTAATATCATATATATTTTTTAGAGATTAAAAATATGTTTACTTAAAAAAAAGTAAGTTACTAACATTGCTTATAATGAAATAGAAAATTTTGCTTTGGGATATTTTCTAGATAAATAAATATTCACCATCTCATCATGAAATACATCAATTGTATTGTAAATTAAACGTGTATAGTAACTCCTCATCGTGGAGTTAAAATGATATATAAGGCTTTTTTACTTCATTTTATCTAAAAACGTAATTTTTAGTATATATTTAAAATAATTCATTTTAAAATTATTTATAATAAAAATTTTGAAATATATCAATTTTTATTTATTTAACCATCCACGTTGTGTAGCAATAATTAAGTCTAATATGCATGTGTCGAGATTGAAAAAATATAAGATACAATTAACCCTTTAAATAAGTACAATTTCTCTCTTACCACTAACCCACTCAGTCACTTCACACAATGATTCTTTGGTTGAGTGCTCCACTCTCAAATGTGATTTACGTGGGGCGAAACGTGAAACTAAACAAGCACTATGATTAAAAAGGCTTTTTTTTTTAATGGAGAATTTGGTGATAATTATTTATTATTGTATTTTTGTCTAGTTTGCAGCATTATTAATTGTGGGATGACTATTAAATTGAAATTTAATGGTCAATAATATAAAATATATTACAAGAAAAAATATTTCATAAAATCTCCATTCTTACTTTTCATTTTTTTAAATAAAAATAATACCACAATAAGATGTTACTATAGAATTTACCTAGTTATTTTTTAGGATAAAATATAATTTATACCCTTAAAATTTATTTTAATATCAAATTACTCCCTGAAATTTTTTTTTGTCTTACTAAACTTTTCTGAACTTTGGTTTGATTTGAAAACATTAATTTTGTAGTTAAATAAAACGAAAATCATCTCTATATGCACACCATGTGACCTAACTGCACATCACGTGATGATTTAGTTATAAAATCTTATGAGATAAAATACAGTTCATACCCCTAAAGTTTATTCCTGTATCAAATTACCCTCTTGAAATTTTGTTATTTCACTAAACTCCCTGAAATTTGGTGTAACTTGAAATTACATGTTAATTTTTATTTAATTTAAAAGAAAAAATAACGTTTTTAAATTAGACCAAAGTTTAAAAAATTTAGTGAGATAAACAAAATTTCAGAAGATAATTTAATATCTAAGTAAATTTTAGAGGTTTAAATTATATTTTACTTTATTTTTTAATGAGTGACTAAGTTTTCCGTTTAGATGTTATTTATTATTGCACTTTTTTTTCTTGATATAGTAGTAACAAGGAAGTTTAAACTTATAACTTCTTACAACTCAATAAAATCTCTTACATTTAGTTTACTTCTGCATTTTTTTATATTATATTATTGTGCATTTTATCATTATTTCTGTATGTTGCTACGTAAGCGACAAAATGTGTGTTTTGATTGGAATTTATAAATTTGATTTTAGATAAATTTAATTTTATAAACTTAATTTTGATCAAAAGTGAATTTAAGTTAAATGATTTATGTTTATAAAACTTTATCTAAAAATTACAAGATAAATATTGTTTGGATAGTATTGATTAAAATTACTTTTGAATGTATAATTACTAAAAAAGATATGAGTTTATGCGTAGTGAAAAAAGATAAAATAAGTTGTAAAGAAAAAATATTAAGGTTAAAAATGCCAAAATTTCTCTAACTAACTTTTGCTCTAACGCAAAAATAACAAAATCTTACTTATATGAAAATCTTAATTTTAAATAAGAAACAATTCTGTCTTGTAATTGTCAAATATGATAGCACAACTTTCGAAGAAAAAAACACTCACAAACTTGCTAATATAACATGAATTTTTGACCAAAATGCAAACAACCGATTTTTTAATATTTGAAAAGTAATGCTATGTGATTCTAATTTTGACAATTAATTCACTTCAATTAATTTTGATAATCCTTTAAAAATAAAAATAACCCGTCAAATTAATTACCAAACTCAAATTTAATGTTCGATCTATCACATAATTATAATATTTTCAGAAATTAAAGAAAAACAAAATAAGAAAAAAATATGATTGTATTTTATCTAATATTTAAAATTTTCATCCATTTAAAAAAGAATACAAAGTAAAATTTTTGTACTCAGTTTGCTCGTTTGTTCACCTCACAACTTTAGCAATCATTGATTGAATGACCAATAAATAACTATTATATAAGATGAGTTTAATTTTGTATTATTATTTAAAATTTTATATTTTTCAATATAGAAGTTTTTTTACATGACCTTTTTCTTATATCGACTAAAAATAGATGTTCAATGTGGTATTTATTAAGACACGATGCTCGCCCCTTTAATAGGCTACCTTTGTGGAATGAGTTTTTCTCCAAAATGAAAGACACATACAGTAACACTATTATTTAGTTATATATTGATTGTCAGAATCGGTTTTCAACTTTTTATTAAAAAAAAGAAGAAGAAGAAAGCATCATAAATTAAGTTGGATGAAAGCTGGAAACTAATGCTTGGCTAGACAAGAAAGCCATCAGGAAGACGGCATAGACATTGAGCGGAGTGGAATTTTTCTTTCCATAAAAAAAAATTATATGCAAATTTATAACATTATATGCATATACCTTTATAAATAGTGGGCTTAAAAAGCAATAGTAAAAAGCATAAAAGGAAGGGCATTTGCAAGTGAGAGAGAGAGAAATAAAAAAATATTGATTTAGTATAATTTTTATATATTTTGTGAGTATTTAGAATATTCTTAGATTACTGTTCTGATATCATCTTAGTTTTCTTTAATTTTTTTTGAAAGCTTATGATAGTAATTTTATTATAATTTATATTCTGTTATTATTATATACAATATGATTTATGAATATAAAGTTAAATATTCTAATTTTTGAATGACTATATTTTACTGTACAATTTTAGTATCTTAAGTTAAATATATTTTTGTAACATTAGTGTATCTTGAGTATTACATTTATTTATTTATATTTTTATCTATATTTATAATTTTAATATTTTATATTATAATTATGTATATAAATTATGTTGCTAATATTATGATAATATATTTGAGAATATTAGAGGTACTAGAAAGAATCATTAGTATATCATGGTATGATAAATGACCACTCTGCTATGAGAATATATTTATGTGAGAAGGATTTATTATAAATATGAATTTTTTGGATGAAAGTATTTCTACTATATCAGAATTTGAATTTGTTTTTATTGATTATCAAATAAAAATATTAGAGTACATATATGGTGTTTAATCCTCATTATCAGTATAAATTATACTTGTATTATTTTTAATTAGTGGCACTTGAGTATTCTTGTACTCATTGAGTTGTAAAACTCACTTCTTTTCATATTTCTTTTTCAAATCTTGATTAAGAATTTTTTACGCTTCCAGCCTAGGAAACTATTCACTTTTAAAGTGAGATAGACTTCTTTTATGAAAATAATTGAAGACATGGATATCTGATATTGCAGTCATAGGGTTAGATCCATTTAGCTTGCATATTAAGTGTCTGTGTTTTAAATAAATGATCATAAAGTTGGCATTGTTTATGTGTGTATAAGTTATTTTGACAATATATTTATGTATTTGATATAATGAAACTTAAGTAATTATGATTTTATATTAAAAGGTATATGTAATAATGAGATTTCAGGAGTAAGAGTACCTAATCTCTGACTGATCATATTTCTTAAAATAGGGATGTGATATTGATATATCAATAAAAGAGTTTGATTATATTAATAATTACTTAAAATATTAAATTTGTATAATAATATAATAATATGTGATTAGATAATATTATAAAAATATTATAATGACAATAAATTAAAATCAAATTTATTATTTAATTATATATTAACATATAATTAAAAAAATTAAAATTTTTAAATATTTATTATCATGATTAAATTTTTTTAATAATATATCAATATAAAATTAAATAATAATATAAAAATATCTTATAATTACAATAGATAGAAAATTAAATTCTTACTTACATCATATTCTTTTGATGTTAATAGAGTACAGTCATTTTGTAATAATTTTTTTTTGTCCCTATGTGCATGTATTTCCTCTCTATCCTTTCGTGCGTTATAATTTTGTTATATTGACCCATTGGGTCAGAACGTTTTTAAGAGTAGCATTGAGAAATTCTATGTTTTGGTCATCTCACGTAGTTTAAGTTGTTTTTTTTTTTTTAAATGAAGACCTCAACCTTTTATTTTGAAAAATTTTATATGAATTCCAATTACGAAAAAGATCACTTGCATTGAATGCATCACCTAAACTATGATACAGTTTCGTGCATTTTATTCTTACATCAAAGCACTTAAATAAAATATATTAAAAGATAAATTAAATAATAAAATTGTTCATTTTGACCAGATTCCCCCTCCCACTTATGTGGGCATCATGTTTGCAGTAAAAGGTGTGTGCTAAACCGGGTTAATTAATAAACCCGATTGATCTAACTCAATTTGAAATTTAATTATGATTAAAAAAATTAAAGTTGTTTGATTTAAACTTCTTCAACCTAACCCGATTACGCTTAGAAGTCAAATTATAATTAATTATAAATTACACTTAAATCTCTTAAAAATAGATAAAATGCACGGAGATTGTCACAATAAAAATTATTAAAAATAACATTCATGCATAAAAATATAATATATGAATAAAATATAGATTTAGAAAAATACTTATTCATTTGCTTCTTGGTTCACTATATTTGATTGTAATTTTGTCCCCAGGAGAGCAGACACTTTAGCATTATAAAGCAGGGTCCTTTTCAAGCTCTATTGAGCCTTTGATTCTTATAATGAATAAAGGCATCTTTCAACTAAAAAAAAAAGTTGAAAAATAAAAAAATTCATAAAATCCTTTAATTATGTAAAGTTATTTTATTAGGTGTTTTAATTTTGATATATCATAATAGAGAAAAGAAAGATTAATTTGATTTAAATTACTTTTAACCCAAGCAAATAAGGTCGGTTCAGTGAAAGATATATAACGAGAAACTCACCCCCATCCAAAGAAAAGAAAAAAGGGAAAAAAAATGAAAAGCAGAAATAGAGAGCGATGACTAAGGCCGAGGCAATGTTTTGCATGCTGTTCCTCTCGTTCCCTCCCTCCTCCTTCTTTTCTACTCTTTCTCTTTCTCCTTTTTTCTAAATCTTCTTCAAAACCCTAACAACCAGAACCCGTATCTCTCGTTTCCCGTCAATTTTCGCTATTTCCACTCAGTATTTTCACTTCCTTTCGTCGCAAGTTCATCTTTTTTTTTTAGTTGGTACTCTCAATTGCCGCATAATTGCATTTCCCGGAAATCGTTTCCCCTCCCCTTTTGTTAGATATAGAATGGATACAATTTTGTTTTAATTTAGCTTTGAAAATCGTTCCCAATCGTTCCCTCCTCTCTATAGTTCAGTGATTATCAGTTTTGTTGATTTCTTGGTTCAGTTTCAATAATTTCATCTTTTGTTAACCGTATGGGAATTTTGATGAAATATAAGGTTCTTTAAATGTAAATCACTTACTGCATTGATCGTTTGGGGATGGAGGACAGTGAAGTAGTAGATGATCAGAACTCAGGATGGTTCCAAGTGAAAAAGGTTTTTCTTTTTCTTGTTTTTTTAAATTTTTTTTCACTGCTGATACATTCTGTTATGAAATTTTCGATTTTTAATCGGTTTCTTCCCTGTTATTATTACTTATTTTTCTTGCATTTTCCAAAGAGCACTCTAAGCTTGATGAGCGACAAAATTGAAGACAAGCAAAGGAAATATGTAGACTTTCTTAGTTAACCATTCACAATGGAAAGGTCATTTTTTTTTAGCATCCGTATACTTGGTTTAAGCCTAGTTTGTAATTCTTCCAAGCTTGGTTTTGCTGATTCTTCTAAATTTCTACTCGTAGTTTAAGCTTAGTGTATATTTTCTCTGGGTTTCTTTCTTTCTTTCTTTTTTTTTTTTGGGTTCTGTTTTTTAGAGCTTACGATATGCTTTATTGGTAATTTGCATCCAAGCATAGGTTTCATTATCTCCATCTTTGGTTATATTAGAGTCTTGCATCACAGGTTAATTCCTTTTCTGTGCAGTTTCTTATAGAAGTGTTACTGACACACAGTATGCTTTGCTTCCTTCTTACCCAGAAGCACAGAAATATTTCAAAACTCTCTTTGCAGAGCTGGGTGGGAGGATTTTCAGGGAAAAATGCTTCTAGCCCACTGTGCACTCAGCATTTGATCATTAAAAATGATGCCAATTCACATAGCAAGCAGAAAACTGATCTTTCAAGGGCGGGGAAGAATATTTTACATGACCCTGGAAGTGTTACAAGTTCTCTTTCTGTGTCAAATGAACAAGAGGGCACAAACTACCTTAATACATGTGTGGTTAAACATACTTCTGAAAGTCAGAAGTCAGCTACACTAGTTACTGCAGATTCTCGAGGCAAACTTGAAGACGTTGGGAAATTGCCCCAAATTGATAAGCCTGATATAGCCCCCAAAATCAGATGGGGTGATTTAGAGGAGGGGGGCTTGGCGCTGCCACATGAAAACTCTATTGGAGTAGGAATCAAGTTTGGTAGTATTGGAGATGATAGTTTACTTAGCTGTAGAAAGTATGAGAATATTTCTGATGTGGTTCCTTGTGATTCTTATCATGCCCAAGAAAAAGACTTGACAGCAACGACTATTGATGCGGACATTGTTTCTCCTCAGATCCCTTCGTTGCGATGTGAGGATGAAATATGTGGAGAGAATGGTAAAGAAGTTAAGAATATATCTTTGGAGCACTTAAACATTCAAGCATTGAATGGGGAAAAAATTGATCCAGAAGATGATATATCACATTGCAATAAGAAACATGATGAATACAATAAAACAAATGATGGTTGCTTAAACAATGATTTTTTGTCTGCCAAAGATCAAGCACCTGCCCTCATCCCTGTGGTAAGTGATAATAAAATTTCCAAAGTGCCTGAACAAAATTGCAGCTCAAGCAAAGCAGTTACTGCCCAGGGTGCTGAGTCACAAGTGCCTGAAAGTGGGCCTGAAATTGTAGATGATTCTGCAGCTTCTGTGGAAGAGGTTAGGGGTCCGCAGGATGGTAATATGGAAAATGTTGTGTCAAGCTCTCATACTATGAGCACTCTTGAAGAAGGCGATTCAAATGAAAGCAAAGAAAGGTTCAGGCAGAGGCTTTGGTGCTTTCTATTTGAGAATCTTAACAGGTCTGTAGATGAACTGTATCTTCTTTGTGAACTAGAATGCGATTTGGAGCAAATGAAAGAGGCAATTCTTGTTCTTGAGGAGGCTGCATCTGATTTTAAAGAGCTAATCACTAGAGTTGAGGAATTTGAGAAGGTTAAAAAGTCTTCTCAAATAATTGATGGAGTTCCCGTCATCTTGAAGAGTGATCATCGCAGGCCACATGCTCTCTCCTGGGAGGTATGCTCGGTCACATATCTTTGCTATTAGTCTGTTGCCTTCTATTGTTCAGGTTGATAGTTTATGGTGCCCAGATACTACAGTGAGCCTTTCATAAATTTTACTATGCTGTGCCTGAGAATTGTAGACCCTCTGGCATAGAAATAATAAGTTATTCAGTATTCACTGATAGAGAATTCAAAATTTACTGAAAACCATTCTCTCTATTTTTCCTCTGTACCATGTTAAGCAAATATTTGACAACCTGATAGGTCTTCAAATTCTTGGAAAGGATGAATTCTAAAGATTATTACACTTAACATCATTGAATGCAAGGGAGAATGTTAGTGTTTGTGCATGTGCACCTATGCAGAAAGGGGAATAATCATTCACTGAGTAATATCATATATGCACAGTCCCTTTTCTTTTTCCTCTTATTGTTCTTTGATTGAATGTGATTATGGTATAATTTGATACAGAAGTCTATTATTTTGCCCTATGTCGTACATTTCAGAGGGACAGAATTTTCTGTGATGTATTTTAAGTCCATATTTATATGTATCTGTAACCCTGCATATATATTTTGCCGTGTGGGTGAGTGTGTGTATATTTGGAATGTCTCTTCTTCGTATGGTAAGTATAGGGATGTTCCGATCAAATCAAACAAGTGAAAAACTTACTAACTTATTAGTCTAACATGATGGAACAAGATCTCACCCACCATTGGATATTAATTTTCTTTTAATCTTATAACTTATGCATAATGAAATTCATGCCAGCTGGATTCTGTTAACTATGTGTGCTATTAAATATTGTTGTAGTTTAGACTAACTGTCATTGGTTCATGTTCACCTCTTGGACTTCGGCAGAAAGAAAAGATATAAATTGAACATAACATATAATCATGCAATCATTTATGGGCTTCTATACCTATCTGCTTGCTTGATTTCTGGTTTCTAAGAGGTTGGTCCTTTCACATATGAGAATTACCTGTACCACCTAGCTTTCTTATGCTAAAGATGTTCAGTTGCTCACTGGTGATTCTAGGTCCGACGGATGACAACATCGCCACATAGGGCAGATATACTATCTTCATCTCTTGAGGCTTTTAGAAAGATTCAACAAGAGCGTGCTAGCTTGCAAGCAGGTAGTAATGTAGAAAATGCCAGCTCTAAGTGTCTGACATCTGAATCTGGTGGCAATCTAAAAAGATCTACAATCAGTGATGTAACAAACCATGCCAAAGATTCAGTTACGAAGCCAAGAAAGCATATTGGAGATTCAGATACTAGCCAAGGGAATCTGAAAGAAGAAAAGCATAACATTGAAGTGGGAAAAACCAGCAAACCAAGCATAGTGCAAAATGGATGTAACCCACCAGAAAGCAAATTATCTTTGGAAGTTAATTCATCTAATTTACTTCCATGTGAAAATTCTGCCTCTTTTGCCACCACCAAGAGCAAAAGGGATCACCTTGGATCTGGAGCTGACAAGTTGCTTTCTAAGAAAGATAAAGTGCCAACAGAAGCTGTTAATGAGAAAAACCCCAGATCCACAGATAACATTAGGAGGCAAATGCCTCTGCCTGAAAAAGATAAGGAAAAGAGGAGTACAGCTCCAGGAAAATCCATGGATGCTTGGAAAGAGAAGAGGAACTGGGAGGACATACTTTCTTCCCCGTTCCGTGTCTCTTCCCGCACATCATATTCGCCAAGCATGAGCAGGAAAAGTGCTGAGCGTGTACGTACCCTGCATGATAAACTAATGTCTCCTGAAAAAAAGAAGAAAACCACTTCAGACTTAAAAAAGGAAGCAGAAGAAAAGCATGCTCGTGCTATGAGAATTAGAAGTGAGTTAGAGAATGAGAGAGTCCAAAAGCTTCAACGTACGTCACAAAAACTAAATCGTGTCAATGAATGGCACGCTGTTCGCCATATGAAATTACGAGAGGGCATGTATGCCCGCCAGCAACGCAGTGAATCTCGTCATGAAGCTTTTCTAGCTCAAGTGGCGAAGAGAGCTGGTGATGAAAGTAGCAAGGTAAACGAGGTTCGGTTTATCACTTCCTTAAATGGAGAAAATAAAAAGTTGATGTTGCGTCAGAAGCTTCATGAATCAGAGTTAAGGAGAGCTGAAAAGCTTCAAGTGATAAAATCTAAGCAAAAGGAGGATTTGGCAAGGGAAGAAGCAGTCCTAGAACGCCGAAAACTCATTGAGGCTGAAAAGTTACAACGTCTTGCTGAGATACAGCGGAAAAAGGAGGAGGCTCAAGTCAGAAGAGAAGAGGAAAGAAAAGCATCAAGTGCAGCACGGGAAGCAAGAGCTATTGAACAGCTTCGCAGAAAGGAAGAAAGAGCCAAAGCACAACAAGAAGAAGCTGAACTTTTGGCCCAGAAATTGGCAGAGAGACTTAGTGAAAGTGAACAACGTCGTAAGATTTACCTGGAGCAAATTCGTGAGAAAGCATCTATGGATTTCAGGGATCAATCATCCCCTTTACTGCGTCGATCATTAAATAAAGAGGGGCAAGGTAGATCTACACCAACAAGCAGCAGTGATGATTCTCAAACAAACATGGCCTCTGGCATAGGTTCTAGCCTTGGAACTGGCAATATTACATTCCAACACTCAATGAAGAGAAGAATTAAGAGAATTCGACAAAGGCTTATGGCTTTAAAGTATGAGTTTCTTGAGCCACCCCTTGGTGGTGAAAGTGCTGGCATTGGATATAGAGTAGCAGTGGGTGCTGCTAGGGCAAAAGTTGGCCGGTGGCTTCAAGAACTTCAAAGACTTAGGCAAGCAAGAAAAGAAGGGGCCACAAGTATAGGTCTAATAATTTCTGAAATGATCAAGGTATTCTTTTCAATTTCATTGGAAATTATGTCTCTCTTTATCTAGGGATCCTGAATTTTTTGACATCTTGTTTCAAAGTTAACAACTTTCCACCATGGGATAAAATTTCATGTGCATTGAATTTTTGTCTATGCTTTGAAATATGAATCTTGTGCTAGTTAAAATAACATTTCTTGGAGAGCTCTTGTTTAGTTAGTGAATAGATATTTGTCTGGAAAAATAACTTACGCTTGCTGTTGTATTTGTTTCTAGTTATTACTCAGTTATATGTGTTACCCCTTCATATTGTGGAATTTATAGATAATGTTCTTTTGATTTTTCATTTTCAATTGCTGTAGTTGATTTTCCAACTTGTGTTTGTGTTCTCTTTTACATTGTTATTATTATTATTATTATTATTATTATTATTATTATTTTTATTTTTCTAGTACTTGGAGGGAAAGGATCCTGAGCTACAAGTGTCTCGTCAAGCTGGACTACTTGATTTCATTGCTTCTGCCCTGCCTGCTTCCCACACAACAAAACCTGAAGCATGCCAGGTTACATTGCACTTGTTAAAACTTCTGAGAGTAGTACTATCTGCACCTGCAAATAGGAGTTATTTCCTTGCACAGAATCTTTTGCCCCCAATCATCCCGATGCTGTCAGCAGCTCTCGAGAACTATATAAAGATTGCAGCATCTTTAAGTTTTACTGGTAACTTCATCTTGCCATCAAATAACGCATCAGTTGAGAACTTCGAATTAATTTCTGAAATATTAAATAATTGTTTGTGGACTGTTACTGCAATTTTTGGCCATATAAGCTCTGAGGAAAGACAACTTCAGATGCGGGATGGCTTGCTGGAGTTACTGATTTCCTATCAAGTTATTCACCGGTTAAGAGATCTTTTTGCACTTCATGATAGGCCTCAGATGGAAGGGTCAGCATTTCCTGTCCCTATTCTCTTAAGCATTCATCTTTTGGTGGTTTTGACTTCCAGACCTGGAACAATGAGTTATATTGACTGGGAATCTTCTCCCGTGGCAATGGAGCAGGAAATTGGCAGTGAAGGGGCTAAGTTTGTAGATTCTGTACACTCTGTTGTCAGTAACTCCTGGGGAGATTACAGTCCCTTATCCATGATCAATGGAAGCTCAGTTGTGCATTTACCTGATGTCCCTGAGGACAGGCCATTGGATGAATTAATTAAGGTTAACAAGAGTGATGAATCTATTTCTATTGGCAAGGATCATGAATTGGAGCATATTGATAGTTCTATTAAATTGAAAAATGATGACATGGAAAAGATAGATGTTCTAGATGAATCCAAGAAAAATCAGAGTGGGGATATTGCTAATTCTTCTGTTCCCCAGAAGGAGGAAAACCATACAGTGGTAATTGTTGCTGCACAGAAAAATGAAAAAATATCGATTTTGGATCAGCCAGTGGTGTTTCTTCTTTCAGCTGTTTCTGAAACAGGACTTGTCAGTCTCCCTTCTCTTTTGACTGCTGTTCTACTACAGGCAAACAATAGATCATCCTCTGAACAGGTAAGTTTGCCGCAACCTGCAAATTCATTCATACAAGTTGTGCTAATTTATGTTGAAGATCTTTATCGTGAAAACTCTTTAGGTTTCTGATATTGCCATTATCCTTCTTTTTTTTTTCTGTTTAATTAGTAAGATGATGTTTTCCTTTTCCTTTTTCATTTTTTTATTTTGTGTTGTGTATATTGTGGTTCAAACAGTTTGCCACAAAATAATCTAGAATTACTTTACTCTTAACCTGCAAGCAAGCACGCCACTTTCTGGTAGTGTGGATCCATCTTGAAGTATTTCCATCCAATTTATTTGGAATGTGACTTATCAAGATTCTCTTTTGAATTTCAATTCTAGTGAATATGAAGCCTTTTTTCAGGGGGAAAAAAAGAGTAAATAGCATTCAGCGTCTTAGATAAGTTGGCCCTTTGTCACCAGGCCTTTTTGTCCTACGTATTGGAAACTTTAAGAAAAATTATTTGTAAAGCAGTTAGTGTCTGCTGGTTTTCCATGTTTTGACTTTTGTGCTTAGCTACTGGTCTCTTATATCTCTTGTTTTTACTTTTTCTTTATGATAACACTTTAACTTTGCAGTTCCTAGTGATACATGATAGGAGAAATTGAATATGTAGTTTGATTTTAAGTTGAGGTGGCCATTAGCCTGAGAAATAATATGTTAAAAGTTGAGGCAGTTGCAAGTATTGGATGGATGTCCCAGGAATTGGGTGTTAAAGATATAAAACTACTTAAGTGCTTACACCTAATAAGCTAAACTCTTAGGAGAGTTGGTTGTTGACATGATATTAGAGCCTCTATAACCAAGTGGCTAGGAGTCTGATCCTTATCAAACCTCATTCTTCATAATTAAGTTGAAGTGCAGCATAAGGTAAAATAGGCTTATGCTTTGTCGACCCTTTAAGCCCAAAGGGATCTTGCATAAGTGGGTGTGTTAAAGATATAAAACCATTCAAGTGCTTCCATCTAATAGCTTAAACTTTTAAGAGAATTAGTTGTTGACAATAAGTATCTTCATTTTCCATGATGTACTTAAAAAAAAAAAAAAAACAGATTAAGAATGAATGTATTGCGGGAGAAAGTTGGAGTAGCACCTCTAGAGTAGAAGATGACATAAACTTGCCTAAAGTAGTTTGGTCTTGTGAGAAGAAGACTGACAAAGACTCTGGTGAGAAAAGCGGATCAAATGGAAGATAGTCCAATTAAAAGGAGTAGAATCTATTAAATGGATTAATCATAATGTTTGGGATGCAAAGCTTGTCAATGGTACATGAGTCCTTGAAAGTTCATTTTGCAGGTTTATATGTGTTTTGATCCATGTAGCGAACCTCACATAGTGGGATAAGGCTTGGTTGTTATTGTATAACCCCCCCCCCCCAACAAAAAAAAAAGCCACCTTTCTACCTTTCCCGATACTCATATTTATCCTTTTTTTTTTTTAATTGAAGGTTCCTTTCTTTCTTGGAAATTGGCAATTTGGCATCTCCACTTCTTTGAGAACCTTAATAACTGAGAGACTTCTAGTTGTTTTCTTTTCTGGTCATTCTTGATTCCTTTCATTTTCCTAAGTCCTAGATGTCCGTGCATGGACTATACTTCAGGATGTTTTACTTGCAAGTCCTTTTCTCAATTTCTAATTTCTAATCCTTCCCCACAAGATTCAGTTTTAATTAATTCTTTCTAGAAGTTCCATGGCCCTTTTGTTTGGACAATGTTTTAAAACTAATGCCTTGTTACAGGTGCATAGGCCCATAAGTCATAAGGTTCTTTTTTTGATTGTGTGTGTAATATGCCTTAAAAATTCTGAAACAAAAAGTCACTCCTCTTTTTGCATTGTGAGGTAGATTGTGCTTTGGAGAAATTTTTTTTGGGCATGTTGGAGCACATTGAAGCTGTCTGCCAAGTATAGAAATCTTTTTCCCTGTCCATAATATTTCGGGAGTAGAATAGACAGTAAGGTGCTTTGGATCTTTTCTCTGGAGCATGGTGTATTTGGCTGGAATGCAACTCCAGAAAATTTAGCCCCAGATTTCTCTCTTCATACCTTTTGTGGGACAGTCTCAAATTCTTAGTGTCCTTGTGAGTTTTAGTTTATGGATTTCTATGGGTGATTCCTTGTGTGCCCTTTTGAGATGATTTTTTTCCCCTCATTGTGGTATTCTTTGTTGCTCTAGGAGGATTCTTGATCCTTCTGTTCTGTACTTTTCTCTCTTAATGAATTCTTTTATCAACACAAAAAAAAAAGAAAAAAGAAAAGAAAAGAAAATTGTTGTAGTGCAAGTGGCTATGAATATTCTTCTCTGGAAGTCTACTTGGAAAGTTTAGTTCTTTTTTAAAATTATGGTTGAAATTCTTACCAATTTTTTCTTTTGGTTTGGCAGGTAGTTGCCTGCAATCTTAGGTGTCTTGGTATCTTGCTTATTTCAAACTGTCCCTTTTGTGTTCAATGTCTGATTTTCCTCAATTTTCTTGGTCCCAGAAATGGATCATCGTGGCTGGCATATAGAACTCTGAGTGATTGTCAGTTATAAAATATATTCTTATCATTAAATTTTTTTTTCTATTTTGGTGAAAATTTGGTTATTTACCAGCTATTTTGTTACATGTCTAATTATTTCTTTGATTTACATTGCTCAATACGTCATGGCTGCCCCCCCCTCCCCATACACCAAAAAAAAAAAAAAAGAGAAATATGGTGGTCTGCTTGTCTATCCTGGTAATATGTAATTCGTAATATTTTTCTTGAGTTACATCTGAAAGTGTAAGTTGAATGACTTCATTTTCTTCTAGGCCTCATTTGTCCTTCCATCTAATTTTGAAGAGGTGGCAGCTGGAGTACTGAAGGTGCTGAACAATGTGGCTCTTTTGGATCTTGTATTTTTGCAGCGAATGCTGGTAATTTTGCTGATTTCCCTTATAATAATATTCTATTTTTCAAGGAGGTGTATTTTAAACTTAAAAGATTGGTTTAAGTATTTAAGTTTAATGTGGTAAGATAATCTGTACTTTTTCTCTCCTTCTCCTGATGCTAATGCTTGCTGATATATTACTTATGCTATTTTGCTTACAGGCTAAGCCTGATCTGAAAATGGAATTTTTCCATTTGATGAGCTTCCTTCTTTCTCATTGCACCAGCAGGTGGAAAGCTCCTAATGATCAGGTACATCGCTAACTGCTCAGATAAATTTTAGAGTAAAGGAGATTTTATTTACTTTAATGCTTTTGACTGATGAAAGACTTCTGTTGGCCTTGGTAGACCTGGCTTGCCTAACTCTAGGACCATCTAAAATGAAATATCTTTGACCTCGTATTTAGTGTTGATGGAGAGTAGACAACATGGGGAGGGTACTCATTTGTGTTCAAGGTGTTCTTGAGCGGAAGCTCCCCAAACGAAAATGGGTAACTTATACTAACCTACCTTGAGATTTAATAAAATTACACAAATCACCCATCTAGTTTCAGAAATTAAGTAACCTCCTTTACTTAAAAATTTCACCTGACCCTCTTGTATTTTTTTTTTTGGACACAGACCCTTTTTGTACAGCCTTCCGTACAGGTGAAAAAATACACAAACAGAGAAAGGTTTAATTTCCAAAATTATAGGGGGAGGTCAGTGAAATTTCATTGAACCTCAAGGAATGTCAACATAATTTGCCCAACAAAATAACAAATAAGTAGTTTTCATGAGTGCAGTGCATAGAAGCATTTATGGTTGGATTGAACTTCTTGTCTTAATCCGTATGCGTTGTTGGAATTTATTTGCATTATTTTATGCCTTTAATTAATATGTTGAAGGATACACAGCTACAATTACTTTAATGCCGTGATCTGTAATGTTTCTCAGGTTGGTTCACTTATGCTTGAATCTTTATCGCTTCTTGCTCACTTTGCATTGTTTCATCCTGGAAATCAAGCTGTCCTTCGATGGGGAAAGAGTCCCACCATCCTCCATAAGGTCTGTGAATATTTAAGAAACTTCGGTTTATTTGTTCAATATTATTGAGGTAATCTAATGTTCAGCTGTAAGAATACAGGTATGCGATCTGCCTTTTGTTTTCTTCAGTGACCCGGAGTTGATGCCAATCTTGGCTGGCACATTGGTTGCCGCATGCTATGGTTGTGAGCAGAACAAGTTCGTAGTTCAGCAAGAACTGAGTGTTGACATGCTACTTTCCTTGCTAAGATCTTGCAGAAGTGCTGCATCTGCATCTCAACTTAATTCAACCTTAGACAATACCCCAACAGATGAATCTAGTGAATGTAATCAATTAGGTACTGAATCTAGAAAGCCTCAAGTGGACATTCCTATAAAATACTGCCGTTCCAATGGCAAAGGCGGCACTCGGGTTTCCTTGGGAAAGAGTAGTGCTTTGGGAAATACCATCAAAACTGGCAGGTCGAGAAGCCTAAGAGACAGCAAGGCAACTAGGAATTGTGAAGAAGCGGCTCCTAAGCCCAATCTATCTATTTCAGAGACCTCACCTCTAATGTTGCACTGTAGATTTCCTCACAGCTTCATTGATAAAGTAGAGCAGTTCTTTTCAACGGAAATTGCCAATGGGATTGATCAAGTATGAGTTTAAACATTGTAAACTCATTTTGATAGACAAATCCAATGATAATCTCGCATGCCTAACTGAAGATGTTTCTTTAAAAATATTGCATTGCTACAGCAGCCACATGAGCATCCCAGAAGCTGACGTAGCTCTGAAGATTAACCTGTCCAAGTTATTCACCAAAGCTCGTTTCTTAGCCGCTTAAAGCGAAATATATTAAAGCTGTAATTGTAGCTATTATGGTGATGAGGCAATATAACCCCAGATGTGAGCATACAATACTGTGAAATAGAACAAAATTATGAAATGGAAGGCACTTAGATTCAAAGGGTTCCAATAATTTTCTTATTTAAATGAAATTAGATGAAGAATTTAACGAAATCATTTTTAATAATTGATAATTTATTCTTAATATAATTATATCAACTAATGATAATTTACCTCACTGTTTAGACCTAGTCTTTCTTCTAAAATGCTTTGGTCTATCTTGATCAGCTTTTTATTTTCCAAATTTCTGTAAGCACGCTATATTTAGTGTTTTTATCCTACATGAGAATGTGTGCACGGAATTCATTGCATGGGAATGTCATAACATTCAGGACAATCCATATGTCTCAGCCAGCCTGTAAACTCTGAGATTATTCCCTTCCATTAAGAGGGAACAAGGAATAGCTGCAGTTTATGAGCCAAGTTTCTGTTCTGATCATCCGCAATGTATAAAAATAAAAGAATAAAAAGTTGATTTTGTGCCAAAGATGTCTTTATGGAGCAAGCATGCAACTAAAAATGCTAACAAGTTGTTGACAATAGAGGTTTATGTGCATGTGGGTGTAGTTTACAGAAACAGAAAAAAGATCCTTTGCATCCTCCGGAGGCTGCTTGTAAAGCATGTTTTGCCTTGCTTGTCTGCATGCCCTGTTCCACTTTATTAATCGGACCTACTCTCAGAAATTAAGCGAAGTTCAGACAGAACATTTTCTACAGTTTTCAATATCAAAGGATGGAAAATAGGGTCGATCAAAGAAGGTACCTGGTTTCCAAACAGTAAATTGTGATGCCAGTGATATTCATGTTGAGATTTTCGGAACTGTTTCTTACAGCAACTTGATTGTGAACTGTTTCTCTTACAACCCACCCTTTTGGTTTCCTCCTAATCAAATCACTGATTATTAATGAAAAATCACTGCTCTTCTATTCCAGAGTGTCATTTTCTGATCCACAACCACAAAAACATCATGGCTCCAGTGGCAGCGGAATTGATGATGACGATATAAGAGATGATGAGCATGTAACTTCAGTTGCAGCTGCTGCATTTGCCATTCATTCACTACAAGAAGCCGAGTTACATAATTTGCAGAAGATGAGAGAGGGCTCCAAATCTTCAAGGACCCAAACTATGAGAAGAAAAGAGGATACCATATCTAGGCAACCAAGTTGTGGTAACTAGAACATTTCCAGATAGCATTTCTTGCTCAAGTTTCTTAAGTTATGAAGAATTTTTATGTTATAATGATGTAGCAGGGGAAATTTCAATAAAAAGGTCATTTGGACAAGACCATAGGACAACAGAAAGTGCTTTTCCTGTTAGACGTCCAAGTGGTATATCCTCTCCAAGGCCTGTATCCCCAGCAGCAGGGTATCAAAAGCAGAAAGGTACTCCAATGCAACACAAAAATGTCAAAACCATAGCAGAAACTTGGAAAAAGGCCAAAATAGAGAAGATTCAAAAGCGGTAATGCTAATTGCTTGAGCAGCTCATTTAATGATGATTTTCTTCTTGAAAAATATTACCTGTTTTGTGACATAGTTGTTAAACGGATACAGTGAAAGAATCTGGATTTAGTTTTTCTTCTTATCATTGTAAGAAAAATTTTCAGGTATGAGAAGATAAAGTCCAAAATTCTTTCTTGGGAGTGCGCGAAAAAGATTCAGGCCAAACTCCAGTTGGAAAGGAAGAAGGTTTGCCTCAAATCTTGAAGTTCTTTCTTTTTTTTAAAAAAAAAAATTGTGAACAAAATCTCATTGCTGATGGAACTACAGAGAGCATTGGAGCAAAGAAGAGCAACGCAAACACAATATCACCAGAATAAGATAAAAATGATACAAATGATAGCACAAAGAGCAAGAGAACAGTTGGAAGACAAAAGAAGAAAAGAAGAGTATGAGGCCAGAGAAAAAGCAAACAAAATCAGACAAACAGGCAAGGTCCCCGTGAAATGTTTCTGCTTCAATTCTTAATAGGATCAAGTCTTGGACCCAAGATTCTGACCCCAGAAAAGTAGAAACAAAACAGCTGGTCTATACAATGCTGGTTCGAACTGTTTCTTCTCTAACCTGGCTTCAGAAATCTAATTACAATTTACAAGAGACATATGATTGATTGTAATAAAGACTTTCCTGCTCAAACTGTGCATATTATATTACAGGTGTTCAAATTTCATAGTTTAATGTAATGATAACCTACTCAAAATGTTCTGGTTGTAAGGCATGTATTATTCGAATAAAAATGGTTCTCATCCTGATACATCATATATGCATTGAGTTTTAACATAGCCGTTAATCCTGCATCAGTGTATTGGAGAAGAAAATTTATGCTTCAGCCAGTTAAAATGGTGATTTTACATTTACAAAATACGGTGAGCAGTGAGTTCTTTGACAGACAATACCTCTAATTTAGTTTGGAAAATAAGAAAAAAGTTTCCATGTGTAGGATCTAGAAAGTAATTTAACCTTCAATGAAGCTTGGCTGTTATTCATACTAGATGCTTCCACATTTTTGTTTTAAAATTTTCTCATTTTTTCAATAAGACTAGTATAAATATATTTTTATGGCTCAATAATTAATGCATAAATATAAAAGAAATGGAAGTTAGGATACATGTAGCATAGAAATGAAACAAGATTTGTTTCCTGACGAGCATATACTTTACCCCATACATTGAATGTTGCTTTAGGATAATCAGTTAATTAACACATTTGCTTCTTTCAAGAGCAAAATTGAGGAACATTTGCTTCTTTCTGGATGCTACTTATGCACATTGAGGAAGGCACCAAAAAAAAAAATTAAGAATTTGCTCATATAAATTTATGTGCTTGTTGGATAAGACAAAATAATAGGAATCATTCATTTATCAAGAGTTAATAATAATGCTAACTCATTCTGACTATTATATTGTCAAATTGATTATTGCTGTCTAGTAATTTTTGAGAATGGCACTTCAATATCAGAGGGACTCAAGTCACTCATGCCTCCCTACTCTGCATTGCAAGGCACGCATTAATCCGAGTGAATCCTGCTTGGGTTACCAAATTTGGGCCTTATGGGGCTTTGTCGACTCTAAGCCCAGACAGAGAGATGATGATGGCATGGGAAACAAAAAATTCAAGGTTCGGCCAAGCCCACAGGAGGAATGGCCCATAATTTATTTCACTTTTTTGGGTATGATGGATGAACGGCTAAAGAAGCAGCAACATGAAACAAATAAAGTCCAGTTCTTCATATCTGATGTACCAAATTACAATTTAGGAATTTTTGGAAAATAGTTTTATTTGATGACAAAAAAAAAGGAAAATAGTTTTATTTAGGAATAATTGACACATTTTTACCATTTTATGAACATTAATAATCACTGGCTTAGTCAATTGCTCTAAATCAAAAATTATTTTGTCAGCCAAGCCAGCGACAGAAAGAGGTCCCAATGATCAGAGTGAAACAAATACACAATCTCTAACGGCATGCAAAGTTGTGCATGAAATCTCTGCCAATTATAGGCCTGTGCATGGTTTGGTTTTCTTATTGAACCAAACCAAAAACTGTTGAAGGACAATTTTGTGGTACTTTAGCGTACTTGACAATATTAATAACCGTTGGATGATTATTGAACAAATATTAATGCAAAATCTAATGGCGAATAG
Source organism: Castanospermum australe (assembly GCA_019955255.1). Taxonomy (NCBI): domain Eukaryota; kingdom Viridiplantae; phylum Streptophyta; class Magnoliopsida; order Fabales; family Fabaceae; genus Castanospermum; species Castanospermum australe. The sequence goes on along the minus strand of NSJW01000125.1, from coordinate 311,814 downwards.
CATGGGGTATACCAATACCATGGAAAATGTATAGAGATATAATTGAAAGCAAAAAAGCTGTGTCAGTATTCAGTAACGACTAACACATACAACAGTGAAATCTCCTCGTTCACCAAATCGTAATGACATCAAGGGAAATACAGGAAACAGAATCAACAAACTGAGCTTAATAAATCCAAGCCACTAACAGATGCAGTTTCAGAAAGCTTATGACTAAACTTCCTTTCAAAACCACGTCTTCCTTCGGGTATTTTTCTCCCATATATATATATATATATATACACACATAAAGTTACATTTTTCAGTATGTAACAGACCAGAGGAAACTCAACAAGCTGTGCTTATTTCCGAGGGTGTGGCCTCCCGAGGAGAATCTAGAGATATTACGGTCTCAAATGCACCAACTAGAGCCTTGACCTTGCTCTTCCTGAGCTCAGCAAGCATGCTTGCGGTCTCTTCAATCACATTGTTATACAAACGCGGGTTCACTTTCTTCCCTTCCACATTTTGATGCCTCAAAACAACTTGCTCAGATCTTGGTTTTGAACCAGTTTGGAGTGCGGGCACAACTTTCCCAGATTTTAGATTTGCATCATTAGACTCAATGCCATCAACTTCTTTCCTCGTACTGACCCTTTTTCTAGTGTTGCTTATATCTCTCTGGAAGTCATCACCAAGCCTGCGTGCTGGCCTGAATTTGAGTCTCCTTGGAATAACGTTGCTCTGAGGCTGAACATCAATCACCTTTCCCCTCTTGAAAGTCAACTTCCGGGCTGGAATGACTTTATTTGCTGCCCCATGTCCAACTACTGTGCTCCTTTTTGGCCTGGCTTTTTTCCCCACCTTCACATTCTCACCTTGATGACAACGTCCTGTTTTGTTGAACTTGGAAGTGCCGCCATTTTGTTTTCCAAGGGAAGAGTTGGATGAGGAAATAGTTGATGCTGATGGTGATGGTGAAGCACTATGCCTTGTATGCTGCACATGTCTCTTGCCTCTGCTCCCAGAGGAAGGATGAGAGTGTGTCACAGGACGAATTCCATGTCCAGCATGTCTAGGGCCCTTCCTTGAAGATGCAGACGACCCAGACTTGCTAGTTTTCTTACTGGTCTGCTTCAAGCTTTTCTCCCCTGATGATGTGGATGAGGCTGAAGACAGGTTAGTTGCATCACAAGCCAGAGTGGCTTCCACAGATAAATTTGCAGAGGTTGGTTCAATGATGTCCAAACTCCTCTCTGGAAAATTGTCATTGTTGGCTAGTTCAGGTTTGACTTCTTCAACATTCTTATGATTTTCCAGATAAGCCACTGCTGTCAAGTTCTTAGCAGTCTTAGCACTTAAGCTTGAAGGTTTCTTGACATTGTGTTTTGAAGACAAGGGAATACTTGGTGGCATTGATTTTTTCTTGCCTCCAATTAAAGATGCCCTTGTCTCTTTGCTCCTGCTTTCGGTTTTCTTTCTGCTGCTTGAACCAAAAGGACTTTGGGTTTTGACTGTTTCCCTTTTGGCTTCACCATTTGAACATTTCTGCACAGGGAGAGAAGATGGCTTCAAACGTGCTTGCCTTGGATCACTGTTAGCATGTTCCATGGAAACATTTGTTTCCTGAAAGGGCGGTACATTTTTCTCTGGAGTGACTGTTTTTTCATTCGTTAATGATAGAGTTACTTGCTTGTTGTCAACTTGACAATTGGGCATTCCAATTTTTGAAGTCAGAGAAGGCTTTGAATTGCTGCTTGATTTCTCTTTCCCTGCCAAAGAAGTTGCAGTTTCTTCTGGAACTTCGGTTTTCCTTCCCCTTGTGGTAACTCTTCTCTGGGCTTTACTCCATGGTTTAGCTTCAACGGCATGTTTAACGCCATATTTGCAAACATCATGGCAAGAACGCGTTGGACCACTAAGATAACGGGAAAGAATCTTAGGTCCACCTTTTGCGATAACTAATCTCTCAACAGGATTTGCTTTCTCATCACCATCTTTGGGCTCAGTTTTCTCAGATTTCACCTGGTTAGTAATACTTTCCTCCGACATCAATGATCAAAGACGAAGCAACAAGTTCAGAGCCCCCTGCAACAGATGAGAAACTTGTCAAAACAGTTCAAGAGAATTCGGAAATTGAATGTGCAACAAAATACCATGTTTAGTTTCCACCAAGAATTTAAGTATAATCACAGGATAAAGGCTCCCATGCAGGGACACTAAATAGACAGGGGCAAAGAAACTTCCAATTATATGTTATTCTAATGAAAGAATACAATGATAGTGACTTTCGTTGCCTCATTTTGCAAAACATGCTTTCTCTGAGATTGAGTGAATTTATGAGACAGATTCACATACATGTCTTACCGAACTTGCATTTGAAACCAACATTAAAGTGACACAAAAACCTGAAGGATTTCATCTCACCAACATTTGGAGACTGCACGGTTTTAAATCAATTACCGCTTTTGTCCATCATTTAATTCCATGAATATCAAATTTTACACCATAAAAGTATGTGAAATAAATTTAACAGTTGATGACACAACCAATATAGAAGTTGGTTTCATTATTAGACAACTTCAAATTAAGGGGAACATAACTTTTGAAGGAAATTCCAAACTAGGCCTCAGAATCATATTCATATGAAGGCAGCAATCCCTAGTTTCAACATATACCCACACACCAACTTTGATTCCAAAAAAAAATGGAAAAAAATCATTCAGATTTCAGACAAAAATCAACCAATCAGCAGGGATAGAGAAGTAAAGAAAGAAAGAAAATCAAAATCAAATTTACAGCCGAACAAAATTATCTCTGCAGAGACTCATTAAAGCCGTGCTTCTCATATTAACTATCGCAGTGATGATCTGATCACAGGAGAGAACAATCCCTTCAAACGTACGACCCCACGAAATTCCACATTCTAAAGACCACACATCCTCAATGAAATCGAGTTTTCCATTGGATCATGGTATTCGTTTGACGAGGAAAAAAAAAGAAAGAAAGAAAACAGCTAGAAAACACAAATGTCAGACAAACATTGGAGAATGCGCACAGAGCACGCATGCATGCATACCTTGTTTTTCTTTCTGTGTTTTCTTGTCTAAAAGAAGAGCACGCAAAAGAAAGAACCCAGCAAAGGCTTCTGCAAATCGTGCGTCAAGAATGGTTGGATGCAAACTCAAAAGGATGGTGAATTTGGTTACCCAATGCGCGTTTGTTGCGAGAAAGTAACCTTCCAGAGAGAGAGAGAGAGAGAGAGAGAGAGAGAATACCCCACCACCAAGAATAACACTCTGTCAAAGCAAACCAACCCAACCATGCAATATGATTACAGCGCCACATTGGAGCATGAAGAGGGCACGTCAACCTCCATTCTCCTAACTTTTTGTTTTTCTTTTTTTCTCCCTTTGCCAACCAACTTTTCCCTCTAAACTCCGTCCATTCCAATCCCATGCAAATGTACGTTACAAATAAAAATTTATTCTTATATTTTTTTTAATGTAAATGTTATTTTTATACTTTTTTATTAAAAAACTTAATTTTTTTATTTTTTATAAATAAATAAAAAAAATATAAAATTAAAATATAAAAATAACATAGTTACGTTACAAAAACATACTCCAGTACACGTCATGAAACATTTAATCAAAATAGAATTTATGTTTTTATAACAAAATTTAAACCAATAAATATATTATTTTAAAAGTACATAATAATTTTTTTATGCTCAAATAGTATTGACCCGTAGGACTGAATATTTGTTTTTCTTTTAATATATAGAGATGTCTTTTGTTTACGCCCCTTTCTCAACAAACTGTCTCTCGACTTTAGACTTTTTCTTTAAAAAATTAACTTTATGGAAACGTGAACTTCTTGAAATGTTAAGTAATTTTCTTGGTGACATGTATTTTGATATTTATGTATACAAATATATCAATTCAATATTTTATTAATAAAAAGTAATTAAATCAATAGGGCGCGACTGATTATTAACGGTCTATTTGTTTTTACTTTTGACATTCTTAGATTTAAACGGGAGTTTTACAATATATCAAATTTTGTTTGGGTTTCTTTTTTTGCGTTTAAATAAATTCATCGAGATTCAAATAAATACGTTTTGAAATAATATAGCCCAAACTTTTCAATTCATTAATATTAATTACACTCGTATGAAATAAATTTACAATATTATCCTCATTTTCATATCAATTTGGTAATTAAACGTCTAAAAATAATTTTTTTACACTATTTAAAAGAATTCTTTAAAAAATCACTTTTGAAATGTCATTATCAAATATCAATTAATTTAAAACTTTGGTATTGTCATTAAAAAATTATTACAAAACAAATGTTTATTTAATCTTTGACGAGGTATTTCTTGTGTACAGAAAATTTTCTACTTTATTCTTTACAAAAACTGTTGTAGTCATTTATATTCATGCGCTTAAAAAATAGAGTAAAAATCGAATTTACTAACAAAATTTTTTTCCGATTATTACATAATAGCCTCTGTTACTATTTATGAAGTGGATTATAAAGAATTTTCTTAAAATGGCATAAAATTACTCCAAACTTTATTTTCTTTCAGATGTACACAAAATTTTTATTTTTATTAGATCGAATATTTATTATGACCAAAAGTTATAGTTGTTAGTTAAAGCGATCTAACTCTGATCTTACTTAGACCTTATCTTTAACTTTAATATTACTTATTAAATTGAGTAGTTACCGTTAAGTTAAAAGTTATAATTATTAGTTATGGCGCAGTTTTTTTACTTAAATCTATTAACAAACAACACAATTCGATCTGATTTCGACTCCATCTAAATTTTACTAAAATAAGATACTAACTCACTCCATTAACAATTTTATTTAATGTAAAAAAAATACTTATGTTGCTGGTAGACCAAGACTGGGACTTGACTTTCATTCATATCCTCTGAGAAGCTAACAATTGTGCAGACCACCTTGCCAAATTTGGAGCCCAAAATGACAATCTTCCTCAAGTTTGGGATCGTCCTCTTGCTGATACTGGTCCCCTGTTAGTTGCTGAAGCTTCAGGTGTTTGCTTCCCTAGAATTTAGCTGCTCTTTTTGGTTTTTTTTTTCCAATGAATCCAAAAGAAAAAAAGCAAAGAGGACTTTGTGTTGTATTGAAACTAGAAAGAGCTAGGAATTCATGTTATGTTAAAATCTTTAATAAGGGTATTCTTAAATGAAATTTGTTATTTATTTTTTTGGCTGAAAATGAGATTGTTATTTTTGAAGTAAGGTAAAAAAAATGAAAAGTTACACGAAATTATCATTTCAGAAATTAAAAACAAAATGATGAACGTAAGCCTAATTCTGGAATTTCAAGTACAAACATACGAGGAATCTAGCTTCAAGTTGGGTCACCTCTCTTTTGGGAAAAATTCTAAAGTATTATTAGAGTACTACATTTAAGGGTTAGGATTTAACTTAAATTTTATTATGTAATATTTTATATTTAATCTAATCATTTAAATAGTTATATTATTCACTTATTATAATTTTAATAGATTAAGTGTATATTTAAATTAATTTATTTTATATTAAAAATAATTTATAATCAAAATTTTATTTAAAAAATTTAAAAAATAATTATTTCTAAAAAAATAATTTTTTTTAAACATACTATAAATATAATTCTTTTAGAAAGCATAGGAACTTATCTCTTTTCCGGATGCCTAGACCCTATCTTCACCTTGTCAAGCTTGGAAGGGCCATGCTACTTTCCAGTACAAGTGTTGCCAATAATTCTAGAAAGTATATGAGTGGGGGCTACAGGGGATACTTAAACTTTTCCGGCACCATTAGGAGCTTTGAAATTTACATTTTTAATTCAAGTATTATCGATTGGAATATTCAAATTAATTTTTTTTTCAAAATATTCATCAACAATATTATTTGAATTTCTGATATTATTAATAAAATTCATCTTTTTAAAATTTTAACTTACTTATCATTAAACCAAAGTCATGTAATAGAATAGTATGGAATCTGAATATTATTCTTGAGCATATTGGAAACATAATTAATACATAAGTTATGTGAACCTAGTCTCTTTATTTTCTGGTCTAGCCTTCATTTGTCTATCTTATCTGTATCATCTCTCCACCACCCGTTCTCTATATTTCCCATTTTATCCTTCATTGTCGTAGTTAATTTTAGTTTTAACGCTCGAATCTTCACCCTGTGAGAAAAGAGACTTCGTCATTTTTTTAAAAAAGTAGAGACTTTGTCATTTTATCAAATCATAAAGAACATTTTGTACCCAAAAAAAAAAATCATAGAGAAGATTTAAGTAGCTTATATTCAAATTTGCTATTATTTATTAAAATCCACTAGATCAAATTATGCTCATAACATGATCTATATGTTTTACCTATAAATTAATTAAGGAATTTCTCATTATTTAAGTTCACCAAGCATGCATTGTTTTTTATTTAAAAAACAACTAAATGATAATCACAAGGAAAAGCCACAAGCAATTAGAAGTTAGAACAATAACATACACACATGGGATTTCTCCCTGCCTTTTATCTTAACTTGCCTGTACGTTGTAATCATATCACTCGGAGAGAGAGATAAAGCTAACGTAACTTTTAATCAAGTGTTGACCACATTTCACGGCAGTTCTTCTATATTTGGAAGATCACCTGTAAAGTTTAAACCTTTTTTCTTTTTATCATATTTGTCCTTTTATTCTCGGCGGGAATCAAATGGCAGTGCACTTTATACATGAAGAACATTCGAATGCAAAGAAATTTTCTACACATATTTTCTATCAATTTTTAAGTTATTATCCTTGGAGTGAACTCATGGACAGCATGTTCGGTTTAGATATAACGCAACATAGAGAAATTTTTAAATGAATATTACTTATCTTAAATACATAGTTTAATAGTTAATATATATAAAACTTAATAAATTATGTTATATAAATACATATTATTATTTAAAAAGTTAATAATACAAGTCAATCATTTAATAAAGTGTCTAAAATACATAATACCTACTTATAAATTTTTTGGCAATGTAATAGCCTGTTCACATAATTCAATGTAGTTTTAGTGACAGTTAAATTAAAATTGTCTTCTTTTTCCAAACGGGTGTTTGAGTTGAGGATATAGACAAAACAAACAAAGCTCTAAGGTTAGGGGGCGAGGAACTCTCAAAGCCAAAAAAAATTCTTTACGTAGTGTTCCTAATTTTCTAGATAAATATTTTCATAAAATTTAAATCTTCTTCTTCTAAAATTTTACCTTATAACATTCTCAAAAACATTTTATGTTCATCCTGGATTATCATCATTATTTTATTGCTATATTGTTATGGTTGTGATTGTTGTAATTATTGTTTTTGTTAATAATAATAATAATAATAATAACAATAATAATAATAATAATAATAATAATACTGTTATTGTTATTATTGTGATTTTTATAGTTATTATTACTTAGATTGGATATCACATATAATCATATATTATTTTTTTTAATTTGTATGGTCCTTTCCAAGAATTAAAACTCTTGTTACTACTTTAGTGGTCAGGGCATTTGCCTGAAATATAAAAGGGCTCTACGATAATTCTGAAACTTAAACACAATACGAAAGATAACTAATTTTTTATTCACACAAAATAAAAGAAGAAATGAAAATTTGACAAATTTCTTATATGAAAAAACTACTTATAGAATTAAAAATAAAATTTAATTTTAATTTATTATTAGCATAAAAATTTTATATTATTATTTAATTATGTGTTATCAAATTATAAAAATATTTAAATAATATAACATTTATTTAAAATATTAAATATTTTTAATTATATAATAACATGTGACTGAATAATAATATATAAAAAACTTTACACTGATAGTCCTTAAAAACAATATTACCTTCATCTCAATTGCCAATATTCACCCTCTTTTAACACAAGATTAAGGAGTAAGTTGCGATGCTAAAAATTTTTGTACATAGATACGAGGGAATATATAGAATTGAGATAATCCTGAAGCTTATAGGGAATAATGCCTCACAGGATTGGACTTGTGGGTAAGCCCAAACATTTTAGTAACACAATAGTTACAACTGGACTAATATCATGGTCCAGGAGGGTACTTTCGGTTGCTGCATGAAAATTGAGAAATATTTGATCAAATTCAACTGTTAATAATGACAAGAAAAGGTTTGAAAACCATTACTTTGATAGTATGCATGAATACTTATAAGAGTGTAGTTCAGTAATAAATAAATTAAAATTTTAGTAGAATAAACTTTACTTATAATATAAAAAAATTTTAAATTCTGCTAAAAAATATTATGTATAAAAATAGTTTTAATACATCAAACGAAATTACATATTATAAGAATAAAATATGAGTAATCTCCTGTATCTATCATGTGGCAAAGATTAACCGTTTATCTAAGAGTAGTGCTGCTGAACTTTTTTCCCGTCAAACTGCACAAACTTTTTATTATGTGGTTGCTTTTAAGTTGATTCTCATGACTCTATTGGTGAATTTGGAGCAGGTAGTAGGAGTAGTTATCAGCAATTGAACGATCTCTGTATGAGAAGTCATCAAGTACGATGAAAACGATTGAGTATGCTTATGTATAGCTTCTCAGTTACAGTATATGCCTATTCATGATTAATTTTATATTTTAGTATTATAAGAAAGTGATTATATTACCAAATTCAGATATTCAAAGAAAATTTTATATCTCACTTTTGTATTATACATTTCTCAAGGTTTTTAATTTTTTAAAAGGAAAGAACTAAAATTAGAAGAAAGTTTTCGGATATGTGAATTATAATGGAAAATCAAATTAATATTTCTATAATTCATCTTAAAACTATAGATATGTAAAAAATCATGTCCATTAATTAAATCTAGTGATTTGTTTTGGGAGATCTCTAGGCCTCTAGAGTTTAAGATCCGCATCTGATTTTTTGTTTTTTTCTGTTAAACCTAAATGTATTTACATTAATAATTTGTGCATAATTTATGAGCAAGTGTAAAGCGAAAGGTAAAAACAACAGGCTTGGAATTTAGACCAAATGATTCACTAGCTTTCACCTTACCTCAAGCTTCATCATGCTTCCATTAATTTGGAATTTAATTGATAAACACTCTAATGATTTTGCTTTAAATCAAGATATCAAGGGGTAGTTATAGAAACACTGAATCTATGTATGTCAATTATTCTTACCCTAGGGTTAAATTTCAGATACATTGCTTTTTCATACTGCTACCACAAGAAAGTTATACATTTTGATAAAAGATAAAAAGTGTATTTCCCTTTCAGTAGGGTATGCAAAGTGTAAAAGAAAAACTGTGTTTTCCCTGCTCCCAAGCATTCTCAAAGAAGCAGTGTATTTACAGCAATTACAGCTTGTGTGATTGTGCAATGAGGCTGCAATAAACCTGCTTTTAACTGTTTCCAAAAGGTTAATTCACAATAATGACAGTGCAATCAAGATGATAATGAATATCAGATTGCATCCCTACTACATATGACCCAAAAGGGTAAATTGCTAAGTCTCATGATGCTTATCAAATCCGAATTTTCCACTTGAAGAAAATTTTGATTTGTTCTCAATCTCATACAGTTGTAAAAGTGTAGAAATTCAATTACAAAACTCTTCAATTCAATCAATCTTACTACTGAAAGATATTTGTAGCAGAGAGAAGAACTATCATTCTCATCAGTCTTTAACACTACATATACCAGTACGTGTTCAATAACAATAGGACTAGTCATTGGAAATGATGAAGACTACTTTTCTAACTAGAGAGCGCAATTCAAGTCTTCTTCCATGTAAACTATACAGAAATACATAAATTCTCCGGTAAAACATTAGATACCATGTAAATGCAAATTGTCAGGAATATATCTCCAGACATAACATCTGTTCTAATTTCCTCTACTTATTTAAGAAAGTGAAGCTTACTTCCCTACCAACTATGATTTTGGTGTAGTGGGAGAGAAAAATGCGGATCAAGACCTAATTTTCGATTGCCGAACCAGATTGAGTTTTTTCTTTTCGAATGTGTTTGTAATGATAATTTTTTATATTTGATTTCACTGTTAAATCAATTTTTTTGTTGAAAAAATTATGAAATGAGAATTAATATGATTTTAAAAATCTAATAGATTTTAATTAAATTAGTTTAAAAATATATCCTCTTATTTTGTATAAAATTACTCTTATTTTTAAGAGGATTTCGATGAATTTTAGTAGATTTTATGTAAAGTTATTATTCGATCCTTAACAAAGATATAATAATCACATTATTATAAGGGTAAAAATATAATTTTTTTAAAATAAAATTAATTAAAATCATAATTTTTATAATAAATTTTAAACATAAAAATTTATTTTTAAGTCAATTTAATTTAATTCAACACAATTCAATTCTAATTTTAACATTCCAAACACATTCTTCTCCTTTCGGTAAAGGATTACGAGTTATGATCAAACATAATATAAAACTAACCCTGTTGATATTGGAATGTAGTGTTGCAAACGAAAGACAGTAAAAAGATCAAAAAATGATTGGCACTATCAGTTTGAGCAGATAAAAAAAATCTGTGATTAGATTATTTTTTTAACATAAATTTAGTCATAACCATTTGTAAATATTTTAATTATAAACTGTTTTAAAAATAAAATAAATTAATCTAAACTCGCTATAAGAATCATCTAATCCCCCGTTAATATTCCTATCACTTATTATGTCTGGCATAATGCACAATATTTTAAATTTGTTCCAACATAAAATCGGAAAAAAATTGATGCAATATATAATATGCGTCCAATTATACCCACAAAACGTAGTAATGATAAACTAAATCCTCAATCATTCACTTGTAATTTATTTATTTAACAAGACAAGTAGGGCCACTGCATGTGTAATCCCAATTACAGATTGCAAATCATACAACATCCAACCGAAAAAGAGAAATAGAACATCGAGCAAAAAATTAGAGAGAGATTTATTTATTATATTCATTGATTACATTTTGATTCTTGAATAGCGTGATTAATTTGTCTTCAAAGTATCCCATGCACAAAACGAGTGTATTAGTTAATTAATTATGTCTATGTCTATGCCTATTGGATATTGGCAGCCTATCATTATTTTTGCTATATCGAAATACAATTTAGAAGTGTACTCTTATCCTAGCAAAAAATTAGAGATTTATTTATTATATTCAGTGATTATATCTTGATTCTTGAATAGTGTGATTAATTTGTCTTGAAAAGTGAAAGTATCCCATGAGTAAAATGAGTGTATTAACTAATTAAGAAAAAAAATGCTTTTTTTGTCTTTTAACTTTATTATAATTTTTATTTTTTGTCTCACAATTATATTTTATTTCATTTTTATTTTAAATCCTTTTAAAAGTCATCAAATTTATCTTGGCTACCAATATTATTAGAAATTTAATAAAATTTACTGATAAAATATCTTATATAAATACAAATGTACAATTAGCATGTTCAACTAGATTTTTTTTTTGAATCAGTGGTTGGAACGAATTTGATGAGTTTTGAAGAGATCTCAAATGAAAATAAAATAATATGATTGTGAACATAAATAAAGTTAAGGGACAAAATGTAAATTTTTTCATATAATTAACATATGCATCATTTTATATTTTCATTCCCCACAGTCTCTTGTATTCCTTTGTATTCCCACACTCTTGTTTATTATTTTAAAAAATTTTATGTAAAAACTACCCCCTGAACCGAAAAGTAAATGTTTTTTATATACAAACTACATATTAAAAAAAATCATTCCTTTCCCAACTTATCCCAAAACAGTGTATTCTTACAAATAAATCTCCAAATGTGTAAACTTAAAATTTTTTTTAAAAATATTATCAATTATTGTACAAAAAAGCAGAAAAATTTACTTTATTTTTAAGTTAAGTCAAATATTAATATTAAATCTTGACAATTTAATTTAAAGGCTTGACTTAATAGTTATTTAATTCAAGAGGTTATCCTTTAACTTTACTTTAAGTTTCATTTTTATACCACATCTATATTATTTTATTTTTATCATAAATCTTTCAAAAAGTTACAAAATTTATCGTAACCAAATTCAAAAAAAAAAAATTCACAATTGGATGTGCTAATTGTGCACTTTGTGGTTTTGTAAATCCTTAAGACGAAAATGAATTAAAACATAGTTGTGGAATGAAAATGAGACCTATAATAAAGTTAATAAACAAAAAATATATTTTTACCATTAATTAATTATGTCTATGTCTATGCAGCCTATCATTATTTTTGCTATATCAAAATACAATTTAGGGTAAAAATAGGAAGTTAATTTTAAATTGTATACAAAATTTATCCATAAAAATTTATTCTTCTCATTTTTACTTCTATACCAAACATTCACTTACAAGTGTAGTCTTATCCCTTAACTTCACCCAATTACATGCAAAATAGATGGAAATTAAAACAAGTATAACTTACAAACTACTCAAAGCATCATATTGTGGTGGAGAAAAAGTTGATACAAATTTTGTAACCTTCCTTTCTATTCTTTATTTTCTCCTTTCCGTCCTGACTCATTGAATAATGTGATTTATCTTGGAAGTTTCCCATGCATAAAACAATTGTCTTAATTAATTATACACTATCTCAATGTGTTAATTATTAGCAGCCTACCATCATTTTGGCTAATTAAAATAAAATTTAAAATGGGACTCATATCCTTTAACTTCACCGAAACAACAACATAGATAAAAAAAACATGTATAACTTATAACCTACTCAAAGCATAATGAATAGAGATAGAAAAAATTAGAAAATTTGAAACCTTCCTTCTATATTTCCATTTCTTATAAAGCCGAGACTAGTTCATGCAGAGGGAATTCCTCCTTCACGGTGTGTAAACGCCATGTTGACTCTCTCAAAATATAAAACAAAATATTTCATACGATGACTATTGTTTCAATATATAGTTGCATGGTTTATCATCCCAGTCAATTGCACTTGACATTTGACATTTTAATTAGTTAGTGAAATTATACTTATCCTTAATTTATAAAGTTAAAGCACATTATGTGCAAGAATCATAACTCAAGTAACACTTTAGAGGGTATTTAGTTTTTTTTTTTAGTTGATATGTTTTCACTAATAATTACACAAATGTCACATTATTTTTATTTTGTCTCCTGTTTTTAAAATTTTGTAAAAAAATGGTGAAAACAGAAAATTCCTGTTTTCACTATTGCTTTTACAAAATTTTAAAAACAGAAAATAAAATGAAAATAGAAAATAAAATAAAAATAATATGATATTTTTATAATTATAAGTAAATACACATAAACTAAAAATAAAAATAGAAAACAAACTAAACACCTTCTAAGTTTCTTTGAGAGTTGCTGCCTTGATTCCATATCAAATATCACCTAAACTGCTTTGTCTGAATTTTAACTTGCTCTCCACTCCCCAAACTAAGTCTTAGATATTATTTGTAATAATAAAAAAATTAAGCACATTAATTTTTTTATAATATCCATTATTTCTCAAATTAAGAATTAAATCTCAGAGTTACAAGAATTATGCGTAAACCTGAAGATGTATTTAGCGGAAATAAGATCTTCTTATTATGACAAAAATATGAGTTTGGGTGATAACTTTAGTTATAAATTATCCCTTTTAATCAATTTTCTATCAAAATCACTTGTTATATACGTACTTCTCAAATTATATAAAGGCCTCTAGTTAGAACAAAAAATAAGTAAAGTATATATTAAATAAACAAAAATATGCTTTATTATACAATTTTAAAAATTAAATAAAGTCAATAAATTAGTAAGACAAAAATACAATTAACCCTTATTATTAGGATTCCAATAATGTAAGTCCACACGACAAACTTTCCCTCCTACAAAATCAAAATAAAGAAACCATGTCCAACGTATAGGTGCATGAGGTGAGGGGCCTGTTATCCACTGGCGGTCCACGTCATGCTGGGCCTCACTGACGATTCTATTCTATGTATTGATACTTAAACGCCAAAACAAATAAAGCTGCTTTTATGGCCTAAGAAAAAAACAATGACGGGGCTATCACATAAACGTTCCCAGTAGCAAAACTAAATGACAAAAAAATTTATCTTACTTTTGAATATAAGATCCCTTACTACTTCCTTTATCGTTAGACACAGTTAAATTTTTCTAAATAAAAATAAATTCTATCAGTATTTAGGTCTTTGTGTTGATATATCTAAGTGTTGTACTTAAAATGTTTCTATCAAAATTACTCTCTCAAATATCACAATTATTATTGTTGAAATTATAGAATTTAAATAAAGAGAAGGAATAAGTATAATAAATATTAATCAATAGTATTTGATAGATGTGCTTGATATGATTGATGTATTACAAAAAATAAAACATTAATCTCTATTTATATTCTAGTAACCCTAATCTAATAAGAAAATAAATCAGAAAATATAATAAAATTATGATATGACTCTTAAATTACTTCATCAATTAGGACACTAATTAATTTCATAATATATTCTAAAAATATTCTAAATGTATTCTAATAATTATATAATAAAATTATCTCCTTTGACAATAGAGAAATCTTTCTTACACATCTTTTTTTTACACCTTGTTTGGAAAAAGAAAAGATAGAAAGAAAGTGTATTTAAATGTATATTTTTTTTATTTTATTACCTAAAAAAAGTGATGTAATAATGGTATAATAAATATGGTATATAAATGCCAATGAGATTAGTTCACCTGGTCGGCTTGACTTAGGTTCGATTATTGGATTGTCCTGTTTGTGGGTCATCTCCAATTTGGTATATGTAAATTCTGCTGTCCTAATGGCTAGGCCGTGAGTGGAAGATCATCATAGAAGCTACCAAACACATGCATGCAGGCCAGAGCCTAAGTCCATATAAAACGAAAAGAAAAGATAGGAGAAGAGCTAGAAAAGAAGCAGAGCACTTAACACCAATAATGGTTAATAATTTCTTTTAACAGTTGGTTTGCCTGTTGATCAATATCGTAGAGCTATAGCATATAATAATAAGTATTCAACATGAAGATAAAAGAGTCCAAGGGATGGATACTATTGAAGTCCAAACTTGAAAGTGGCAGATCTCAACGCATTGATTTTGCATGGTCACGTTTGTCTCCCAGCCAGCAAATCATCACTATACCCCAAATTATGGTTTCCCTTTGCCTACGTGAAACATATTCAACTATAAAAAAACCCCATCACCCCAGCACATTTCTCCTACTACAAAATCCTCTTGCTATCTCACCTATCACCTATATGTTTCATCCCTTTACGCACAGTCCTACCCCGCAACTTGGTCCAATGGCCATGGTTTCTGAGACAAACCAATCCAAGAATGTCTGTGTAATTGGAGCAGGACCGTCAGGGATAGTGGCAGCGAGGGAGCTGAGAAAAGAAGGTCATAAGGTGGTTGTATTAGAGCAGAATCATGATGTTGGAGGTCAATGGCTATATGACCCAAATGTAGAAGGGGAGGATCCTTTGGGAAGAAACCCTTTCCTAAAGGTGCATAGCAGTATCTATGAATCTTTAAGGCTCATGTCTCCCCGGGAGGTCATGGGGTTCACTGATTTCCCTTTTTGGGTCAAGAAAGGTAGAGACATGAGGAGGTTTCCTAGCCATAGAGAGCTCCTTCTGTACCTAAAGGATTTTTGTGAATGGTTTGGGTTGAGAGAGATGATAAGGTTCAATACAAGGGTGGATTATGTGGGATTGTTGAATTATGGTGTCTGTAGTAATGATTTGAAATGGGTTGTTAGAAGCAGAGAGAAGAAGAATGAGAAGGTGGTGGAAGAAGTGTTTGATGCAGTGGTTGTGGCCACTGGCCATTACTCTCAACCTAGATTGCCCTCTATTGAAGGTAGGTGGATGTCGACTGGTCTCTGGATCTCTATTTTTTATACACAAACACATTAGGATTCTGAAAGGGTAAAGTGGTTTTAGGCTCCTTGAATCCACTCATCCATTTATTTCATGGAAGAGAAAAGGATATGATTATGCACAATTATTCATTTCAAGCTCACGCAGAAACTTTTTTTTATTCCTGTCTTTTTGATGCTCAGGAATGGACACATGGAAAAGAAAACAAATGCATAGTCACATTTACAGGTCCCCAGAGCCATTCCGCAACGAGGTATATGACCTAAATAATCTCTATTTTTTCAAAGAGTACGAGATTTATATATAACAGATGGCCATACAAGTTCTGTGAAAGCTTAACAAGCAAGCACATACGCAATAGCACAGTGAGAAATATTGTTTAGCTTGCATATTTTAAATTCTTTCACCTTTTTCACTCTAAATAACCACTCCTCTTCAAACTTAACTGAGCAAGTTTTCAACAGATTGTGGTGGTGGTTGGAAATTCCTTTAGTGGGCAAGATATATCAATAGAGCTTGTGGATGTAGCGAAGGAAGTCCACCTCAGTTCCAAATCTCTTGATATTACTGAGGGTTTATCTAAATTCATATCCAAACACGAGAACCTTCACCTTCATCCGCAGGTATCACATCTTAATCTTTAAGTTCCAATCCCAAGAAAAACAGGAAAAAAAAAACCCTTATAATTCACTACTATTTTTGCTAGCGTCACAACATGCGGTACATTGTGCAGATTGACACCCTTCAAGAAGATGGGCGGGTCATATTCATGGATGGTTCTTGCATTCTTGCAGACACTATTTTGTACTGCACTGGGTAACATCCCATCTCACCAGAAAATCAAGCTGGCAAAAGATTCTTGATTTAACATCTATACGTGATAACATATCTATCCTCACTCGTACATACAAGCAGAGTGTAAAATCGATCTTATAAATTTCACTGTTACCAACTAGAGGTCAAAAAAAAAGAATTGTGATTGGATAATTATGACCCTAGGCTTGGAGATCTCAGTGTGGGACCTTATGTCCAAACATTTCCTCACGTTTCCGTTTAGAGTTTATTAGTTGTGAATCCTAGTGATTGACGGGTTTCAATTGATTATGTGTAGGTACTCCTATGCATTCCCATTTCTTGACGCCAAAGGAATGGTTGTTGTGGATGATAACAGAGTGGGTCCCTTGTACGAGCACACTTTCCCCCCATCACTTGCCCCATCTCTTTCTTTTATGGGCATCCCTAGAAAGGTAATTACTCTGAATCCTGTAATTCAATTTCGTTTTAGGACACCTTTTTTTTCACATGGACATAAACTATTTTAGGTTTAACTTGTGGTGGTATATATTTCATAAATGTCTGTACTACTAATATAAGGATATAACAGTAGTATTCTTGGTTGATGAGATGATGCAGATCATAGGGCTCCCTTTCTTTGAGTCCCAAGCAAAATGGATAGCTCAACTGCTTTCTGGGAAAAAAGCTTTGCCATCATGGGAGGAAATGATGAAATCCATCAATGAGTTCTATCATTCAAGAGAAGAAGCAGGCATTCCTAAGCGCTACACCCATGACATTGGAGAATTTGAGGTAAAAAAATCCATTAAACTTCTCTTAATTTAAAGAGAAAAAAAATACATAAGAAAAGCATGCCCCTGTACTAATAAACGGAATGGGTCAAAATTGGCATCTTGGTGACCTAGTAAGTTTATTTCGGAGTTGGTATCTGCTAAAGAATGCAAAGGTTGTTGCACTGCAAGATGTGTTTCCATAACAGTTTAGCTTGTTTTGCAGTATTGTGACAAATACGGAGAGAATGCAGGATTCCCACCGTTAGAAGAATGGAGAAAAAAGCTCTGCTTGTCAGCCATAATAAACTCTATTGTCAACTTAGAGACATATCGGGATTCGTGGGATGATGATGAACTGCTTCAAGAGGCCCTTCAAAGTCCTTACTTCACTCAACTTGGAGCAGAAGATTCTCATCCGTAAACCAATTTTTCTTTGGACCGCTCAAAATAATAAATTGCATTTCTATGTTAAGAGGGGGTGTTCTTATTTGGACCACATGGTTAACAAGAATCACCAACATAGGTTTAATAAAGAGTAAATCTTCTTTGTGGCTCACGATATTCTTCTATCTCTGTTGCCAAAGTTTTTTTTTTTGTTGGGTACAATGGGTGGGCTTAACCGGTCATAGGTGTACACACTCCACAGAACAAAGTTCACTCGGGAATTTCATCAAACAGTTGAGGAGACAAGAAAAGAAAACATGTAACATTATGTAATAACTCGGTAACTCCTAAAAGCTCACCTAAGATTCTCGTTGACGTAGGCAATCTTCATCTTCCAGGACCCCATTACCGAATTGAAATGAGTTGAGACGTTGAACAAGATTTGCAACTTAAGGATGCTTTAGTCTGCATCTAGACACTGCGTGGATTCCAGTGCACGGAACCGAGTCACGAACATGACACTGGGAGAAGGAATCGTGAAGCATAAAGTAACACAAAAAGTTATTTATTTATATATAAAAAAATATTATGTAACTCTCATATTTTAAGGCAAATTTTTTTTATTGAAGAAAAAAAAACAAATGTTTCTGTATTTTTTTTAATCATATAATAGCTATACAATAATCAAATCGTTGATGCATGTTATAAAAATTTGATAAAGTTTTGCGTTGATTATTAAGTATTAACTATTTAATACAACCCTCCATTTTTTTTGGTTGCTAATACAATCCTCCATTTTTTATCAAGACTTAATATCAATTATGTAAAAATAGAATAAATCATATTTTTAGTCTCTACAAGATACATTATTTATTAATTTTATTTTTTAAAAATTAATTATATTAATTTAATCTCTTAAATTTTAAGTTACTTATAAATTTTATTCTTTTATTCCTTTTAATTTTATCAATTTAATCCTTTAAAAGAATCAAATTAGTATGAATCTAAAATTTAAAAAATTAGATTGATAAAATTAATCTTTAAAATATAAAATTAATAAATAATACATCTTTAAATAATTAAAACTATATTTTACTCGTAAAAGTATCAATAATAAAGCACAACATAAGTAGAGTTATGATGATTCACGACATGGAAGAAAATGAATGTAAAGTCGAGCTGTTTTTTGAATTGTACCAAAAAGGAGGAGCTGTTTGAAAACTCAATTGAGTATTAAAATTTGAAAATGAAAAGTTTCACCATTAAAAATTATTTACATTTTTTTATACTTACTAAAAATAAAATTAAAAAAAAAATTCAATACATGAGATATCACTTTATTATAGTCAGCAACAGACTTTTTTTTATTTAAATGATTAATACCTAGGTATTTTTGTCACTAAAAAATTTAGCGTTCAATTTTCCAGTATTATTGAACACAACTATAAAAGATGTGTTTGCTTTTTTTTTTTTGTTTTTGTTCTTTATCTATGCTTGGAAATACGGAGGCAGAAATAGAGTTCCCTTGGGTAAGCTACTGTATCAGATATCCAACAAGCAAACAAGGAGATAAAATAAAAGCTATTACATGTCCTGCATGAGAGGAGAGAATAGTTTCGGTTGAAATTATACGATTTAAATACAAAAAGAAAAAAAAATTGATATTGATAAAAAAAAATGTATTTAATATGTTATGAAAGACAAAACATTAATTATTATTTATATTTTAATAATTTTAATTAAATAAAAAAATAAATAAAAAAATATAATAAAATTATGATATGACTCATAAATTATTTTATCAATTAAAATACTAATTGATTTCATAATATATTCTAAAGACCTTCTAAATATATTCCAAATATATTCTTACAATTTCAATTCCAAGAAACAACCAGGATATACATCAGGTTTCTTTTTCCATCTGTCTGTTACCATACTCTTATTTTCTACTATGAAGACATTTACAAAACCATCCTATACTTCATAAAAACCTCATCCAAAGTCCATCAACATAGTCTCAGAATTAGTTATATACTTGGCTCAAAATAAGCTGGGGATTACTGATTGGAAGTCTCTGCCCCCTTTTCTTTCTACGTATCTTTCCCCAACTTATTAGGCCCCTTTTCTCACTGCCCAATTCAGTGTGACTAGTTAGCTGTTTCAACAGCAAGTCTGTAATGTTAGAAGCTGAAGTACAGGACCGTCTCCTTCCCCTAGCCAATACATTTCTACCTGCACTTCTTAGAGGACCTGTTTCTGAGTGAGTACCAGCAGCTTCCACAAGACCTCCTATGGTCTGAAGATCCTCGGTCACCTCGTACCTTGACAAAGAAGCAAGGCTTGGGAGGATTTCACTTTGGAAGTCCTTCCTCCACCTCCCCTGAATTGTCCGGCCCTTCCTCGGCTGAGTTGGTGAAGTAAATCCACCTTCTTGCTCAGTTTGGCCATTACTCTTACAGCAGCAATCTAGAACCTTTGTCTCAGTCAACTTTAAGGTCATGAACTCAAAGTAATCGATGTCAGCAGGCAGAAGCTCCTCAAGATCAGTAATCTTACCGCTGAAATCCACCTTAACTTCATTCTCTGGATGATCCACTATTGTAGAAACAATTCCAGCAAACCAGTGCAGAGAACTACTCTCAGACGATTCAGGTGATGAAAAAGTTGTCATTTGGAGACTATTATGGGTCAAACCTGATATGGAAACCAAAGCCTCAGCTGCAATTCTGACTTGCTCCTCTTGCGCTTCTGGATCCTCTTGTCCTGCCAATTGAAAGGGCATCTCAAGCTGGTTTTCATCGGATTCTCCTCTGGGTGGAGAACATTCCTTGTTTTCTGGACTTGCAGGTGCCTGGAAATCAACATCCATTGGCATATTCTCATCCTCATCCATGCATGAATTTAGGTCAATAATACCTGTCAAAGGTTCATGTTTCTTCTGCTCATTCTTCATCAAATGCTCCCCAGAAGGTATTTGTTCCCCCAAGTCAGGCACAAAACTACCAGGCAAATTTACATCGGATATGAAGCCTTTCTCAATTTCTTCAATCCTTGGATTTTTGGATCGATTCTGGAAGACTTCAGAGGGGAAGATATGAAAAGAATGCAGATCAGATGATGCATAAGCCTTTCCATCAATGTGAAACGCAAGAGTCTTCTCTCTAATTAAGTCACTTTCCTCAGTCTTCATTAACTTCAAACCATTTACAGCTCCTGAATTAAAAGGTGTTGAGATTTTGCTTTCTTCATTGGGTTTCCCTTTCGGTACAGGCTTTTCTTTAAGCCAAGGCAATCCCCTTCTTGAATCCTGAAGTTTATTTTCTTCACCTGTAATCTGAATGCTTTGAAATGCTGTTGTCTCAGAATAACCAGCAGGCATAATATTTAGGTTTATGTTCTTGGGAGGCCCCACATCTTCAGAATCCTTAACATACTTCCTAAGCTCATGGCTAGCTGATGAACCGCAGTTGTCACAGCTGTTTGGATCATTAGTACTAGTTGATGGAAGATCCAACAGCTTGGACCTACTGCCAAAGCTGCTACTGAGAAGAAAGTTTTGGCTATCTAAATTAGAGCCAGGTTTAACACTTTTACACTGATAAAGCTCATCTCGAGTAAAACCAGACATTCCCATCAATGAACTTTGACCCAAGGATGTAGAAGTGCTAATACAAGGAAGTGCTTGAAATGCTATAGGGCTTTGGCCAAGGTCAGATACAGGAGTCTTCCATAACTCTGCTGGTGAAATCCCAGAACTTATCATGTCAGCCCCAGAAACAAGCTGATATGGACCACATATGCGTGACACACTGCTTGGTCCAAGCAAGCCATCACTGGTGGGACCTTGAGTTCCAGCAGAGCTTTCGCAGCAAGAAAATTTTCTCTCAGTCCAAGATCCTTGGTTAATTTGATGTAATGAATGAAAACATGGAAGTTCATTAACTTGTTCCAAATTCTTACTTAATGATTCAACTGAACCAGATTGCCTTTCTGTATCAATAACTTTGGCATAAAAGTCCAATACACCTCCACTTTTCCCTGAAAAATGAAGGATTCAACATATAATCAAAGGTATGAAGACATGTATATGAACCGAGTATATTTAGCAGTAGACAAATCTGAAGATAAAAGATTATAATAACTTCAATACAACCTTGGAGACAATTTCTCACCAGAACTATTACCTGAGAACAGCCGTTCATGTTTCTTCTCCTGGTCTGGTAGTGGGTCATCTGAGCAAGCTTCAAGTTCCTGTCTCTTGTGCAAATTCCGGATGACATCATAGGGAAAATTACGAGAACTCAATTTCGTTCTCCATGACGGATCACAAAAGGGATTGCTCCTGTGATGTGTAGGGCCCCCCAAACCATTAGACTTTGCAGCTGCCTCTTCTTCAAGCTTAAATGGTACATGTAAATCAGTGAAACCATTAGAATTAGCTCCATATGGTTTCTCATCACTGTTACACACAACCTGAGAAATTCCATTTAAAGCATAAGCTGACATCTGGGGCATTTTGGTAACCCTTTCAGTTTCCAAAGATTCACCTTCTTCACTATCAATGTACTCATCAGCAGGAAGTTGAAGATCCAATATTTTTTTACCAACTTTTCTGTACTTGGACTCTGATAGTTTAGAATCTTTTAACAATCCTTCGGTCACAATTGGAACAGGAGCAGGAGCAGGAGCAAGGCATACTTGCATGCTCTTTTCTTGCACAGAAGCCAATGGCAACTGGATGTTTTCATTAATTAAAACAGATGATTGACCGGTTGACCAAGGCAAGTTTGGTGAGCAAAATTTCTTTTGGGCGTTTTTAGATGACAAAGAGGAACTTGAACATGATGCCTCCAACTTTAAATTATGTTTGTATAATTCATTCCTTTTAATTTCATCCATTAATTCCCTCTGTTTCCGGTAAACGCGGTGGAGTTCGTGAATCTGAACAGGAATGCACAGTCAGAGACATAAAAAAATAGTTAAGAACTTGATGAGTATCCAAGAATACTGGAGAACCACATTGCCAGAAATAACAAACTACCAAAAGCAACAAACTAAGAATGATCATAAAATGAATTAATGATAATTAATATTCAAAATCATGTTGATTGGACTAAATAAGGTTCCCTTTTTGTTCCTTACTTTTTTTATATTAATAATCATTAACGTATACTAATAATTTTTTGTACATTTTATTTATATATAAACATTAAATTTCTAACTCTAAATTCACCTTGTCCATTTCTTCTAAAAGCAACTACCTCAGACCCTAAAAGATTGCATTGAGAACTCTTCTCTGCAATCTCAATGCATCATAGAGTCTAGTCTTAGACAACTTCAAGATGTCAGCAACCAGAAGATCTTAAAACATTTTAATCCCATGTTAGAAAAAGACTATATATGAAGGATTAAGTAAATTACTGAATCATGTAGATGATGATTAATACTTTCACATGAAGATGTCTGCTTTACACCATAAATCATGTTTTCTTTTAATAAAACACAGAAAAGATGTTCTTCTTGGGAGTTGTGTGCAGAATGAGCAAACAGGAAACACAGAGGGATAATCAAATCCAAGATTAGAAATCATGAAGTTAACATACTTGGCCCCTAAATATGGCTTCATGCTTGAGCATTGTCTGTTTCAAAAGTTCCTTGTTGTAGCCTAAAATGTGACAGGCTGATGATACTGGCAAGGAACCAATGCGGTGGCAGTCATTCTTTAATTCACGGTTGACATTAGATGAGGTCCATGTACTGCCTTCAGAGTCAAAGATGAGATCCCTTGTGGAATAATATCCTGGAAAATAGCCATCGCATTGCACTTTTGCACCCATTCCCAATAATGTCAAAAATGATAATGTAGAGGTTTCAATTAATATAACATAGTACCCTCAGTTTCAAAGGAAGGAAAACCTGCAGCCAAACCAAAAGTAAGGTCTTTTTATGAGTATATTAAAAGAGAAAAAAAAAAAAAAACCTTCTTTTAAGACGCAAAAAGAAAGGCCACCCTTTTTACTTTGATTTGTTTAGGTTTTTCACTGGATATACAAGATTGTCAGTTAATAGCTGGGGTGATTTTCCAGGTAACGTATATGTATACCCAAAAATAGAATTACTAGATTCAATTGGATGGTTCTTGCATTTTGGAGACAGGACCTACGTCATCCTACGGTTAAATTAACAAATATAATTTGAAAATATGGCATAATTCTAGATCACGACATTTCCATATGACCTCATAGCAATCAATACCCTCCAAAGAAGCAGGACTTTGGAAAAATAGAAATTGGAGTCAATCTGTATGACGACAAAATAAAAAGAGAACAAAGATCTGCAACAAGCCAACTTCAATCGTCCATCAAGCTTGTTCTACATTATTTTACAATTTAATAATGTAACTCATAAGACATATACATCGAACGAATCTAGTCTAACATAGAAAGTATAATTCATATAGTCTACAGAATAGAGATCACCAGACATCATCACCTAAACAACCCTCCCCACACCCAATCCCCCCCTGCATAAGAAAACTTACTACAGGCTTCAATATATTTGAAGAAAAGACAAAGGAGTCCACAGTTTCCTTCACAAGCGCATGCAATATTATGAGGGCAGGCTAGCAATGTAATGCCGTTGCCATCTAAAAGAAAACATTAGTAAGAAATTTAGGAAGAGAAAATTGATTTACTGAAAGACCTAGACCAGCATTTTGCTGAAAGATGCTCTTACTAAACTGCAATTGGTGTGACTTACATATAGGTCAGAGATATGAATGCCACCACCCCCCACCCTCTCCCAATATTCATGTAATATAGAAGTTTCGATACACAATCTACTGTAGTGAAACTCTCCTTATCATTGTAAGCTTTTAAAAGTAATGGATTACGGAAGAAGGTGAATTATGATGATACATGGCTTTTTGAGAAAAGGATATCTGTATTTATTATTTAGGATACATATCAAAATGCTTTTGCCACAGAACAGTGGCCAAAATTTTCAGTACACTAAAAAGAGTAACTACAGAAGGAGTGTATATTATCTCCTACCTAGAATAGAATTAACTCCAAAATCAATGCTCGCAAGTATCATTGATCCAGGACAGAAGAATAGAATACATTGAGTTTGTAAATGGTATCCACAGCATAAGTTACAGCCATAAAACAGAATCAAAGAGGGCGATCAAAAGAATTTTCTCAGCAGTCAGAATGAGGACTGAAGTTCAAGTCCATACTTCTATTTGTGGGTACTGATGAAAGGGGAAAGGGAAGGGGAGGGGAAAGAATTCGCAGTGGATAGAATTAGGCCAAATGCTATAAAACCACCAGAAAATTCTCCGCGAGACAAATCTCAGGAGCAAATCATTTTTTGCAACAAGAATCAGATGCCCAGGAAGGACAAGAGTACCAAGTCCATCACAATCATCAAGCCAAGGGAGACAAAAGAAAAGAAGCTAGCATTATTCTCAAAAATAAAGAAAAGGACTAAGCGATATAATTTTCTTGCCAGAAACTGAAGGAAGTTCAATCAAAATCATTTGATGTCCCAAAAATGTAACTGGGCGAACAATGGGAGAATATATATGAGTATCGCATTCATAAACCACAATTTCAGAGAATCCAAACGAATTTCACAAATTAGAAGATGTAGGAAACGGAGTGTTAAACTGAAGCTTTACATTAATCACTACCCGAATCAAAACCGTCCACCAGAGTGCTCCTGCAAAACGAGCGTAGAAAAGAAAAAAAGACTAGAGCCAAATACATTAATCACTGATTATACATGCAATTCGAAACCGTCCTTCCAAAATGATGAAAAATCGATGAAAACAATCAAACCCAAGTACCCAACCACAAAAACTTGATCACTCAGGGAATAAAACCAGTGGAGTATAGAGAGAAAAACAAAGATGAAAATTAAGAGAGAGGGAAAAAAATCATTGGGAAAATGTTGCACGAGCATGACAACAACAGAAACAAATTAAACTCACCCGATGAAGAAAACTCACGCGTGCCACCCCTCCAAAACCGAAAAATGGAATCACTCATTGTGCGTCGACACTTGCTGTATTGCAGAACGAAGCAGAAAAACAGAACCAGAAGAAACCCATAAATCTCGAACCAAAACAGAGCGACCCAGAAGTGCTCAGAAATCAAAAGGCGAATTTTTTCTGAGGAACCATGAAAAGCAGATAAAATGGGGATTTGGATCTGCAGTGCTGGGCCATTCTCTCAATGAAGATTTCGGAGAGAGATAGAGAGAGAGAGAAAGAGAGAAGCATCCCAAAAATGAAAATCCACGGAACGAAACGAAACTTACATGAGAAGGGACATTAAAGTTGTCAACATCCTCGTCTCTTTCTCATTTATGTTTGTTTTTGGATTTTTTTTTTGGCAGCACGAGAAAATACTGCGCATGTCCTAGCTACAGCCTCTAGATTCTCTCCACCATATTTGCTTTCTGATTAAAAATCACAAACAGCATTAGTATTAATTTAATTTCACAGCGAAACAAAAAGGAACAAGAGGAAGAAGGAATCCAAAATCAAAATCAGACAACAGTACCTCACAGTCTACACCCCAATTACTGCAACAAGAATCAGAAGCAATGTTTCAAAACTACCTTGATCTTTCCAATTTAATCTTTTTTTAATTGGGTCTGTTGCAACCTCTATTGTTTTTTTATTAGTTCCTAAGTACAGCGGCCAGCAGTGGGGTCCTCCCCAATCCTATTTTTTGAAGTATCCAGACATGCAAAACCTTGTCAACTTCAACTCCAGGTAACATAAATTGCCCTATACTTTCCCCTTAATTACAAGCACATTGTTTGCAAGGAAAGTTTTAAGTACTAGCCCTGCCCCTCATGAAATCAGCTAAACGACTTAGGGGGCAGCATAATTAGTGGAAGGTGAACCATTTTAATCAACCAAGAAATTAGTAATTCAAGCTACAATGTCACTGCTGGGGAGTTAATTCAGTCTTGTCATTCCTTATATAATAAATTATGTACTGTTTATATTTTTCACAAGTCACTTGATGGTGATCCATAGCATCATTTTGGTTGTGATAAACCATCTTATTTGAAGCCTGCAAGACTCATGATTAATGGTTCCACAATTTCACTTTTCCTCAGAAGTACTCATATAATAATAATAATATATGTATTTAAGAACATTATCATCTAGATTATAGCCTAACAAGTCACTGTGGGTTTCCATTTAAATTTTAATGTAACTTCTAATTTTCCACTAGAATTTGACAAGCGTATCTTTAACGGTGAATTGGTAGGTGATGGCATTAGCAGCAGTTGTCATACATGATACATGCGATTAAGACTATTCAAAACTTTGGGTCAAACTCTAGAAACCCGGTGAGTTTTTTAATTCTTGACTCAGGACCCAAGTTACTAATAGGGTCAGGATCGGGTTGCACTCATAAAAGGAAACACTCACAGGTTGGGATCCCCCAGGTTTCCTGGGCCAAATTCATTGTCTAACATTATATTTGGTTTAACTTTAAAAAACCTTAAATCATAATTTTAATAAAATTATATTTTTTTATAACTTTTATTCAAATTATAGTTTTAAGATTTTAAAAATTAAACTAAACACATTATAATATTATTTGCCTTCAATAGGAAGATTGCCAAACTCACCACCATCTAGTATATGTATCTGCCTCCAATAGAGAGACAAAAATCTCCCTTTAAAATGAGTATTTGTGCAGGTTTATCCACAGCATAGTGAACATGAGGGGTTTCTTTTCTCTATGGGCGGAAACAAGAGGAAATTTGTCTCCGTAAGTACCTATTAGGTAAAAATATAAAACATTATTCATTTAAAACATAAAATATGTGCATATTAATAATTTTATGTATGTAAGTATATAAGCAATTTTAATATATATAGATATATATATATATATATATATATATATATATATGTATGTATATGTATATGTATCTATGTATCAAATATGTTATATATTGTTTGTATTCAAAAACATAAAATATATAATATATGATATTAATTGAATATTTAAATTTGAATTTACTGAACAATATCATTTGATTTTAGAATTCCATAATATTTCTTGTTACACAAAGTTGTGTAATTTTAAAATGGACAAAATTATGGTTTATATTGTTAGAACTTTATTTCATTTATATTTTTATGATTTTTAAATTTTTAAAAATTTAATTAAATATTCATAAATACTGACTTTTCCAATAAAAATAACGAATAGAAACTGATGGCAGAAATGGGGGCGAAAACACGGAAGCAGTTAATTGGCGGGGACGGGGAGAACAGTAAAACCCTCTATTTTTGTCTATTTAATGAATTTTTATACCAAAAAAGTTTCATATGGCCCCTTTTTGTGAAAACAAACAATTGGATATCTTATAATATAAAAAAATCATTTTTTTTATTAAAAAAAGGCATTTTATCTATATTGAAAGAGAAATTTCTCATTTGATATATCCTTAAAAATGAAAATAAAAAAAAATTAAGGAATGAATTTTTATTATAATTTCATCCATAAAACTCATCCCTAATTTTTCATTCCAATTTTTAAAGATATATCACATTGATATTTAGTGCCTACCCGACCTGTTATAACTCCACCTGCAACTTTTGTATTACTTTGAAAGAAGCCCTTACATGTATATGCTATTCTTATCTTTAAAAATGTTGTTACAATAAATGTTTTTTTTTAGTTAAATGCTTTCTATTTGCATATTCATTCACTCTTACATAAACTTATGATTTCTTTTTATACTTTTTGATAATTTATTGCTAAATCTATGCATCATTATATAAAAAGATTTACACATATGGACATGGAATTTGACCGACTCTTATTTAAATGGAACCCACGCACCTCTAAAAAATGTGCGGTTATAATTTCTTTTTAATTAATTGGATTGACATAAGTTTTAGCTAAATTCATTTAAATTTGATTTTTGTAAATGTAACCCCAATTATTCATATATTTGTCATTTTTGTATTGTAAATGTCGGTTTCTTTTTCTTACAAGATGTATCTTTATTCGAGATACTAAAATTATTTTTTTATGTTTAAACATAATTTAAACTTGTAATATTACAAATAAAATTCGTCGTATTTAAATTTTAATTTTCTTATCACTATGTCAATTTTTTTTTTGGTACAACTATGCCAATATCTTTATGCGTTTGCAAATGCTGATTTGATTTCACGTTATAGCAATTTATTCAATTTCAAATTTTAAAATTATTTAGATAAAATTAATAATACCGCACCGCAGTGTCAACGCTAGTAAGTAGTAAGTTATAAAATTAAGAACACATATAATCTTTAAAAAAAAAGAAGAAAAAACGCTCATGTGATTTGAAAATTAAAACAAGCTTTTTTTTTGGGTTAAATGTGAATATATTAATATTTTAAAAAATTAACAACTTAGTGTATGGAAGAAAGGTAAAGAATTGAAGGGAAAAGAAACTCATGAGATTTGGATTTAGTTAACTTTCTTTAGTGGAATGTTGTATGAAGAAAAAAGATTCTATAAATGAAGAGATTTATGTTTTTTCCTCACAAGATTTTAAGAATTGTTATAAAATAGATATAATTTTGATCCACGTTTAATATAACTTTTTTTTATATTTTTATTTAATCACATATTATTTAATATTAAATTTTTTAAATAATTATTATTTTATTTAAATTTTTAATTATTTAAAATATATAATTAAATAATAGAATAAAAAAATTTATACTAAAAATATATTAAAATCAAATTATTAAAAAACACGTATAAAAGAATATGAAAGATGTTAATTATCAATTTCTTTTAATCCATAAGACAATTTTTCTTTCTGTTACAATTTTTGTTAGAATATAATCCATAAAAAATATTGCTGTTAATATATATTTTTTTTTGGGAAGGTCCCTGATAAAGGTCCGATCGTACCTTGGGACTAGGCTACCCGCTTGTACTTTTTTACAGTTTAAGTTTGGGAAGTCATATTTTATGATAAATGTTATATTATTATTATTTTTAATATAAATATATTAAATTTATAAAATAATTTAAATAAATTAAATTTTATAAAAATATTTTTAATTTATATAAAAAAAATGTCAATTTACCAACTGCAACTCAAGTGATGACATTGAACTTTTTCTAAAATTGTTTAATCTTAAAATTGTCGTTTGATCTGTTTTTTTAATAGATTTCACTACTTTAACTAATTTTTCAAATGTCATTTATAAAGAAAATAAAAAAAATTATCGTCAGGATAAGGAGAAGTGGAAAATGGTTCCTCTTCCATCTTCCAGGACCGGCTATGTCTTTTTCTCCCTTGATTCGGACACTGTTTTTTGGAGTTTATCTAAAGGTCTTTATCTTTTAATGATTCTCAATTTCTCGGCCATAATTTATATACGGTATTTAATTTAACACATTTAAAAGAATTAATCATTTCAAATATTGCTTTAAAGTTTGAACATAAATAATTAAAATAGAAATTACTCCTTTAATCACTAAATCAATCTCTTATATTTTATATATATATATATATATATATATAAAACATAAACGGGTAAAATAAACGGGTATGAAGAAAACACATGCCTTCTATGGTATGAATAAACGGGTTCCTTTGGGGATCCTAAAACCAACAAAATAGTGTTAGTGTAGAGAAAACATGTCATAATTATTAAATAGGTAGCCTTAAAATCAAATAAAATGTTGTAATATGCCTATATCAACACAATTTTGATTTGTCCTGTGGACATAAATTACCCAATCATAAGTTCTAAATGTTAGAGATTTTAGTTGAATAATATATATATATAAGATTTACCTTTGAAGTTTATTATGATAAAAAAAAAATAGAGATGAGACGCGATGTATAAATATCTTGCAACAGGAAATCAACGCAAGTAGGAAGGAATATGATATGATTCGACGTGTGATGCTCATGCTATTGGAAAAGCTACAAGTCATGTATGCCTTTTGCACCAACTTTTCCGTGGATTATCATATTCCTTCCTCGTTCCCACCCCTTTGCTTTTCAATAAAAAAAATGAAGTTTTTCTGGATATATCTTCATATATATTCTTTTTTCTGTTTGCTAGTTATTTTGACATACAGAGAATATGAAAATGTTATTTGTTCGTATAGTTTTTTTTTTCAGAACAGCTAATAATCTTATTTCATTTTTCATTTTATCATTTATCTTTTTTTTAGTCACATCATTCTCCAATGAAAGCATGCTCATATTTATCTTAATTGTAAGTGTGGCCCTTTTTCTGTCATGAAAGATAAAAACAAAAATAAAAATACTGATCAACTAACTCCACAGGAGTCACCAAGAAGGGCCAAGACTCGTGTCAATGATAATGAAATAACGTGATTAAGATTTACTTTTCATTTTAATTTTTTTTCTTTTTCTCTCTCGTATAATTATCATGAATCTTATTATTTTTACTCATCCTAATATATCTAGAATTATGTATTGATTTTTATGTATAATTTGTGTGTATATGTTATATTTATATCTATTTATATTACTAAAATTTAGTTTTTGTACGTAGTCTTTTGTTATAATATTTTTTAAGTTAGAAACCATAATTAGTGAGGTAGTTATTTTATTTTTTTATATTTTTTTATAAAAAAAAGTAGATTAAATGAAATGAGTTAACTAATATCTATGTAGCTATATAATTATTTAAAATTTCATTATAAAAAATAAAATAAAAAAGTTACGTGTTAAGATGCTAGAATCTATATACTAATATACAATGAAAATTTTTGGTTTAGTTTTTAGTGTTTTTTTAAGTATAAATTTGACCATAAAATTTCATAAATTATAGTAGGATAATTCTTTACACAAATAAATTAATAATAAATAATTATGAAAATTTTAAAATGAAGTGAGGATGACTTGACGGAGTCACCAGGCAAAGGAGCAAGAAAACGAAACAACGTGGTAAAACAGTGTATGCTACGGGTTATATGGGCCTTTGGCCCAAAAAGCTTGAGAGTTGTTCTCGGGCTGGGTTGTATCCTTCCACTGTCCATGTCCAATATATCAGGTTATAATTTCCTTAGTCAAGTGTACTTTAGTTAGTGTCTAAGAATTAACATAAGTAAGATATTTTGAATTATAAAAAAATATAGTTTAAATTTCATCATATGTAAGTGTTAAAATCTTTTCATAATTAATAAACAAAAAAGTGTCACATGATTAACTAAATACGATTTTTTTTTAATTTTCAATAAAAGCCTGTGAATATTTTTTAAATAGGTATTAATAGGGTAAATTTTTTTTATTGTCAGTAAATAAAAAAAGTGAAAAGTTGTTGCTTCTTTAAGTTTAACTCATATTTTTCTCTTTTCTTCTCTTCTATTTTGAGCAATGAACAGGTGGTGTTCTCAGTTTTTCTTTTATGCCTAATTAGCATTTTGAGCAGTATTGTTGTCTCTCTTAATTTATTTTTTTTAATTTTTTTATTTATATAATTATTTTATAAATTAATTAATTATAATTTTATTATAATTATAAAATTATTAGTTGAATAAAAATAATTTTATGAGAAAGTAAAAAGATAACTATTTATATTTAAAAATAATTATAATTGTAGAATGTAATTAAAAAATATTTATATTTATATTCATATTTTTTATTTTTATTTAATTAATTATTAATAATTTTTTGAAAAATTTAAAATTTAAAATCAAAGAGGTGAATCCTTTTATAATAATATAGATTTACTGAAAATTAAATAATAATTTGAGTTCAATAGAAAATGCATTCGTTCATCCAAGTAATCAAGGAAAACTCTGGAAGCAGGGATGAAATGATTTTTTCTTTCTTTACATCGAAATAAGATAATTGATGAAGACAGTGGGATAACGCAAATACTATCTCTTAATAATAAAGATATTAGGTTGTAGTTTTTTTATCTCACCTTTTACTATAAATTTTAAGAAAATATATATTTTTATTCACTCAAATAAATTAATAAAAACAAAATCATGATTGCAAATATAAATTATAATGAACATTATTTAACTATAAGGATTAGTTAAATTAAATGTCACTTTAAAATTGGGAATAAAAAATTTAAGAATAAATTTTATATGAAAAATTATATCAAAATTCATCCGTAAAATTTTATTTTATTTTTCTTTATCCTTAATCCTTCTCTCATTTGCTTTCCACCTCTTTCCTTCTTTTTTTTTACGTTTTTTGTGTGCTCCTATTTAGTGATAATAACGAAAAGGACCCACACAATTATGGTGGGACTGGGGTCTGATTATGTTCTACTTAATGAAACGCATATGTGGCTTGATAACGATTAACATTGATTATTGATATAATATATATAGCATCAAGATCTCTCTTTTTATAGTAATAACATGAAGCTATCCTGTTGGAGAGGAAAAAATATAAAAAATATAAAAAATATTAAATATAAAAAGTAAATAATATAAAAAATAAACTTTATAATCTATTATAATAAATTTTAATACAATATAATCTACATTTATTTTTTTAATAAAATAATATTATTATAAGAGAAGATTCAATTGCGTATATGTATATTCATTGGGTTTGCAAGAAAGAGAACGATAACTGATAAGTTTGGGAAGTCCTAATCACAAGCAATGAGTTTGTGGAGGGATGCAGGTGCAGAAAGTGCCCCCAATTCCAATACATTTGAGTTGAGCATTGTGTGGCCTTGCGGCCAGTGCTTAAAGTTTGAACGGGGTGGGGCCTTTTCTGTCGCCAAATATTAGAGGAGTCACTTCTTCAAAGTTCAAAGAGATAAGCATGCCCGTCAGGGCATGAATGACTCTAAATTAATAGTTAATTAAAGCATCTCAGAGTTGCATTCATTTTTATTTTGGTTTCTAACATTTTTTTGAAACAGTATCTAATCATTTAATTTTAGCCAAAAATTATACTTTGTTAGAGTAAAATATAATTTTAGTTCACCACACATATATATTTACTTTTATTTTCGTTTATTATACATATGTGAATTATAACTTAATGTTTAGTATATAGAATGATGATTCTATAAAATTTGAATGTAATAAAAATATAATGTAATGAAATGGTCATTCTTACTTTATAGTTTAATAACTCTTTGATTGTAATACATTTCTAATCTACTCTACTGTTTGATAGATAAAATTACTGTAGAATAGAATTAAAGTTGATGTAAATAACATAAATACATTTTATAAAAAAATCTTTTAAACATTAACAATAATGTTTAATTTTAATTTTTTTTAATAAATTAATTAAAATAAATATTATCATCTTTCAAAAAATAATGTTATCACATCAAATAATATATTATATTTATTTTTATATATAAATAAGCTTTTAAATTAAAAACAGAAAATCTACATCGAGATTAAAAATTATAATAATAAAATTAAAATATCATTAAAATTAATAAATAATTAAATATATAAAATTTAATTATAAAAAAATTACACCACCATAAACTGAACAACATCTAGAATGATAATATTTTATTACACAAAACAAAATGAGAAGGACAATAGGTGTAATTATATATTAAAAATATATTAAAAATAAATAATTTTAATCTTATTTTAAAAAATATAAAATTCTAATTTTATCTCTTTAAAAAAAAAATAAATTTTATGCTTCATTTCTGATTTCATAGATTGAGGCATGAAATGAAACCTCCATTCTATAAATTTTTTTTATAAATAAATATATAAATGTCTCATGAATGTACCTCAAATAAAATCTTTATTCCTACAAATGTCATGTAAGCGTAGACGATTACCATGACTTGCTGTACCCAGTGAGCACCTCCTTAATAGTTTGAGCGAAATATCTGCGTGCAGTTAGGTTTGTCCGATACAATTTTAAAAAAAAAAATCTAAGAAATCAAAATAAAAGTGAGTATATCTATGATGGAAAAGCAAAATTTATGGAAAAACCAAACCAAATATATGGAAAAACAAAGGCAAAATTCAACTTACAAAATCAGGCTTTTCAAGAAATTTTTGTGTAGACTTACTCTAAACAAATTATATAAACTAAAGTTAATAAATAACAAATACATCAGTATTTTAAATATAAAATAGCTGTTTAGTATAAAAATTTAACGCAATTAGTTGATGTAAAATGATAGTATATCAATTTTCTATTAGCCTTAATTTACCTAACTTTCGTAAACTAAATCTACACAACAATTTTTCCCTAAGTCCGTTGTTTAAGATTTCCCAGGCATCAGCTTTCGGGTTTTCTAATATAGAACACGAATGATGATGCTAATGATACCGCAAAACATTACATCAGATAACAGAAATTATCAAACATTTATTGCTTCTTCAACGTCTTTGGTGTTACACTGCCAGGGTAAAGTAGGAGAGAACTCAGTTTCAAAACTAAAAACAAAAAAGAAAAGGTAAGGTAAGTAGCACACTAGCACATGAAGAAAGGGCAGGGGCAGCTAGTTGCAGGAGGAAGTGGCTGTGTGGTCAGTAACAGGGTATTTCTGAGCATTCTTGACTATTTTTGACAGAGCTGCTTGGCCAAGATCTAGCCCACAGACATCAGCAAGACGTACAAGATACAGCAAAACATCTGAAAGCTCTTCCTCCAAGTGCTCCTTGTCATCAGAAGTCCAATTGGGTAATCCCTTTGCAACTTCTCCTTTCCACTGGAATATCTCGGATAGCTCCCCCACCTCTCCAACCTGCATAAAGCAGCACAAAGTGTTCATTAACTATATATATATATATATATATGTAGGCGAGGGAATAAAGCACTAAAAATAAATTAAATAAACTTTCAATAGGCATATGGGACTTACAAGAGCTAAAAGAAGATTTCTAGGACTATGATATTGATCCCATCCTCTCACTGCAGCAAACTCAGCAAGCCTTTTGCTAAGTTCCTGAAGAGAAACATCTCTTGGTGTTCTAGAAAACCCATAAGAGTACTCCATCTCTCCTTAGCTAGTTTCTCTTATTTATGCTTCACCCAAAGGCTCATGCATGTCCAATTTATAGACAATCTGGGAGTGGGGGTTTTAGGACACACAGAAAGGAATATCAAAGGAAGAGAGAGAGAGAGAGGGAGAAAGATTTGACAGGATTCTTATTTTTGCTCCCTCTATTTCTAACTAATATATTCACTAGTTGTTATAGTGGAGAAGCACTTGAGTGTCTTTTCTTCTCTGAAGGACAGCAATCATGTGAGGTATGGCAAATATGCCTCCGTCTCCCAATCCATGACTTGAAATCACTGACAACTGAAAAGTTTGAACCGGAACATGGACAGCAATTGGCTCTATTACCCTAGTTGCCTATCACCCTCACCTAATATATGTACATCGCTGTAGAATCTAGCAGTCGTGCTATTTTTCTTATAACAATCCAGGTTCGTTCCCAAACCAATTTGGATTGGTCTTCTTATCAAGTTGATAAGGTTCATAAAGCTTCATATCCGATGAACCAGAGAGTACCCTTCCTATATTTTTTCTTTTACGCTGGGATTAAATTAACTATGGACAAACAAACATCATCAGCTAATGACATGGCATATGAATCCCAGAAATTGTGATTCTTATAGGAAAGCTTTGCAAAATCTAGCCTATCCTGGAAACACATATAAAATTCAACACGTGGGGTTGTCAAGTTTGTAGATTAGGATGTCATTTAGCTATAGTATAGTATAGCCTATAGGAATATATGCCTAATCTGGTAGTTTTGGAAGGGTATATAGCCGGCGACAAAAGAGACCAGTTTTTTTCTTGTGGAAAATGAGGGAGAGTGCTGATGCGCATATGCTTTGCATGTTGGCATGCACCTAGGTGTTTGTGCCTGTGCTGACATGTATATCCTCTAGCCCCATCATTTTCATAAACAATCCAATTTGCTACGGTTAGGAGGATGGCACCATGGGAAACTTTTTCTGCTTAACTTTAGCCAATCATGAGGAATCAGATTAGAAATGTTATCAAGCCCTTATAATTGGCAACTCCATTTGTGTGGATTTTCAGCTCTGTAGCTCATAAATGGGTACAATTTAGCAGTATGAGTGGATGCTTGGCCCAAGTATACTCTTCAAAGTCCTCTGATTTTTCAGAGGATATTGTATTCCTGTATATGAAAATGAAGCAATCTTATCTTTTCTTCTCCTTACCCATTATAAACCTTAGTTAAAGGAAAAGCCTCGAGTAACTTGGAGAGAAGAGAACGAGGCTCTCAACTTCTTAAGCTCCTTGTGTCCTTTGGAGTATTCATGTTCTGTTGAATTACTTATTAAGAAAATTAAGAAGAAAGGAAAAATAATTTTATGTCTGTTATCATACCTGTCAAAGTTGGCCACGATATGCAATTTTATTCTGAGGTTACTACTTACTAGAGCATCCCAACCAAGAATTTCACAAGGATGTCACTACGTCTGGCATCAAATTGGCACCAAACCGAGTTGGGTTATTTTGGGGTCCAATTCACGTTAATCTTTCCTGTACTGTCTTCATGCCATGGCAATGTTTTTGAGAACACAGCTGAGGGGTTAGGTTTGCGTAAGGTGCTTCAGCAACACTAACACCATGAGTCATATAAGAAGTGGTGAGCAAGACATTGTTGAATAGCCATTGCCTTGTAAGGCTCAATTCACAATGGAAATGCCCATAGGCATTGCCCATGCAAAAGTTTTCAAAGCCATACCACAGCCACGACAAAGCATGTCTTGGTGTCGGTGCTTATAATATATCTATGTCAGATTTACATTTCTAGAAACGACAAGCTAAATTATTCTGTCTGAAGGCCAGTAAAAGTAGCCCGTAGGCCCAGGAGGCCAGGAACACCATTCTCGCATTATGCATATCTGTTATTATGTCATGGTAATATTTCCTATTGGTACTCATTTCGCCTCATTAGCTTTAAGTTCCGAATGAATCATTGGAAATAGCTTGCTCTATCCTGGGTAAACATAAATTCATTGCACAATGCTTTTATAAATCCAGAGTAAAGTCATGTCCCTTATCTGCAAAATGCCAAAATGCTTTGTTATTTTTAGAAATCTTACTAATTGTCTAGGCTGTTCTGTTGATCTATGGCTGCTTTTCTGTCTTACCTTTCATAATAACCTCACCACTTCCCTCCTCCAAACCACACCACCAAACATGTTCCTGCCATGAGACTACAAGATCAGTACATACTACTAAGTAAATGAGTAGATTAGTACATCATTGTAGCTTATAATATCACCATGAACATCTATTCATTGAAGCCATATTCTTCTGGCAATGCAATTTACTAAAATACTTGTTTTTTATGCCAAAATCCCATATTAGGTTTCTATTGCAGATTTTGTGTGATTTCTACCCTTAAAAGCTATCTGGGCAAGAGAGAGCCATGCCAACTTAGTGATTAGTCTCAGCCTCTAGGGGCACAGCCACTCTTTCTCTGCGTAACGGCATTAAGTTGATCAAGATGCAGTTTGCCTCTTGGGGGTATCTGCAACGAATCCTCGTTAGTGCACCAAATATTACACAGCTGACAAAATTTTCTCTGCTCTTCTGTTTCTCCACCAACTTTCGTAGTGCATTGCAGCTTTTGTAGTTGTGTGCTTTCCCCCAATCCAAGTGTTGTTTGAGTGAATCTATCTTCATGCACCAAATTTGACATATTTCACACCTCCCTCGCTGGTTCTCTACCTCAGTAACCTCGGTGTTATCTTTCTACCAGAGTTCAACTCCTGTGGTTGAGTGTTTATGGTCTCTCACATGTTGCTTGTAAGTTTTAACACTTGAGCATGGAACTGGGCAATATATCTGAGCAAAATTAGCTACCTATCTGTTTCTGGTGCACGTGGCTACCAATAATTGGCTCAGGCGGTGGGGTGTTCAAGGCTGAGTTATTGGTGCTTGTCTCTCACATTCTTGACGGAATAGGAATTGGACTTGGATGGAGACCAACGCTTAAACTCGAAGCTGAAGACTGGACCTAAATTGAGCATCATGGTTCACAGAATACAAAAAATTTACAAACAAAAAGAAAATAGAAAGTTTCCGAAGGAAAAAAAATACAGAAGACTGTATAGAAATCAGAATGTTTAGTATTTATTCGACATTGGAAGCACTATGATACCGAAACATCTTGCAAGATAGTCATCAAAGTCAAGAAATGACAGACTGTAGAAAACCAAAATGTTAATATATATTTTAACAAAGTAAGAAGAGAATTATACAGAAATTTATATTTCATAATTAAGCAAGATATAGTTGAAAAAATTAGGGACGTGCCCAATGCATCGTTTATTTAATAAAGCCTCCCCTGGTTATAAGTTACAGGGAAAAAAACAAAGGAGGAAAAGAACAAAAGCATTTACTGCATCACATTGAGGAGCTAAGAGAATGGCTGAATGCCATATGCTGAATGTTGGAAAGACTAATGAATTATTTACAGCACAGGGGCACGCCTAGATTCAAAGAATAATGAGAATAACAATAATGACACATAGAAACTAGAAAAGTGAGTGTAAAGACTGAAATTCCTCCTTGCGGAAAATGAAACGCTTAAATGAAAGAAAACAAGCTTGAAGCTTTACACGCAAGTAATTATAATGGGGGATGAATCGTCCACTCACTGTGCGACTGAACTTGGAAGCCTAGCAGAGTAGCAGGCATGGTGACCATTATCTCGGGGAATTTTATTTTTCTTTTGGGTGCAAATTAAGACAAAAGAAGAGGCGCGCTGAATGTTCATCAGAAGGGGGAAAACAAAAGCAAAATTACTAGGAGGAATCAATGTTATACAACAAAATTGAGCAACTTCCTCAACGCAATGAATGGGTTTCTGTATACAAGAGAAGAATCAACTGTGCATGACATGTTTTTTCTATGTAAACTAAATTACAACTTTTACAGTATGCACATTTTTTTTTTTTGGGTGTCCCAGATCCTTAAATTTCCTAACACAAATGACTAAACAAAGAGTCCATAACTTGAGTCTGCCCTGGGGTTGGATATCTTAATCAGCATAGCCAGAACCTCCTTCATGTTTGGCCTAGCAGAGGGTGCCTCAGCCGTGCACTTCACCCCAATTCGCAGCAGTTCAACCATCTCCTCTGCCCCCTCAACCAGCCCAGACCCCATCAACAAAACTGGCACAGAGCGGCTTAACCCATGTCTTCCATAACCCATGACGCGCGTAGCCCATTCCACCAAGCATTCTTCCCCTCCATCCACTGCTCGCCTCCCTGTTGCAAGCTCCATCGCCAACACCCCAAAACTGTACACATCCCCTTTTGTGGTGGCTTGCCATGTCTGTCCATATTCCGGTGCGACGTAACCCACCGTGCCCGCCACCATCGTGCTCACATGGCTGTCCCCTGCATCAACGACCCTAGCAAGCCCAAAGTCTGTAACTTTGGCCTTCCCATCCTTGTCTAGCAACACGTTGCTAGCCTTCACGTCTCTGTGCACAATAGGAGGGTAGCATTCGTGGTGCAAATAGACTAGTGCACGAGCCACGTCCACTGCCACTTCTAGGCGCCTCCTCCATGTCAAACGCGTTCTATCAGTCACGAGATCCTCCAAGCTTCCACCTTCTATGTACTCATAAATCAGTATCTTCTCTGAATCGTTTAGGCACCACCCGTAGAGTGTGACCAGGTTTGGATGAGGCCAACCAAACCCATGACCACTCAGAACCTCCATTTCAGCCCGGAACTCCTTTTCACCCTCAATTCCTTCCCTTTGGAGTTTCTTCACTGCCACTTGTCGACCATCTGGAAACACTCCCCTG
The DNA here is from genome assembly GCA_019955255.1 of Castanospermum australe. Taxonomy (NCBI): domain Eukaryota; kingdom Viridiplantae; phylum Streptophyta; class Magnoliopsida; order Fabales; family Fabaceae; genus Castanospermum; species Castanospermum australe. The sequence continues at coordinate 271,103 of NSJW01000125.1, read as the reverse complement.
TATACTGTTCCGAACCCCCCTTTTCCTATGATTCGGTCCTCTGAGAAGCTGCCTGTTGCTTTCAAAATGTCAGCATGTGTAAAAGCAGTCTTGTTCAAGCGGATTACCTTAACTGTATCAGACAACCATGGTGAGGATCCGGAGCTGCTGGAATCTTGCCACTGTTTTGTATCCCTCAAGAGGTATCCTGGTTCCTCTGATGGACTTTTCACCAATAAGCAGACTATCAGAGAAAGAAATCCAAATACCAAGAAAGCCAGTGTTAGAGCTAAAAACACCAGAAACACGGATAATTTTGTGGGTTTTTTCTGGTCTTTGTGGGAGGCCATGTTAGAGCTAGAATCTGTGCTGTTATCAATGAACTTGGGAAGTTGCAGGAGGGGGTCGCCGAAATATGAATCTCTCTCGAAAGTAACGAATTGTCCAGTTGATGGCAATACACCAGATATGAAGGGATTGTATGAGATGTTGAACTTGTTAAGCTCAGCCAAGTTGTTCAAACTTGTGGGAAACGTGCCAGAGAAATTGTTGAAGGACAAATCTAGATTCTGCAGACATTTCATGTCGCCAACTTCCCATGGAATTTCACCTGAAAACTTGTTGCTGGTTATGTTCAAGACCACAAGTGGCAAACTTGCCATCTCTGGAGGGAATTTCCCTGAGAAATCGTTGAACCCCAAGTGCAACATACTGAAGTTCAGCATCGACCCAATTTCTGGAGGAATTTCACCAGCGAGCTGGTTTCCACTTAGCTGAACGTACCCGGATATCTGGGGTAAGCGAAGGGAGGACCCAGGCGTGCAAAACGGGAAAACACCATATCCTTTGAGCAATCTGTCCCAAAGGCTTCTACAATTCTTCCTTGTTAGGATGGTATACACAAAGCTGAATGGAGGGTAATCTGCAGGTATCCATCTCTTCATTGCCAAGCATTCCCCAGAGCCAGCAATAACTCGATCGCTTACCCGATTTAACTCAAATGTGGCCATGGCATTCCTTCCAATTTTTGTCAGCTCGGAAGGCAAGCTTCCAGAGAGCTTATTGTTTGCCAGGTTCAACCATAACAAGCTTGTACAGTTTCCCAACTCTGGAGGGATTTCTCCGGTTAATGAATTATTTGCAAGCATTAACCATAAGAGAGAACTCAAGTTTCCAAAGCTTGGTGGGATTGACCCACTTAAATTGTTGGAGGCGAGGTCAAGTGCTTGCAGGCGACGCATGTTTCCGAATTCGGGTGGAATAGGTCCACTGAACTGATTGCGGGCCAACATTAAGAACTCGAGACTTGACATTCGAGAGATTTCGACAGGTAATGGACCTGAAAAGTTGTTGAAGCTTAGATCCAAGCGTAATATGTTTGGCAGTGTAAGAATCCCTGATGAATTCAATCCTCCAGTGTAAAAATTTGAGTGTAACAGAAGAAAGTTCACTTGCTTAAATTTCCCAAATATCTCTTGTATCTCCCCACCAAATTGGCTTCTGCTCAAGTCCAAGAAAACCAAATTGGTCAAGTTCAAAAGGGTCTCTGGAATATCTCTTGCAAAGCTGTTGTTTCCCAAGTACAATGCAGTGAGGCCCGAAATGGATCCCATTTCAGCGGGAATAGCTCCAGTAAAATTGTTACTAGAAAGATTCAGATTTTCTAAGTCCTTGCAGTTAGCAACCTCCTTCGGGGCGTTTCCAATAAACCCATTTTCTGAAAGGTCTAGTACTCGAAGGCTACAATTTTCTGGAAAAGCTTGCGAAGGAATAATCCCACTGAGATGGTTCTCCGAAACCGAAAACTCTGTCAGCTTCGCAAAGTCCATCCATATCCCCCCACTCAGATTGTTGGTGCTCAAATCCAAGTACTGCAACTTGGGACATTGATCAAAGCAGGTATCAATCCTACCAGTAAAGTTATTACCTGAAATATTCAGAGTGACCAAGTTGTCACAAATAGCAGGGAAATTCAACCCAAGCTCCCCACGAATTCTGTTAACCGATAAGTCCAGTGTTTGTAAGCTTCTCAGGCCATTCAAGTTCAGCTCGCCAGCAAGAATATTATGCGAGAGATTGAGATACACGAGTTTCTGGCACCGCCTCAAGTCCTCTGGAATCTCTCCGGAGATGGTGTTCTGAGAGAGGTCGAGGTGCGTGAGTTCACTGAGCTGCGAGAAGTTCTGGAATATCTCGCCGGCGATGTCACCACCGGAGAGGTCTATGCCGACCACCCTCCTGCTCGTCCCGTTGAAGAAGCCGCAGGAGACTCCTTGCCATTCACAAGGATTCGAGCTGTTCTTGTTCCAAGTTATGTATCCTCCTCGATCTTCTAGAGTTTGATTGTCGAGGTAAGATTTCAGCTTCAGCAGAACTTCTTTGTCCGTGTCCAGAGAATCCCCAGCAACAGCTTCACCTGTAAAATCAGCACAAAAACAGAATTGCCTCGGAAAACGCGAAAGACAACGTAGCAGACAGAATCAACCTCGGAAACCCAGAATAAAATAATAATACCCAAAACCCGTTCAGAGGACCTGAAAACACCCACGAGGTTTGAAATTGATTCTTGATTTTCTTAAGGGACACAGCAAACACGACGCTCACCCATCATCAATGAACGAATCATGAATATGAGCATCTGGGTAATATGCGAGACCCGAAAAGGAATTCAACCCAAGAAAAAAAAAAAGAGTTTTTCAGTCAGTACCTGAAAAAAGGAGCAAGAAAAAGACTGACAGGAAGCCCCAGGAAGCTGTTTCCTGCTCTGACATTTATGTTCCTACTAGGACTTCTTCTTCCTTCCTCCTCCTTCTCCTCTGCCACTTGTTCTTCTTTTTGGAACAAAACTCATAAACTGAAGATTCCCGGAATATAATAAGAGTGAATCTCTGAAGGGCTCCGAAATCCGAGGAAGTTAAACCCACGGGGATGTCTGTTGGGGTGCAGTAGCAGCAGATGCAGCAGCAGCAGGCAGACAAAATGGGAACATGGAACAGGATTATAATAAATGAATCATTGCAATTATTATGAATAAAAAGTTTGCTTGATGCTGTTGTTCATGAATGTGAAATCAATTCCATGTTTCTACTTTGCGTATTTGTTTTATTGATGAATTCAGAGTCGCAGGGTACAAAGAAAAGAAACTCACATGGCATTTGGAGGGAAGGGGCGGTCGAGCCGCCCTTGCTGACCGGCTTGGCGAAGATTGGCTCGCACGGGTTTGACCCGAAGACCGAACAACTCCCAGCCGCAGCAGACAAACACGGTTTGCGCAATTGTTTTTCATAATGTTGGGTTAGATTAGGTTCTTCTGTGTGATCAAACCCAAGGGGCACCATGGTTAGAACGAGGAAGAAAATGACATGGCCGTTTTCTTGGTTGGAATCGATGCTTTTTCCTGTAATTTCTTGGAAAATTTGGCAACTATTTGCAGAGGATTAAAGGGGTTTAGGGGAGTACTAAGAACACCCATGGTTGATGGTTTTGGACTTTGCACAACAAGTTGGATGAAATTAATTTTTTACTTGAAAGTGGACGTTAATGGTGTAAATGTCATTAATGATGCAACCTGAATTTTGGATAGCGATCAATTTCTTGTTCATAAAGGCAAGTAAAAGTGAACTAATACGAGTATAGAGAAAGCAACCACGTACTAGACCGTTTTTGGTAATGCAATGAATATATCTTGCGTATGTTAATTTCGGATGGGTAGGGTAATTAATTATATTCGGCTTCTTGTATGAGTACGAACTTTGAACAAATGACATGAATTTTTTTTCTAGTTTTAAATATTATAATCTGCTATTTTATTTTTTAATCACGTATTACCAAAATCCTTCCTACAATTTTAAATATAGATAAATTTTATTAATATTTAGGCATACTATTATATATACGTATTCTAATTAGGTTCATAACAAAAAAAAAAAAAAGATGACCTATGACAGCCTTGGGGATGCAGATTTTCTGGACTTCATCAAGAAACCATAGAGGTTTAGAATTCTTGTAATATTAATAATGAAATTTAATAAGACTCTATTTGAATGACATAATTCATAATATTTAAAGTCACTTGACCATACTTCAAGTTGCAAACCAATAGAAGAATTCACGCTTAAAACTTTATTAATTAGGCTACACACACCCCTATGCAAAGGGTGACGTAAGAGGCACTTTGAAAGCATGTTAAATTTCAATCCAAAATAAATACGATATTCTTTCTATTTATTTTTATTTATTATATAAAAAAATTTATTTAATAATATCTGTAATTTAAAAATATTTAAAAAATATTATTTAATTTTTTAAAATTTATTTTTATTTTTTAATAAAATTAATAAAATTAATAAAATTAATAAAATTAATAAAATAAAAAATAATTTAATTATTTTAAATTATATTTTTTTATAATTAAAATAATTTAATAATTTTTAAAATTTTTATATAAAAATCTTAATTGACAAATAAGAGTAGATGAAAAAAAATATTAAATAAAGTTATCAAACAAGTATATAAACTACACTATAAAATAAATATAGTCTACCTAAGACTTTAACATTTAAGAATTAAAATTAGTTCAAAATCTTATATTTTATATTTGGATTGTACAAAAAATTAAAAAAAATTAAAAAATTTAAATTTTAATTGAGATATTATTGTTTGGATGTATACTCTAAATATTTTAAAAAAATGTTATGATCACCATAATTTAAAAGTTATTTATACAAAGTAAAAACAAATGTTGTGATCACCATAATTTAAAAGTTATTTATACAAGTAATTAAATTATTCTATACCCTAATGCCAACACTTGGCTTTGGTGTTTGGATTTTCCAAATCATTTTATAAATAAAATTAAATTAAGTTCAAGAGTTCTAATTCAATTAATACCAAATCCTTTTAGAGTCCTCAAAACTGAATTTCATTCTTGCCGCTTCGACTAAACTATAGTCTACCATTCTTCTCCCTCTCTCTGCAACAAATTGTAAACATCTTTTATAATTATAAAGTGAAATGACATTTTAATTTCTTGATAAAAAAAAATCTCTAAATAAATCAAATTTAAACCCGTATAACATTATATCCATTTACCTTTAGATCATAAGTTTTTTTTAATAAAAAAAATTCTATACACGATACTCATCAAGATTTTAATCTTTGATATTTTGATCACGTTCACTACAAAAAAGAAATTTAATTAAAGACATAATTTAGTGAAAAAAAAATTCAGTTACTGTCGAAATATATTTTGCCTTGAAATATCAAATTTAGCGATGGAATTTTTTCACTAACAACTTAATTACACCTCTTTCTACTATGGAATAGATTTTGTTGCAAATTGTTTAGTGATGGATTTTATAGCATATTGTGACACTAAATACTCATTTTCTAGTAGTAAAATATCATTTCCCAAAATTACCTTTTTTTTGGCTCAATTTTATGTTTTATTTAATTATTAAAGTGAGGTTAAAATAGTAATTTTGTAAAATATTCTTCCACAAATTTTTTTTTCCTTCTAATTGTTGTGTTAACCACTACTCCATGGGTATTACTCTAAGGATTTGGATTTTTTTATTTTTGGAGAACACGAGAAACTCTTGTTATGAAAGAGAAAAATATAAAAGTAATTTTGCATAAAATTAATTATAAATCCCATAATTAATTTTGGTACGCTCCTCAAGTATAAAATTTATATTTATCTATCTCATAACATAATTCTCCTGATTTTATATTAATGATACACTTATTTATTTATTTATTATGAGATAAAAGTCTTATTAAAAAGAATATATGATATTTTTTTATAATTCAATTTAAAGATTATGATTAAGTGGACAAACAAATATGTTTTCTTTTACAGAAAATAATATGTTTTCAAAAGGATAGAGACAAAGCATAATGAGAAAGACAAAATTAAACTGCGCTTCAGTGAGAGGACGATGGCTTCGTGCCCGTGCGTTGGGCCAAGGGGATTAGACAAGTCAGACAAATTAATAATTACGGATTTGACATTGCAAATGGTTTTTTTTGTTGCATTTTCATGCCCCTATAGCTTTGAAAACAAAAATTGAGGGAAGCAATAATTGAAGAGCACAAAAGGTGTAATAATCTTAATTCAACTTTCATCAAGTCTATTACTTAGTTTCGAGTTTAAATTTCATTTAGATTACTTTATTTTTACTTTAATTTATTTTTTTCTTTTCTCACGTTAAGTCATAATTTTTTTTATAAAAAAATGCACAAAAATAGGAAAATGAAAACATTTTTTTACTATATAATAAATATAAACAGGGGGCACATGCACACAAATAAAGACACATAATTACAAATTTAGCTATAATCTTTTTTATTCATATTATGTTTCAACTTAAGAATGACACAATGCAATTTAGAAGTATTATAAGTTTATGGTCTAATTAATTCTCTCATTCTTTTCAATCTTATTTTTAACATATTCTTCTTAAATTCTTTTACTTGGGTACTATATTCTTCTTAAATTCTTAATTGCTATCATCTTTACCTTTAGTTTAATTATATTCCTCTTATTCTTTCATAGTAAAATTTTAGAATAGCATTTAAAATTAACAGTGATGACTGCTATTTATTTGGATTTGGATTGTATGTACTCTTAAATTTCATATAGATATCACTTATCAGTGCTTGATAAATTTGTTTCACCAAATATTATCTTAAAAATTGATATAAGCTAAAGTAGGACAGAGATAATTAACCATGCAATGTTTGATCAACAATCATCCAGTAACAAACGAGAAAGATAACAGTCATGTATGAGAATGAGAGAAAGAGAGGAAACTTGACTCAGGATTGAATTATATATTTTAAAAGGTGTTGGATTTAACAGAATATTGTATTAATAAGTGATATATAAATACTATTAGAAACTTTTGTTAAGATTTGTGGCATGTCTTTGTCTTAAAATGCATAGCTTTTGCTTCCTTAAACTTAATATTAATAAAAAAAATTGAAAGGTAAAAAAAAATAAATTTTTTTCTTATTATTATTCAAGGTACATATATAAATAAGGTATAAGATTGAGGATGTTGTATTCTTACAAGGGCAATGTTATATGTATATTTGATTTTGATTATATTTTTTTAAAAAAGGTTATTTTTTAAATTTTTTAAATAAAATTTTGAATATAAATTATTTTAAATATAAAATAAACTAATTTAAATATATATTAAATATATGCTTAAGAATAATCCATATATACATAACTTAGTTTTCTATGTTTTTAGTTTTCTTTTATAGAAAATATGTAATACTTTTCACAAAAAGTAGCAGTGCACTTCGAAAAGACAAATAAGCTTCCATATATATGATGCTCTATGTGTCTTATTATCTCCAGTGGTTTTTTTTTTTCCCTTCCATGATGGATGGTGAAACGAAATTGACGTCTCTCTCAAAGTTCAAAGCTGTTGGATTACTTCTTGACATTGTTTTCTGTGCAAGCTAACAAAGAGAATCTCTCCTCCTCCTCGCCGTGGCAGTGGCGGTGGCTGTGGTCCAAGAAATGATTGCTTTTCATAAATAAAAAAAAGGGTCATTTTCAGCATCCCATTTCAAAGAGGTTAATGAATTTCAGACTTGACAAAGTGGCCATGGTTGAACAAATACCTTTCCCATTCCCAATCAACGGCTCGTGGGTAACGACACACGTGCCGGCCTCACGTCACATTCTTGGATTTGGCTTTACGGCAAAGTTAACTCTACGCAGCAATGCATATGGATCAGTATCATCTATTCCTAATCTTCAAAGTTTATACATAAACCTAAGGCAGAAAATAAATAAATAAATATTTAAATTAATTTATTTTATAATAAAAATAATTTATAATTAATTTTTTAAGTTATTTTTTAAAAAATAAATAGCAATTTTTTTTATAAATTAAATTATTTTTAAACATAGGCTAAGTATTAAAGTTAGTGACGAATGAGCTACTTTCTTAAAAAGATTATTGAAGTTTGAATTTTAAAATAAACACTTATTAAAAGGACTTCTTAATCATGATAGTATTAAAAATGTTAATTTCATAATAGTACTTTTAAAAATACTCTTATAAAAAATAAAAATCCCAAGTCAGAGTGAGGACTATCTCATATCTATATAGCCTGTCCATAATTATATGAAATATTATGGGTGTGAGATTCCTAGCTAGGTCTTCATTTGTTGGATTGTTCTTATCATTGTGACGCTTATGTTGAGTTCATCTTGTTCAATTTTTTTTTGGGGTTTAAAAGAATAAAAGCAGAGTCAAACTACATGTTATTTATATTTGTAAACTGATTAACTATTTGTTGCTCTTATGTAATGTTCTGAATTAAATTTGCGTTAGATAATAACACTCAAAAGTTAATGATATGGACATGCAACTGTGCAAGTTCATTATAATCTGCCAAAGATATTTCTGATGAGGTTGTAGAATAGAATATGTTTATATTGATGGAATTATGCTTGGGAAATAATGAGTATCTTTTGTTTTTGAGATGGAACGTTTACAATATATTATTAGATGATCTCCAGATCATTTTCAAATCATAGCCAAAATATTAGCTAGAAAATTGTGTAAAGTTATCTGCTTTTTTGTTATATAAGAAATATCGTTCACTTAAAAAAGTGGAAAAATAAAGAAAATGCGGTAAAGATAAAATTCATGATATCAATAATGTTATAATAAAATCATAGTCAACTCCACATGATTTATTTATCTTTTATTTAGTTATATATCAAAGAGGTATGCAGAGAACGAATACAAGGGAAGAATATTTGAGAGGAATATTATTCTCTCATATAGTTGGGTGGAAAAAGATTAAAAGTAGGTGGTTTCTGAAATTCTCTCGTATAATACTTGGAAACTCTTCCATTTTATGAGTCGTATACGGTTTTATTAAAAGAATTAATTATCTTTTAAATTTTTCTTGGAGTAGATCATATTACATATATATACAACCATTATAAGTGTGTGTCTAAATTATATTTTACAAATTTAATTTTGAATGAACATAACTTTACAATTTTTATTTTGATTATAAGTAAGTTTGAGATTGAAAAAGATTATGCTCAGCTCAAAAATAAAAAATAATTATTTTGAATCAAACAAATTTTTAAAGTTAGAATCATATTTCATCTTAGGTAGATTACTATGAGACATAGTGTAAAACCTTATAATTTTATTTAAAATAAAAATTAGCTTCACATTAATGTTCAAAAGTCTTAAATAATACCAAATTTTTTTAGGCTAGTTGATTATGAATTTAAGTAACACTAAAAGTGTTTTGTCGATACTTTAATTTACCTTTCTCTTTTCACATTAGATCGTTGATCTCATTTGCACAAAAAATTAAATAAATAAGAAATAAGTTTCACAATGAATTAAACTCCAAAAGTTTTGAACATAATTTTTTAGAATCTCTCTAAACTAATAAATTTAAAAGACGGGCATCTATAATCAAATTTTGATGACTTGATGTGATTCCACCAAATGCTAATTACAAAATTAGGCAAAGATGAGTATAATTGTAATTTCAGTTTAATTAAGTTATTATTCTGATCATGTACTTTTTTCAGTTTTAAACTTTTAACTTAATATTTTAGTTTTACTTGCATATATCCATCAGCTTTAAATTAGATTCACTTTAACCTCTTTATTTATTATTGGAAGTCTAATATTAAATTGATGATGCGGCAACTTTAATTTGTTACTATTTTTGACAAACACAAGACGCGTTTTGGTCCTGTTTTGTTGGCCAACATGGTTCTCGAATTTCAGAAGTCTAATTTAAACAATTTCAAAACATATGTAAAGTAGATATGTGTAGTGTTTTGTTCCATGTTCAAATAATTTTCGAGAACACATATATTGTGCCATTATTTTAGTATTGTAGGTTATATAACAGAGATTTTTTATAAAAAAAAAATTCTTTCATACTAGAAAATCAATCCTGAGTGTGAAATTGTTATGTTTTACGTTGGATAAAAATAAAGACCCAATATAATAATTAAGTTATGAAACTCTTCTTCCTAATAAATAAGTCTTTTTAATGGATTTTTTTCATAGTTTTAAGTTGTAATAATTGATATTTTTATTAAGAGTAGGTTAACACAAAAAAAAGTTATAGTATTCTTAATTGGACAATCAGTGTGGGCTAACTAAATTTAAAAATAATAATTTTAACTAATAAGGTTTAACTTAATTTGTAAAAATAAGCTACTTATTTTTAAAAGTTTTTAATTCCAATTTTATTATAATCTTTTATTAATTAACGATTCATTAAACTCTTTTTAACCAAACAACATAATAATAGTAGTTTGTCGTAATTGAAAGCAGAAACAGATTTGGAGTGAATTAACGTTACACGTGTATCATGTATGTGTTATTTATTTGTCAGCTAATTTAAAAATATTTATAGCGATAACAAATTTAATGACTTTTTATTAGTGCTTTTTAGTCCAAATTTTTTTGAATAGTCTTTACTTTATAATTTTTTAATAAATTAATAAATCATATGATGTGTTTGAATTAAAATAACATTTTTTAAATAACTACACCCTATATTTTCGTTCCACTTGTGTTTTTGTATTTTCTCATGTTCTTTCTCGTACTCTTTTTTTTATCTTTTTAATTTTTTAATTTTTTTAAACTTATATACACATAATAAACTAACTTAAATATAATAAATATTATTAAATAAAATACATTTAATATTAACACAATCTAAATAAAATAATAATTATTATATCTATCCTTTTAAATTTTTTCACATGATTTTTTGTGTGCTTGGAATAATTCTTGAATCAAAGGAGGGGAAACACCCACTTATTACCACATAAGTGACCACTAGGCCAAAGGCTTAATGACTTCTTTCATGATTTTGAGAGAATTTAGATTCTTTAATGTAAGAGGTATACTTTAGATAATAAAATATGAGAAAAAATTAAAACAAATATCTAACACAATTCAAATATTATTTTTAATGAAAAAATTAAAAGTGATTTAAGTGATTATCTAAATAAATTTAAATATATATAAGCCTGTGCATGGTACAATAATACTAACTAGTTTGATGTGTTGTGCACAGATAATTTATTACAATAAAAAAAAATACGTGTCAAACTAGTCCTTTTACAAAAAAATAAAAATCAAAGCCATTATAGGAAAAAGTCATTGTATTGATTTATCAACCATTCCATATTAAAACGATGCCAAATTGACCAGCCAGAATGGTAATACCAAATAAGAGACAGTCACAAGCCAGCTAATTAAACAAGTGACGATTGAATTAAAATTATTTTTTTCCTAGTAATTTTTTTTCTTTTTCCCTTATTTTAGTTTTAATAGGATATTTTCACGTAAGCAACCCTCATCAAACCACTCATCCTGTCATAATTAATATATGAAAGCTAAATTAATTTTTGCTCTACATGATGAGTTTTAATTTGTCCTCGTCATGATCAAAGAATTTGTGAAGCCTCTAATTTTTACTCGAAACCATAAGACAAATATCCATTGACCTAATGGTTAATGTGAGCTCCTAGCCTCCTAATGCTATGTTTGGATGGGGGTTAAGAAAAAAAAATAAGAGAGGAGAAGAGATTTATCGTATGTGTCTCCTTTAGTTACAAATTTTATAAAAAAAAAAAAGAAAAAAAATAAAAATTTTTAAATAATCTTTCAAATCTAAAGTTTTCTTAATTTAAAAGACTTTAGAAGATTTAAAATATTTAAATAATAGAATAACAGAATGAGAATTTATTCATTAGTTGTCTACTCTTCTTCCTTCCCTTTTCGTTTTATTTTTTTTAATTATTTTCTTCTTATCTACTTCAACTCTCTAGTCTCAAAGGGTTTGAGAAGGAAAATGAGGAGACGGGTAGGTTTATCATAAGTATTTTTTTTATTTAAAAATTAAAAAAAATTATAATTTTTAAGTAATCATTTGAAACTCTCTCTTATTAATATTAGTAGACATTTTAAAGTTTTCCAACTTAAAAAATTTTAAAAAATTTATAACATTTTAAACAACATGGGAAGGAAAGCTTATTAGCATCTCTTTCTCCTACCTTCAATTTTCTTTTATTTTTTTTCAAATTCCTTTCATTCTCTTCTCTTCTGAACTCCTAACCATAATCATATAGAGTATGTTTGGATTAAAAAAAAGGACTAGAAAAAGAGATGAATAAGGAAAGTTTATTTTAAAATTTAAAAATGTTTAAAATGAATTTTTTCTTTATTTCTTTTTCTTTTTATTCTCCTCAATCTAGTCATAGCCTAAGCCTCTAATTATCTTGACCATGGGTGAACTAACACCCCTAAAACAATTTAGACGCCGCATGCACGTAGTTTTCCTTTTCCTCCTCTGATGTTTTACAAATATTTAAACACCTAAATGACCCAATCCAACAAGTACGTACGAGCAAGTGAGAATTGTCAATTTGGTACGTTCGGGGAAGCAAAATTGGATTCGTTAACCTGAAAGCAGGGTCAACCACTATGTGCCTAACCCCAACTTTTAAGTACCAAACCAGAAGCTGTGGACCATCGTATATAATCTCAACCAGATTTGCGCACTTAATCTAATTGCTTACTATTTGTGAATCACGTGTTCATAAAACTTAACACCATTTTCACGTTATCAACTGTTCCTATACCAGAGTTTCTTTATTTTTTTTTTAAATGTTGAGTAACCTGCACTCTAACTCTGCTCACGCGAAGATTATCAAAAGGCCGTTTTCTGGTCAAAATTCACGTTAGATTGGCACATCCTCGTTGTTTCTTTCTTTCAATTCATGCAATGAAATCTTGGTTGGCTCACGTGCACAAAAATTTAGACCAAACTGGATACCCCGGAGATAAATTGCACCCTATGATGTTCAATTTTTCCAAAAAAGATGCCTAGCTTTGATTGGAAGTTTGGAACATAACACTTGTCCCCACACGTGTACTGTAATATTAAACAAATTAAATTCTTGACTTCTGCAAATGAAACAAAATCTGCTTACGGCTTCACACCTCGATCTGATTTAAAATCTTAAACCATGTCCCTCGTAACAATTGTTATATACTTTATTTCGTTTTAAAACCCAGCGTATAGACCAGATGAGTGTTTCCAACAAATTGAGTTTGAAAATAATGATTATAATAATTAATATGTATTTGAACATATAATATGTTTAGACAGATTTTGACTTTTAAAATTCCCCTCATCCCCCTTTTCGGAATATCTACAATGAAGTGAAATCTGAAATGTTATGGCGTTTTCCAGGACATGACCCAGATGGGTGTATTAGTCTATTTTTAGCGATTGACCAGCACACGTTTCTGGAAATTGAAAACCGCAGATCCATATTTTTTGCCTTTCCCTGTCAGAAATGGGGACCAAAGACCAAGTGTGGAAGTGCTGTGTCTGACTTGCTAAACATAATTATGGTAAAAAATGAGGTAACATGAAAAATGTCTTCTTGAAGAAATCTCTATAATGTCAAGAATTCAAATTCTTTGCTAAAATGCACTGAGAGGGGCAAAACATTATCTCAACTTCGAAACTAAAGACCTATACTTAGTTCAAACGTTTATGGTGGAAGAGATCCTAATAAGTTTTAATATACTGAAAGAAACAAAAGAAAGCATTTATATATCTAGTTACCAGAAAAAAAAAATACATTCATAGATTGTTTTACTGCGTTAATCTTTTCATTTTTTCAATATGTTAAGTTTATTTTCCATGGATTTTGTTTGAAGGATGCCGGTTACTTCGAACTTTTCACATTCAGTGGGCTATCTTTCACAATCAGTGGGCTATCCTAGACTGTCAATTAAGGCCTAGCCCAACAAATGGGTTCAGGCCAACGTATGTTTTTTGCTTTTGTCATCTGGCCAACCAAGTTTCGTCATCAACACACTTTTTTTTTTGTCATCACTGTCTTTTTGTTTACCATCACACTATCTTTTTTTTTGAAGTGTGTTAAGCAATTGGGCCTCATGGCCAGGAAGCCCTTTGAGATACATGTGTGAGGTCTGTAGAAACGAAAACAAAAAAGGGGCTTCTGCCATCCACTTTGTATCGAAGTTTGTATCTATACCACCTTACACTTTAAAACTATGTAGCTGACCAAAAAAAAAAAACTAAAACTAAAACTATGTATGACTAACCAAATTTGACTATATTTTCACCGTTAGAATAAGTAGTTAATAGAAAAGAAATTAATTCAATTAATAAAATTTAATTTCAATAGTTACTGTAAAATTATTTCTTTAACGACATATCAATTGAATTAATCACTTATTTTTAATAGCTTTAGTCCATTTAGTTAATAAAATAGAATAAATAATCAGTGATATTGATACTAATACCAGAGTGTGTCAGACTCCAGCTAACAGCAAATCATCCTGGAGAATCACCACCAAGCGAATGCATCTTTAAATGTGCAAGAAGACGAGCTCAAGTTGCAGAGAGTCACGACCACCAACAAGCTTATTATGGTTCATCCATAACTTCTTAACCAATTGCTGTCTGCTAATGAGGTACAGATATATGCAATACAAAATGGACCAAACCACTGACCCTATTTTTAATCTGTGAGATACAATAAATATTGCAGGAATGCTAAAACTCACTGTAAATGACTACTCACATTCAGTGAAGTAAACACACAGTGAGACTTTTACAACTTCGTATTGAGAACCTTACCTAATGTCTGGTATGTTCTAGGTGTTCTATCCGACGAGGAAGGACTAAATGATTTAGGGGTAGATTCCTCCTGAAGCGCAGCTAGAGCTGCCCTCTTTCTTTGCCTATGTTCCCTCTGTCTTCTTATTTTATCCTCTAATGCTGCTTTAGCTTTCTCAGCCAACTCAGCCCTGCTGAGAGCCTGTTCTGCACGAGCTCTGAGCTCCACAATTTTCACTGATGCAAATTCCAGCTCCTTTTTCAAGATTGCTAACTCTGACTGGCTTCCAACTTCCACTGCTGATGCTTGAACTTCATTACCCTTGTCAGCCTCTCTAACCAAGGATTTGCAGTCTTTCAAAGAGATTGTGATGTGGCCATTATTATTCTCATTATTTCTCTCTGTAGCTTCTGCCTCTGAGTGATCAGTTTGGGAAATCTCTATCTCCTGAGAAGGATTCTCAGGTTGGATCTCAGTAACATATCCAATCTTGTAAGCCAATCTATGTTCTCTTTGTTTTAATCTATGGTTCTCCTTTTTAACTTCTTCTGCCTCTAGAGCAAGCTGCTCAACTTCAGGATACAATCCAGATTTGATACTCTTCTCTCTCTCTTCAGCTGCCTCAAACCCTGCATATATTGACTTGCCTCCATGAAGCTGAGATTTCAGGAATGCAATCTCGACCTGTGCTTCAATCTCTCTCTCCTTGTTCATGTTCAGCTCTGCTTTTGCCTTCTGTAACTCACCTGTGACTGATGCAATAGTAATATTCAAGCCATTTATTTCTTCCTTTGCACTCATAAGCTCTTGTCTTAACTGATTCAATTCCATTTCTATTCCCTCAATGTAGACAGATTGATCCAAGATCCTTCTTTCCTTTAGTTCCGTGTCAGTGTGAAACTGGTTTGAGTCGTTTATGCCATTGGAAGCAAGTTCCTTTGATAAAACGAGTGCTTCATTAGCTTGCCTAAGTTCCAGCCGAAGAGAATCAACCAGTAGAGACTTTTCCATTGGCTGATTTTGTAATCCCTGCAGCATCTCTATTTGTTTTCTCAAATCTTCCAGCTGCTTTTGTGCTTGAGCAGTAACTTTGGTAGCTAACTCAATTTTTTTGTCTTTCTCAGACAGTATAGCAACTTTCTCTTTCTCAGCTTTAATGGCAGCAAGTTTTGACATATGAATGGCTTCAATAAGCTCCTTCACTTGCTGCTGGAGTTCTTCTTTTTGTTCCTTTCCAATGTTAAAGGCAGTTTCCAACTGTTGTGCATTTGCCAAGGCATTCAGTTCTGAATCTCTAGCAGCAACAAGTTCGGTTTCTTTGTTAAGCAGCTCCCTTTGTGTGGCCTTCAATTCACTTAAAACATGTGAAAGCTGGTCCCGGACCTTTGCAGTTTCCAAGTGCTGATCAGCCATCTCTTTCATCTTGGATTCAAGCTCATCTATACGAGCTCTGCTCTCTGTACATTCATTCATGTATTTGTTTCTTTCAGAATCAGACTTCTTCAATAGGGTAGACAATTCATAAGTCATCTTTTGGTTGTGTTCCAGGTTCACAAGTGCTTGCATATGTGCAGCATGCTTTGCTTCCAATTGTACCTTGCAGTTGGCCAATTCCTTTGACAATTTCTCAAGCTCCTGGTCGCAATCAAGCTGGGCAACAAATAAAGCAAGATAATGGCAGGAAAATCATGAAATCAGATATCGACATCTGATGACCATTACACAGACATTCATGCATGCTTAAACAGCATTCAATTAATCATATCAGCATGCAATGGGGAGAATATCTACCCGAGTGAGAGAGACTCATAATTGAATGTCATAATGTTAAGTGACTAGGCAACTGATTATGATACTCCAATATAAGTTATAACATGAAAAGTTGTCAGTGCCTACAGCACTACACTCTTACTTATCTTACCTTACTCTTATTAGGCTGATGTTTCTTCTGATCCCCTCTATCTCCAAACAAGGAGAGGGCAGTCCGGACCGGTTCTATTGGTTTAGTATCAATCTCACCCATAGTTTTGCCAGAGAAATATATGTCTTCCAGTGTCCCAAGAAATTCCAAACCCCAAATAATCTGCAACATTGGAAAAATAACACAAAAGTGATACTAAAATCCAAACTCACTTGGGGTTATCACATGCTAGTGCAGAGACACAAAAAGACGAACATCCATGCCATGAAGGCAAGGTAAAGAGAGAATCAAAGATAGAACTTCTCGACAGAATTTTCAACAATTAGGAAATTAAATATGAACTCAGTCATAAAAGGAAAAAAAAAAAGAACGTAATCTGATGTCTATATTTCATTTACAGATGTGTAAAAATCAGGTACTTGTTTAAAAATTCTATAAGATTATCATATCAAATGAAAGATATGCCACCAGGAAGAATGTAAGGTCCCCATTGTCAAAAATAAAGAACTAAATCCCAAGTTATCAAACATTTCTGAGGGGCTACTATGACTAACTATGAAATTTTACAATGCCCAGAATCATGACAAATATCTCTTATCTTTCTCTGGCACCTTTTACTGAGCACCCTAACGGCCCAAATATCAGAGAAGATAAAAAAATACCTGTAACTTAGGGATAGCAGGTTGGCAGAAAAGTGGGGGAGGAGAAAGCAGAGAAAATAGGATGAACGAGGACAAAAAGATAAAATTTCGCACGAAGGAACATTGGTTTCGAACGTTGTATTAATGGGTTTGGGTCTTCGTATTTCACGATGGTGTCCACTTTGTCTGGGACCATGAGTACAGAGGTTGCCGAAGTAATATTCGGTTTTTTATACCTCGAGCGGTGTGATCGAGGGGGAAAAAAACAACCATTGGTTGTGGTGTGAATTTCTTTATTTCCATGGAAAATGAAAATTCTTTGGTTTATTGTATCTCTGCGCGAGACAATCTGGCAAAGCTACTCTTTGCACATACGTCACAGTGAGTATTTACTGTATGTATTTTCTTATATGTATATGTATATCTGATTTGGTTCAATTTGACCACTCAACTTTGAATCAAACGGTATAATAAAAAAACCAGTTTACCTAATTTACTTAAGCATAACTTTACCATGTGTAAACTTCCTTTGTTTAATTTAAAAGATTTTGTAATATTTTCAATATGATCTAGACATAAGGAAGGATTTAGTGCATGGTTTTAAAAATCTATTTATAATATATATAAATCTTGATTTAGAGTAATCACATTTTTTCAATTCTCATTTTAAGTCACATTAGCAAATTTTAATTTGCCCTTCTAAACTTTTGATTAAGTGTCTTTTTATGTTTTCACTCCATTTCACAGCATTCTCAATTTAATTGTCGTTCAACTTACATTACAAGAAAAAAAAAATTATAGGTTTAGTAGCTAAACACAATCCTCACAACCACTTCCAATACAGGCTTTGCACATTCATTTTTGTTGTGATTTTCTTCACCAATTGTTGGTATAACTGCCACTAAAAATATATTTCCAACTATTACAATTGCTGTGAATTTAAATATGTTATTTTGAGGTAATGCAATAGCTCATGGTCATATTAAATAAGAAATTAAATTCATTTTTGATAACAATTAATAAAAAAGAATTATGCTTTTATTCCTGTTCAAAAAATGATTTATATAATTTTTTTTTATCATTCTATCTTTAGTAAACATTAAACAATCATTCAAGGCATAATTTTACACATTTTATTTACATGTTTCATGTTTCTCAACCAATTTTCACAATGCCACTTTGCTCGAGTGGTAAAACAATTGGAAAAAATGCATATAGACCCTTTTAATTATGAAATTTTCTTATTATTTCAAACTCAATGATTTACTAAAAATAGATCATTTCATTCAATATTTGTCAAAATTCTAATGACAAATTAATACTTTTAAAATTATTTTCTATTTCTTTTGTTTTTATTTTATCAAAATTTTAATAAAATTAAAGAAAAAATAACTATCAGAAACATATTAAGATTTGTTTTGTCAATTGGATTGAGATTACGGGTTCTGATTTGTTTTTGAAAGTGAGTTTCTTTTTCCCTTAGTTTTATTAAAATTTGTTAAAATAAAAATAAAGAAATAAAAAATAATTCTAAATTTATTAATTGAGTTTGTCATTAGAATTTTAATGAAAATTGGATAGGATGATCTATTTTAACAAATTATTAAGTTTAAGGACTAAAAGAAGATTTTATAGTTGATTATGCTTATTTGCAAACTACTAAAAGTTTTGAGGTTTATATACATTTTTTCCAAAAATATAATCACAATATTTTTGTGTGTGTATTGTCATGAAAATTATACTCATAATCCTTACAATGGCCTGAGTAAAGTAATTATGATCTGCTAAATAAAAAAAATAATACAAAAGCGAAAAAAGAACTACCAATTAATACACAAGTATTTAAAATCAAAATTACAGTAGATCAATACAAGAATCATTACTGTTTCATGTTTCAATTGATTTATTTTTGGATTTGGGTTCCATCGGTGCATCATGATTAGCTTAGGAAGAAGACCTTGCACTACGTAAGACGAGCCCGCTTCCTTTATATGAAACATGAAACGAAAGAATTACAGTAATTAAATAAGAAGTTAAGGCACCAAGTCACATATACAACAAAGTTCATAAAACAAGACCAAAACCTGATATATATCTAATTTAACTTTTAAAGTTAAATTACATACCGATATATTAATGACGTACGCAAATTCAACAAGCAAAACCCATACTACAGATTATGCATTTAATCACTCGATTTCGTGACGTCTCAATTTTCAATTTTGTGGATGCGAACTCTGATACCATGGACTTTCTCATCTATGTCTTTGTTTCGAACTTTTACATCAATTCATGAATAGTGCCTTGTTGAGATGCAAGCGAGAACAATGACATTCCGTTAAACTAATGACTCAAAACCCAAGCCTCGAACCCTACTTAGGAACTTTTCTCCAAAAACACCTAGGCAAGTGAATCTTCTTCTTCTTGTTAAATCTCACTAATTTTTTTTTTTTTACATACATATAAGACATCAAGCTTTAAAAGTTAAAATTCATACATAAGAATAAATATAATTATTGAAGCTCCAAGCAAGATTAATCCACAAATCACCTACACCAATAACCTCAATCTCGTCATTGAGATGAACCTTTCGCTTGTGTGTTACATTTCTCTACTAATGCGGCTTTCACGTTGCCTATCCTATACCATTGTCACAACAATACATAATTAAAAACAAAGTTAAGAAATAAGGTTATAGCATGGAAAAATATAATTATACATTATTGCTTATCTCTTCAACCTTTCCCTTGTGTGGGCTTTTGAAACCTCTCATATTTACTTCTATTGATTCTCAACTTCTATTGATTCCCAACCTTTTTTTTTTTCGCATTGTACCTTTGTCTTTGCTGAAGAATGACAGTGACCACGATTGATTTGCTGCTATTGATTCTCAACATTTTTTTTTTTTTGCATTGTACCTGTGTCTCCTACTGAAGAAAGAGAGTAACCAGATTGATTCTTGAAAGGTATTTGGCAACATTAGCTTCTCTAGAAAGTGTACAAGATTATAGAGCTCACAAAATAATTCACATATATTGTCATTTCATTTCTTTTCAATATTTTCTATAAATAATAGATATTATATATGATAAACACATAGGAATAAGGTGGCAGACTTTTAAGATAAGATAAAGTCATATCACCGTTAATACAGAGTCTTTGTATTATATTTAATCAAGGAAATCACGGTCGTTGAATGATTCATTCATTCCGTCCGGCCATCACTCCTGGCAACAGAGCAAGGCATGGCACAGGCAGCTTCCATATGACCGGACCTGCTGCACGAGAACTGCTTTCTGTATTCTCGCGCATCCATCTGGCGGCGGAGACAGCCAGCGCAGCAAGTTTGAACCGGAGAAAAGAGCCCAACCAAAGTAATTAAAGCAGATGCAATGAACGACAAAACAAGATCGGAGTTATACGGAATCAGATCTGCCGGAGAAGTGAAAAACCAAGAAGTAGATTTGAGCTGCAACCGATGTACTCATCCTAAACCGTAGCATCAACCATGTAAGTGTTCCAAGATAAGCAATCTTCTCCTTCTTCTTCTTCTGCGGAACGATGAATCCCTTTGTATATTTTCGGCAAATAGCAGGTGGCGGCGGCGAGCGCAAAGCAGAGCAGGGCTCAGTCTTAGAAACCCTACGTACCAAAGTGGCGAGGGTTGAAGGCAGCCACTGAATTTATGGTGTGGCCCAAGACCTCAGTGCGGCATGGTTGTCACTTGTCACACGTGATGATGGGGTCATCCCTCATCAGTGTCTGTCTTTGCCAAGTGCTCTGTACGTGAATCCTTCTCAAACTAAACTATGATTTTTTTTTTTTGGGTTCAATTCCAATTAACAATTCATTTCATTTCATTGGTATATTAAATTTAAATCTTATTTATGCATTGCCAAAGTAATGCTTAATACATTCTTAGCAACTTTAATATTAATTATATAATATATATATGTATATGGATATATGATTTGGTTAGGAGTGTCAAGGGATGGGGAGGAGATAATCGCCTTCAAGTTTTTATAGGGATGCGGGCATATGCGAGTATATGTGAATATTTAATAATTTAAAATAAAATTTTAAAACTATAAAAAAACATAAATAGAAAAAAATTTACATTATAAATCACAAAACTTTTGTTTAATAATTTTAAACACTTAAAAAATTAAAAAATATCACACATAATGTACTAAGTTTAGTTATATTTTATAATAATTAATTCACATAATTAAGGAAATTAATTATTATTTGAATGATATTAATTTTTTAATAATGTTTAACATTATTTACTCATTTATTAAAAAAATTTACTATAAAATAATAAGAAAATATTAATTCTCATATAATTTTTTTTAAAAAAATATGTATAATAATACGAACAAGTATAAGGCAGATATTATGATCCTTACATTGCCCCGTTTATCAAATGGGAATTTTGCCATGATACCCTCCCTAGATTTGCTTCAATTTATTTAACCTCTTAAAATAGAATTAAACGGTATAATAAATAAACCAAGTTATACCCAATTTACTTAGCACAACTTTATCACTTGTAAACTACCTTTATTATTTTAACTAATCTTATATATGTATTTTCAATTTGGTCTAAACACGAGGAATTGAAAGATTTAATTCAGTGTTTTTAAAAATTATATATGCTTGTTAAAAAAAAGGATTTGACTCCTTATAAATGATTCATTTTAAAGATAAAAGTAAGGAATTATAATTGTTATTATGAAAAAAAATCAACTATTAAGATCATAATCAAATACATGTATATGTATAATAAAATATGATATTGTTAACATTTACTTTATTAATTTTTCATCAACAATTATAACTTTTCACTTATTTTCTATAAAGTAAATCTCTTATTTTAAATAAGTTAAATTCTAAAAAATATGCTTCAACTTGGAGGAGACAAATTGTATTTTGGTGCATTATCATTATTTTTTTTTCTAAATAGTGGCAGTTAGTAATAGTAATTGGCATAAAATGAAATAATCGGGTAGGGTTTAGCATTTGTCCCTAATATAACGTGTGCTCTGTGATAATTTATGAAGAGTGTAATTTAATATATTATTAGTATAAAAATTTTTATGTTATCATTTAATTATGAGTTGCTAAATCATTTAAAAAATTTAACTAAATTAGCATGTTTGAGATAGTTTAATTATAGGAAAAAATTATTTTTTTAAAAGTTCTTTTAAAAATTTTTTGATTATATACTGTTTTGATTACAAAATAAGTTAATCTAAACAGACATAATAATTACTTAAAAAGTCAAATACTTGATAACATGTTATTGAATGATAATGTAAAAAAATTTTACATTAATAGTATATCAAAATTAAATTAATTTCTGAATCTTAAGTTGTTTGAACAGCTGTAAATATATCATGCAAATTTTTGTCATGTGATTTTATTATTATTATTTTGCATAAAATAAGAGGTTAAAAATTTATGTGAGGAAGGAAAAGACGTAAAAGATTAAAGTATGGATAAAGAGATCTGCAGATAAAAACAATTTTCGTAAAAATTCAATATCACTTAAATTATAATTTTTAATTAAATGTTTGAATTTAATTTTGTAAATTTAATTTTAATCACAAATAAATTTAAAATTTAAATAAAATGAGTTTGAATAATTGAAATATATTTGAAAATTTTCACGCCCTTAATTCATTCTCTTTCTAGTTGTTACTCTTCCGGTCTTCTCTCTTGGGTCCTGCATTGTGGTGTGCCTTTTCTCAGCCAGCAATGAGAGTTAAAGCTGCGACTTGCTGATATAACTTAAGGAACATGACAAAACGCGAGAGAATCTTCAGTATTTAAAGATTAAAATATTTTTTTATTATTTAATAATAATCATATCAATTTTATAATAATAATTATTTACTTAAAATAAAAAAATTTATTTAAAAACAGTAATATTCAATAAAATATATAAAATTGTTATTAATTTTTTTTTCAAAACTCAGCTAATAATTAAAATTATAAAAATTAGAACATGAGGCAGCAAATAAGATAGTTGGACCATCTATTTTTCTCTTATTGCGACGTAAAACCGCTGCTCATTAATTTCACAATTATTATGATATTAATTTTAATTTTAATTTATTATTATTATAATTTTTTTTACAATTATCAAATTATGTATTATATATTATTAAAAGAGTTCAAAATTTTTAAGTATATTGTGAAACTCATTTAATGATTCAATAATATATAATTATGATAATATAATTTTTTTTTATTTTGATTATGAATCACTATTAAATTTTAAGATAATAAATATAATCATTGAATATTAAATTCTAAGACAATAAAATACTTGATTATATGATTATATTTGATTTTTTTTTGTCTATATGATTATATTTGTTTTACACAATTAATACTATTTATTATTTAGGTTGAGAAGGAAATTGATTATTTGGTGACACAACAAAACTCGAGCGCCATCTTCACCGGGTCATAGTGAATATTTATCCATGTATTTCTTATATGTATATGTATATCTCATTTGGTTCAATTTGAACACTTAACCTTGCACCAAAAACGGTATAATACATAAACCAGTTTACCTAATTTACTTAAGCATAACTTTACCATGTGTAAACTTCTTTTATTTTAATTAAAAACATTTTGTAATATTTTCAATATAATCAAAACATGAGGAAGGATTTTGTGCATGGTAATAAAAATCTATTTATAATATATATAAATCTTGATTTAGAGTAATCACATTTTTTCAATTCTTATTTTAAGTCACATTAACAAAGTTTTACCCTTTTAAACTTTTCATGGAGTGTCTTTTACATTTTTACTAAGGGTGAAAATAGGCTAGGCAGCCTGGCCTGCGTTAGGCCTGACCTAGCCTAATTTATTTATAATTTAAGTTAAGTTTTAAACTTTCTTTAAAACCTATTTAATTAAATAGGCTTGATCGATTCTCACTCCTAATTTTCACTCCATTTTACAATGTTCTCAATTTAATTGTCATTCAACTTACATTACTAAGGGAAAAAATTATAGGTTTAGTAGCTAAACACAATCCTCACAACCACTAGCAAAAAAGGCATTGCCAAATGATCGGCATCTGAGTTACCTTCTCTATATGCATGAAGCACTTCAACAAACCAATTTCGGTTTAGTAACAATTTGATCTTACACAGCATATTAGAAGTGTCAAGAGTCCTAAGTTTTTCACCTTTTATCAAAGAAACAAGAACTTGGGAATCACTTTTGAGTTGAATATATTAAAAAATTCAAAGTTATAACTATTATTATGAAAAAAATCAACAATTGATATCATGATAAAATACATGTATATATATATAATAAAATATAATATTATTAAAATTTATTTTTTTTTAATTTTTTATCAATAATTATAACTTGCTACTTTTTTTTTAAAATAAATCCTTTAATTTAAAGAAGTTATAATTCCTAAAAAAAATGCTTCAACTTAGAGAGGACAAATTATATTTTGGTGCTTTATCATCAATGCTTTTTTAAATAGTGGTAGTTAGTAATAGTAATTGGCATAAAATGGAATAATCGGGTGGGGTTTAGCATTTGTCCCTAGTATAACGTGGTTAGTGATAATTTCTGAATTTTAAGTTGTTTGGACTGCCGTTAATATATCGTGCAAATTTTTGTCATGTAATTTTATTATTATTGTTATTATTTTGCATACAAGAGCTTGAAAACTTATGCGAGGAAGGGAAAAAATAAAAGACTAAAGTACGGATAAAGAGATTTGGAGATAAAAACAATTTCCCTGAAAATTTAATATCACTTAAATTATAATTTTTAATTGAATGTTTGAATTTAATTTTGTAAATTTAATTTTATAAATTAATTTTAATCACAAATAAATTTTAAAATTTAAAATGAGTTTGAATAAAATGGATTATATTTAAAAAATTCACGTCCTTAATTTATTCTCTTTTTGGTTATTACTCTTCCGGTTCTCTCTCTTGGCTCTCGCACCGTCGTGCGCCTTTCTTAGCCAACAAAGGGAATTGAAGCTGCGGCTTGCTGATGTAGCTTAAGGAACATGACAAAACCCCACTAATTAAATTTATAAAAATCAGTTCATTAGGCAGCAAATAGAACGGTTGGAACATCTATTTTTCTTTTATTTCGACGTAAAACCGCTGCACATTAATCTCACAACTAATATGATATTGACTTTAATTTTGATTTATTATTATTATAAAAAAATTTATATTATCTTCAAATTATATATCTATATTAGTAAGTTTTTATTTGGTATATATTTTTAAGTAGAAAGGAAAAAAAAAGTCTAATAGTTGGGTTTATTTCTTATCTAGTATCTTATAATTTGATTTTTTCACTTTACTCATATTAAAATCAAATGATAAACCAAGTAATTTTATATTTATTTACAAGCATTTTTATCATTTCCCTTGATGAAACCAACCAAAGGAAGGGAAACTTTCCTCTTATTCTTCCCTCATTTCTGTTCTTTTCTTTTTTGAATACACTCAGAGTATCCTTTCATCCAGACGGTGAAAGACTAATCTCCCATCCTTCGGTCGTATCTCTTGCGAGGGAGGCCTACTAACAATGCATGTTTCATTCACATTTACTAAAAATCGAACCTTAGACATAATACTTAAAAGACCCAAACCACTTCTACTTGTTTTCTTTTTTATTATATTCTTTCTTTTCCTTTCTTCTCCATAATACTAAACAAAGTATAAAAGATCAATTAAATTCAAAACTTTTAAGTAATTGTTATTATATTTAAATTTATTTAATAATATAATAATATATAATTATATGATATTATAAAATATTTTTTATACTAACAACGAATTAATATTAAACTCTAAGACAATAAAATGCTTGATTATATTATTATAATTTTTCTACACAATTAGTTAATACTATTTATTGTTTAGGTTGAGAAGGAAATTGATTATTTGGTGGCTCAACAAAACACGAGTGACATCTTCACCGGGTCATAATAAATAAACATTTAAGCTTTAATATTTTACTTAATTAACTAACAAGATATTTTCATTCTATCTTTTCTTTTACCAAAACAAAACATCAATCTTCTTTATTCAGCCAATATATAAAAGGATTTTAATTTTAATCAATTCTTAATATAAAAGTATTTGTATTATCGTTTAATTATATACTGACAAATTATTAAAAAAATTTGATTAACATGTCAAATTTTTTATCATATATCAACTCTTAATTAGATGTTAATATAAAAATAAAAAAATAAGTTAAAATTAAACTCTATATGGAATAACTTCACAAAGAACATTAATTTTGTTAACGCAAAGTAGACATAATTCATGCTGATTGAAGTTGATATAATGCTTGTAGCCTAGCTAGGGACACGCGTTCAATTTTAAAGTTTTGGAGAGTACGCAAGACTCTGATTCAAATCTTGTTATTTGAATTAGTGATTGTAATATATATATATATATATATAATATATATATATATATATATATATTATTTTTCATAAAGGAGGTTGTAAATTATTTTTTATATAATTATTAAGTTATAAATACTATTTATTTACTGATAGTTTTTGTAAATATGTGGGTTACTTTTTTTTTATATTGACGATTACACATAAGGCGTGCTGTTATTGTTTGTCATGTTTCATAGCATAATGAAGCTCACATCTCACATTAAAGCGTGATTGAATGTGAAGTATCACCCACCTCTTCAACAGTTGTAAGCATAACTTCAATGAAATTGCTATTAATTTTGATTAAAAGGCAAGCTAAGTAGCTAACTATAATTTCATTACTTTGAAAAAGCAATCAAGTATTGGTATAGTGAAAATAAGTTAAGTCTCTAAATATAAAAATTGCGATTTAATTTTTTAAAATCGTATTTTATAAGGGGGTCATATCACTCTTAGTGATGTGGAACGATTTAAATACGTTGAATTCTAAAAGAATACTCTTAATTAAAAAAAAATGAACTGCCAAAATTATTATATATATCTCTTCTTTTATTTTTTAGTATTGTGGTAACCGGTAAGGTAATGTTCACATCAGCTTGCACGTACCTCCATTGTCATTTAGGGAGAGGGGTGCAAATTAGCACTTACAAACTGCAATTCTAATTTACACACAATTATAACACACAAGTTAGAGAATAGAGATACGTTGCTAGCACACAATTTTCCTCTCTTTTTGGAAGAGTGAGAAATTGAGAACTGGCAATTAAAGCAGAAGGAAAATGGACAAAGCACTCACTAAAGTGGGAACCTTTTGGATCTCCAAGAAAGCCAAGGAAGAGATTTCCAGCATAACCCACGACCTATCTGTATGCCTCTGTGTGTCTCTTGTCTCTTTTCTCACTGTGTCTGAAAATTTTCGTTTGTTTAGGCCACCTTCAAATCTTGATTTTCTCTTATTACTTTGGAAAAATGCTAGAACTACAAGATTTGATACATTTTACATGCAACTCCTTTCTGGGACTCTCATAGCTTTTGAACCTGAATTGAGACTGAGAACCTTGACTTAAATAATTATGATATAGAGTGTCTGTGCCTCTTTCTGTATCATCCTCGTTCCATTATTCTTGCAATTGTCATGTTTACATTATTGGTAGATACTCTCTGTTTTTTTTTGAATGTCTTACTCTTATCTCACAGGCAAGATCTGAGAGTATCTTCGACGAAGAGGGGATAAAAACCCAGAAAATGACAAATAAATGAAAGTGTGGAACAGAGCTAGCCACATTTGAAAACTGAAACTCATAGTTAACTGGTGACTTTGAAACTACGGGGAAACAATTGTGGGTCTATTGATTCTTCTGAAAATAAATGATTGAATCCACTTCACCTATATTTCTAATTGATATCAGATATATTGATTGTTGTGGTGTAAACCTCTTAATATTTGTGCTTGCAATTTCAGTCTTTCTCAAATACTGTTGAAGAGAAGGCAAAATTTTTCATCAACAAGCTGAAAGGTATTTGGTATTTCTTCACAACATTTTGGCACTTGTGGTTCGAATATTAACATGTTTTGACTGATACTCGCTGGAATTGCTTTATAATGTTTAATGTAAGTTTTAATTGTTAAGATCCATGATTCTGCTGGGAAGATTTGTCAACAATTATGACAAGTATTTTTTATGGTGCTGGTCCTGCAACAAGTGAGGAAATTGCCGGGGTTTATTTAGTGGACACACAAAGGCTTAAGTTTTGAACCTTTGCCTAGTGTTTCTCTGGCTTTTTTTCTTCCTTGTCTCAGCATCTGCTTCATTTGAGAGTCCACCTTTCAATTTCTTAAGAATCCCAGCCAGTCATACTACCTGATAGTATTTTGCATAGTTGTCTATTCAATTTCATTTAACCTTTTTTATTAGGAGTAATGTTACTAACCACAAGAATGTAGAGATTGACCATTTACTTATCCAAAAGTCAATAAGCATGTCAAATAATTTTGTACAAAATCATTCTAATTATATGGCATTTTCCTTCTTATTAGACACTTAGGTACTTCTTCAAAATTTAGCCAAACTTAATCCTTCCTTATCTTGTAAAGCTATGCGGCGGGTGACTGGTTGTTGTTCTCCCAAAATTACTCATTATTTGGATCTGTTCATTTGGTGCCATCGTGATTATTAGGTTGAAAACTTTGTAATAACTACTTTTTTTTTTCCCTTCAACTCTACTCAAGACTCGCATAATTGTGAATTAGCAATAATTCGTTGACATAATTGTACATTTCTGAAAAGGTGATGCTACACATACAAAAATCAGATAAATAAAAACTTAAAACTTGCTTTTTAGTTATTGGATTCACATTAACACTTTTATGCACTCAACAGCTTCATCCAGTAATCATAGTTTTTAACTTCTGATCTTTTTGAAGATTCTCTCTTAGTATCATCTTTTACAAAACCGAGGTTGGAGAGATGGGTGAAAAAAGAATAATAATGATTAATGTTAAATAGTAACAATTAATTACTATTAACTATATTTAACCCATTTTTTTGCTCATTTTTTCTTGTAGGTAAGTCACTGAAAGCCTTACCAGATCTCCTTCGAGAGCACAACCTTCCACCTGGTCTGTTCCCCCGCAACATAACATGCTACGAGTTCGACGAATCAAAGGGGAAGCTGATGGTGCACTTGCCCTCCCCCTGTGAGGTGTGCTTCAAGGACTCGTCCATCGTAAGATATGCGAATCGCGTCAAAGGGACGCTGTCGAAGGGGAAGCTCGCGGTCACAGACGGAATGAAGACCAAGGTTCTGGTGTGGGTCAAGGTCACCAGTGTCGCCGTCGAGAGCTACAAGTCTGACAAAGTGTGGTTCACCGCTGCTGGTGTGAAGAAATCGAGGCCCAAAGATGCCTATGAAATGCCCCGGGAAGCCATTAAGGCGGAAGAATTTTGAGCTGCTCTCTGTGTATCATGCTTCAATTGAGTCGTGATCCGCATAGTCTTATTAATTAAAACAATATTATTTTTTCTCGAATATTATTTAGTTTACCTTACTTTATATCGTAACACGACAGTTTACATTCACATGTATTATGAAGTATCTATTGTTTGCAAAGGTTTGACATTATACTTTTGCTAATTAATGTGAAAGTATAGTGCATAATGAAAACTCTAATAGTTGTACAAGTAGTATATCTTTATATTTTCCACTTATATATATATATAATTTCACAATTTCCAAGCAATTTAAATTAACTAACAAATATTTTATTTCTTTCACAAAAAATAGAAAGTAAATATATTTTCTTGGTGCTTTCAACTTTTTTTTAAAAAAAAAATGGTATTAAGGATGTGTTATTTTAATACTAACGCTTAGGATACAAATGACTGGGATTTCATGAGGTAGACAGAGTTTTACCCAAAATATCATTTCTAAAGATTTTTAATCTTTAAAAGGATAGATGCCAAGGTCTCTTTGAGGAAGGATGATTATCATGCAATACTACTAATTGAATGATGATTCAAACTCTTGTATATGAAAATATAAAGTCTTATCAAAATTTCTAAAATCAGTTGAGCTTAATGCTTTGATGACCAAAACAAAAAAAGTTGAGCTTAATGCTTTCAACATAATCGACACATAATAACAATTTATATATCACCTACTAATGAGATATTTTAATAAAATTTAAAAACAAAACTTTTTAGGATGTACAGATCGAACTTACTAATTGATTTTTGTTGGGCTTTGTTTTTGGGTCAACATTGATTTTTGTTGAGCTGGTCATCGAAATGGGCCTTTTGGCGCACTTGATGGGCCAAGCCGAATGTTAGCGTTTACTTGACGCAATTGTTTATTTATTTATTTTTAAATAAAGATCCAACGATCACCGTTACACTAAATCCGACGGTCCGAAACACACAACAAAATCTCCCAGATATGCATTGCGGGAAAAGAAAAATGAAGCCCTAGATAGGTGCGATTACAATTCTCAGAATATTTACAAGATATAATAAATCTATATATATATCTATACATCGTCTTGCTCGACTCCGCCCCTCCGGAGTCTGTGGAGTTGAATTGGTGAGTTCGAGCTAAGAGAAGGAACGAGTGGAGCCATGTCGGACGAGGAGCACCACTTTGAGTCGAAGGCCGATGCCGGAGCCTCCAAGACGTACCCTCAGCAAGCCGGCACCATCCGCAAAAACGGCTACATCGTCATCAAGGGCCGCCCCTGCAAGGTCCTTTCCCTTTCCTCCCTCCATCCCTTGTATTTTCCATGATTCCGCTTTCTTGCATTTGTTTCCCGGAAAATTTGAGGAATAAAATTGCACGGATTCAACCCGGAAGATCGATTCCGGTGCTGTTTTTGAAGGACTATGATGATTTCATCCGGGCTTTAGTTATTTATTTTGCTGAACCCTAAATTAGTTTGATTTAGAAATTTCCTGCTCTTTTGGAGCCACGACTCTATCACAGTCCATCGTATTTTGTAGTTTGCTTCTATCTTGCTGATAGTGATTGATGTGGTCACGATTAATGCATTGGTTTTCTTGTATCTTGTAAGCATGCGTTGGATGATTTGGCCTTCTAGATCTGTCCTATGTGCTTCATTGTTTATGGTTATGTAATTACATTACATAGACTCTACTGTGCGAACCTAATTTTGGTCTTTTGGTAGTTGCTGCTTGTGTTGACGTTCTGGTTATCATAATAGAAAAAAGGTTAAAATAATAATTAATTCGGTCTCTATAGTATTTTTTTGGATATCAGTTCTTTCAGTTGGATTTTGATCTAGTGAAAAATATAAAGACAGATACCTTAACGATAGAGACCAAAATCTAAATTAGTGAAACTATAGGAATTGTATAAAAAAAAATTACAAGGACCAAATTCCAAGTGAAGAACTTTTGATATTGGTGGTAAAAAATCCAATATCTCCCAAAAGTTTTTTTTTGTTTGCAGATGCTGGTCTATGTCCATCTGACATCCTTTTTTCTATTTCAATTTGTGCATCCCTTGTGTGTTACTAAGTTAACTGATGACTTGTATCTCTTAAATTTCAAACTAGTGCATCTAAACTATTGGTGTTGTATGACTTTGTTTTTGTAAACATCGATTATGAAATTGTGTATTTTGATTTATAGATGTGGATTTATTCCTTTTTTTTTGTTAATTATTTTGATACATATCAATGAATTCTTTGTTGACAGGTTGTTGAAGTTTCAACTTCCAAGACTGGTAAGCATGGTCATGCTAAGTGCCACTTTGTTGGAATTGATATTTTCACTGCCAAGAAGCTTGAAGATATTGTGCCCTCTTCCCACAATTGTGATGTATGCACTTAACTATGTTTTGATTGTTTTCATTTCTATGATTTCTTTCTTCATAATACTTTACCCAGAACATTGATATTTTTGTAATTTTTCTTGTCAGGTTCCCCATGTCAATCGTACTGACTACCAGCTGATTGATATTTCTGAGGATGGATTTGTGAGTTGCTATTTCTGTTAACACTTTCTTTGATTCACCCGGTAGTCTTGCTTCTAGCTTCTGAATGTATGTGTGTTATGATTAAACGATGTTGTAGGTGAGCCTGCTTACTGAAAATGGGAACACCAAGGATGACCTGAAGCTTCCTACTGATGAGAATCTGCTTTCTCAGGTTTGTACAAACCTAATGCTCTTTATTATTGTTTTTTCTGTTGGATTCACAGCCTGCAAGCTTAGAGCACTTTGTTTGGGCATTGTCTGTTTTCATTTTCAATAAAAATAGAAAACTTGTTTGAAAATGTGTTTAGTTGTGTTTTACCGAAAAATGTTTCCTAGGAAACATTTCTTAAAATGAGACCAAATCTAAAAACAGCAAATAGTCGTTTTCATTGTTTTTGGAAAGAGGAAGCTAAAACCATGATGTCAACTTTGTAATTTTAATTGCTATAATTATATTAACCAAACATATTTTTCAAAATTTGAAAAATCTGAAAAGAAAATCATATCCAGGAAATGAAAATAGAAAATAAAAACAGAAAACTTGTCCTCAAAACAAACAGACTCTTGTATCCCTCAGTGCTTTTTCTATTTCAAATGCTGCCAATGCCTTCTGTTTCCCTATTTATTACCACAAAAATGAAGCCTTATTCCACTAGGTTTGGTCCGCTACATAGAACAGTCAATGCCATTGGGCTTTATCAAAAACTAAATTTTCTTTTAAAACAATTTAAAGTATTTTTTTAATGGTTTCTCTCGAAGTTTTCTCAGGTCTTCCTCTATTATTTAATCAAACTATCTACCATTTGAACCATTTTTGTCATTGGAGCCTCTATTGGTCTTTTTCTCACATGATCTTAGACAAGTTTCTGTCATCCTCTCATACTCTAACTTTCTCCTGAACACATTCATTCTTAATTTAATCTTTTCTTGTTTGTCCCCTCATCTAGCTTATCATTCTCCTCTCTATTATACTTTTTTTTGTTATTCTTGGCACTTCACTGTCCAATACCATAGAGCTATCTCTGTATTATTGCTGTCCCTTAGAATTGTCCCTTGAGCTTGATAGACACTTTGTGATCAGAAATTATGCTTGAAGCATTTCTCCATTTCATCCACGCAGCTTAAATATTGTGTTTTCTGTGCCAATCTGTCCATCACTTTGTAAATTGGATTCAAGATATCTAAACTTTGAACTTGTATAATTTGTTCATCAATTTGCATGTCAAAACCATCACTAACTTGCATCTTACTATTCTGTTTTCTTCGTACTTAACTATATCACCCACAGAAAACATGCGTTGGGGCTACATCCATTCAAAGTTGACATGCACAAATTGTTATAGCCTTGTCGGAAAATCTTTTTGTTAGACTTCTGAGTTTGCACATTATTTGTTGGCTCGTCTTATACGCTAACGAATTCTTTTCTAATCTGTAGCCTTTCAAGGGACTACTACTGTTCATCTGTTTATTGATTGTTTTTATTTCCTCTAACTAGATATATATCATTTTTTTCGCCCCTGCAGGTAAAGGATGGATTTGCTGAGGGTAAGGACCTTGTTGTTTCCGTTATGTCTGCTATGGGTGAGGAACAGATCTGCGCCCTGAAGGATATTGGGCCAAAGAACTAGCTTCAATTGCTGACAGTTTGTTGTTTCCATTTAAGCCAAGATATTTTTGTCAACCTTTATGACGTTTTGTTCGAGACCGTGCTTACTGCTTACAGACTCTAGTCAGACGAGTCTTCCCGATGGTGTTGTTTATGGGTGTGGTGACACAAACTATATCACAATTTTCTGTTTTTCTCCGATGCCCTGTGACTTTCTTCTAAGTTACAAAGTAGGAGTTGCCTATTATCAGAAATTATCTTTATTTTGGCTGCAGTGATGAAAAACTATATACTAATATGAAATACGAGTGTGGTCAATGGGCATTGAAGAAATGAGGTTTGGTTGTATATTTTTTCCTTCTCTCAAGGTTCATGTTGCAATCGGTGAGCAACCACAATTTTTTTTGTTTTTCGAGATTGGCAAACTCGACCAAAGGCTCAGCCTTTGTACAAATTGGTAAACTGTCTCGCAAAACTTGAGGATTTGGTCAAAATCCTTCAAGAAGTCACTAAGAAAAGCAGAAGTACTAATAAAAACGTATGGGTTAATTTAAAATCAAACCGAAAGTACTACCTTTGAGCAAGAATTACATTCTCCTGCAGTCTCGGTTCACGGTCTATTACTTAGGCCGAATTATGGGGGGATTTTCCATGGGTTGAGATTGGCTCGGTCCTTATATTGTTCTGGAAGCTGATTCCAAATTTGTGCTTTTATTCGTGGCGGAAGGCCCTGTGGACTGTGGAGTCCCATCGTTGTTCCTCCCTTGTGTTTGCAAGTCATTGCTCAAGATTGGGCTGTGCACTGGAATAATACCTATTTAGGGAAGAAAATCCGTTGCTAAGCATGATCATGATCTTCAGAGTGGTTCCAAAAATGTTAAACCTTACACATTATTTTGTGTTATATATATAGACACACACACACACACACACACACACATTTTGCATTATTTTTCTTGAGTTTAATTTTGATTTATTATTATTATAAAAAATTTCACACTATAATTGAATCATGATTATCATTAAAAGAATTTATATTTTTAGTAGATTAAAATTAAATTTTCACAAAAATTAATAAACTTAATTACATGTAGACTTATCTTACTTTTATTTATGATCATCTCGTGAAACTTTTTTTTTATGTGACACCCTCTGCAAGTATTGAAAGTAACTAAAAAAAATTAAGATAATGTGATATTAAAAATCATTGCCCTTAATGTTGAGACCAACAATTTGGAGAAAAAAAAAGTGGTGCTCCATTAACAATTATTTTTTTTGGTAAATTCCATTAACTATTATTCATACATATACAAACTCAAAATTGTAAGTATTAAATTTATTTATAAAATTTATATCAAGGTTTAGTTTTGTATAATTATATAATATAATTATATATGGATGACGGATTGTCTTAAAATAATTTATCCATACTAAATTTTTTTTCCTTTTTATTTTTTACATAAAAGTGAGAATTTGTTGGCTGCGTCAATGCAAAATCCTCCTCCCTGTTCTCTTTTTTTCCTCTCTACTGTTCACCGATCAGCGAGAGAGAAAGTGAGCAGGGATGAGTTCCTCGCCAAATCGTTCTCGCGGCGGCGGCGATAGCAGCGGCGATAACAGACCGAGATTCTTCGACTCAAAGACGAAGAGCATTTGCTGGGCCAAGGCTGATATTGTGCCCGGCCGTCATCCAGAGAGGTGGCGCAAAGACGCTGCCGGTAACATTGTCTGCAAGCGTTTCTTCAACTGTCTTGGTTGCCTCTGCTTTGAGTACGATCACATCGTTCCATTTTCCAAAGGTTCCATTTTTTCCCTCCATTTTCGGTTCAATTTCATATTAAGCCATTAATTTCTTCTGGGTCGTTCTGATGATTCCTGGGTTTGATTTTTCTGGGTGATTTTCTGTGGGTATTGTACTTGGAAAATGTGGCTTATTGAGGTCCATTAGGGCCTATGGTTTTATTTGGTGTCCGACTTCGTCATCATATTTTGGGGAAAGAGAACAACTTGGGATGTAGAAGTATAACTGCAGATAGAGCTAAATACTAGTGAAATGTAATATCAACTTTTTGAATTGATTTAATTACTGTCTCGGATCATGGATAAGCAGAGAACCAGTATTTTACGTGGCAACTGATAGAAAATTGAGATAGAAAAGAAGACTTCCATGTCTTTTTATATTTTGCACAGTACGAAAGAGCAGATAGTGGGTGAGGATATTGGGGAAATAATTAGGTAGACTAATCCGTCTGCACATATGAGAAGTAGTTAAAATCAGATTCTGGTGAACAAACTGCAATCTCCTTTTTTTCATGGATTAATGTGAGGATTCTTTTTTGGCCATTAATAATGGATGAATTAAGAACTCTAGGTTTATGATTGGCAACATACAGGAAAATAAAGCATAATGAAGGATCCATTTTGGCAGAAGAATTTTTCATCTGACTAAGATGGTTTGGTTCACTGTTGTTACTGATGGACGATTGGACTGTGTAGAAAATAATAGAGTAAGTTGTCGTTGTCAGAGAGTACCAACTCCGGAAGATATTTCTCTGAATGTAGTTGATTCCATTTTGTTTTAGAAAGGATTTAGTTAATCAATGACAAAAAACTGGATTTGAGGCTGAAGTTGATTACACATAACAGACACAGAATCGTGTTCAGTGGGGAAAAAAAAGCTGATGAATAGTGAAAGAGAACTGAGGACTAGGATCTTAAGTTTTTACAAGAAAAATACATGGTACATTTTGATTTCTATAGAAGTTGTTCTTTGGGATGGTTCATCTTTTGGGCTCTCTGTAAACAGAAGTCACCCTTCACTTT
Organism: Castanospermum australe; assembly: GCA_019955255.1. Taxonomy (NCBI): domain Eukaryota; kingdom Viridiplantae; phylum Streptophyta; class Magnoliopsida; order Fabales; family Fabaceae; genus Castanospermum; species Castanospermum australe. The sequence continues at coordinate 234,485 of NSJW01000125.1, read as the reverse complement.
CACATATAACCCGTTATTAATTGTGAGGTAGATGTTTCTTCCCTTTCTAAAATTCTTGTAATAGAATAAAAGCTTGTGTTTTTAACTTCAGGGTTTATCATCAATTGAACTTACAATATGGATTGATATTTGGTAATTTGATAATTTGTGTTGTAGGTGGTGAATCCACAGTAGATAATTGTCAAATACTTCAAACAAGAGTGAACAGATTCAAATCAGACAAATATGATATTGATTCAGCTCAACTGAAAGGCTACTCTTGTGAAATTGATTTTACTGGTATGCATGCTTCTTCGTTGGTCTTTCTTTGCATTGAACTTTTGTCCTTTCACCTATTATGTGTTTTACCTATCGTTAGCTTTTGGGAGTCCTTGATTCAATTCTGTTCATCACGGGGGAACGAAATGTTAGTATTATTTAGTAACTGAAAATCTCTTTTTTCATTCCAAACCCCAGTCCACCTTCTCTTAATAAGATTAGAACTTGGAGCCTTGTAGTTGGAGAACCCAAAATTCAATATGTTAATAGATATTATGATTTATTTCAATTGCAGGTTTTTGCATTTTATAGATTGTGTCTATTGAAGAGCATCTGCAAAATATTTTTATGATTGTCTCCCTTGCTTATATGTTGATGGATTTATAAAATGCTTTACAAATTTATGTGCTTCAATTGCAGGTTTAGATGCTTTCACTTGCATCCTAGAAATGCTCTTGCCACTGTTTTGTTTTTTTTCTTGTAGTTTGGAAGGATTCTGAATTATAGACTTCTCCACCATTCTAAGAAATAATAAAAATATTTATCTGAAATTCTCTATTCCATTTATGCTTTTCTTGATTTCTTTTGTGAATTTAGTTTACGCTGGTTTTGTATGAAGCTTCGGGAAGGTTCATTTATTTACTGCTGGGTTCTTGTTTCATATAACATGTAGCCATGCAAGTCAGAAAGGTACTAATAATCATGAGAATGGATAAAGATGGACTGATAATGAGGAGGGCATATGGGTTGCTGTCTCACTTCCTTTTGACTTTATATGGTGCATGTGAATATGGTCATGGATGGATTTTATTTTTTGGCCAGATCTACATGTTCATAACTTCATATCGATCCAGGAAATGTATGTTTAAAGCCAATGCTTCACTGAGATTGAATTCATTAAGGAGGACATGCTGTTCTAGTTACTGTAAATTGCTAATTTCCATCGTGAGGATCTCCAATATTAGCTGGCTATCTTTATTATGATGGATATTAAGGGGATTGATTGGCAGCCACTCTCCCTCCCCTATTGTTGTTAGGATGGAAATTTTGCTTACTGTGCCCAGTTAGAAGAATTTCGTTACAAAAGCTAGGATCTTATTCTGTGTTAGATACTGAGAGGTAACCCATACTTCACTTGTATGTTGAAGTCATATATCTACTAGACTACTAACAATTAGTTTTAGATATAATGTTGTGCATGGAAAGTATGATAGTTGCTCAAATTTCTCCCAATTCGTGAGCTCTGTCATGTTTCATATCACATAATCTTATAGTTTTGAACAAATAGCAGATAAGGAGCTTGATATAATAGAGATGGCTGTTTATGGCGATGTGATCCGGCCAGGAAATCAGTGTCGTTGCAGAACTATTGCTGAAAAGCTTGGCAAATCCAAGTCGAAAGGTGACACAGCTGCGTGCAAGTTGCCATACGAGGATGAATCCAAGTTGTAGCAAACAACTTTACAAGATACATGTAGTATTCAAAAACAAATTGTGAGAATTGAGACGGTTTATCATTTGCTAAAGCTTGAGGTCATTCCAAAAGGTTAGCGCAAACCTGCTAAGCGAGTAGATTTTATTGTTGACGAGCTCCCTATTTTGCAGCATCTGCCTTTCATCAAGTTCTTTAGGATGTCTAATTTACATCTCATCCTCTGTGACCCAGGACATCTTAATGTTCTTGAGTAATGATATTTGAACACCCTTTTCACATTTATTTTGTTACCATTAATCTTTGGTCAGATACCATTTATATAATGTAAAAGAAAAAAAAGTAATGCAAGCCACATGTAGATGTTTCATACCAGCATCTGTGACCCAGAGATGTATAATGTGGATTCAAAATTGTTATTCTTACATTTCAATCTTACACTTTTTTCATACACTTACTTTATATAATAATAAAGAAGAGTGAGAAATTTAATTTTTGTTTTACTTTTCTCTATTTTCTTTTTTTTTATAATAAAAAAAAGGTGTATGAAAAAGGTAAAAGATTAAGGTGTAGAAATAATATAGTTGAATTTGGTTTAGCATGTCTTAGCGATCAGACTGCATTGCAGTCAACACCTATTAAGTATGAAATAAAGGGCCATCAGCTGCTGGCAAATTGATTCGGATTGACATAGAATTTGACATATTTAAATTAGTTTATTTTGTGTTTAAAAAATTTTGGAAACCAAAATGTCATAAAAAGAACTTTTGACTGAAAAATTATTTGCGTAAAAGTTAAGCAAAATCAAGGATATGCTTAATCTAAGAAAGAAAAGTAGACTTGGATTGAATTTGAGGTTGTCTCCCTCTGTTATTTAATAAAATTTAGTGAGGTTCAGCAATGTGATATTCTGACGTGCAAAGCCTTTTTAGTAGATCTCTTTCTCTTGGGTTAGTTCCCCAAGCAGGCAAGCACCACCAACTAGATTAGCTACATAAATAAAATAAAATATAAATTTGAAGTAAATCTGGGGAAGTAAGAAAATGTCAATGCCAGCAATGCATAAGGCAATTTGGAAAACTATTATTTTGTAGATTTAATGATCGAACATTTTCTGTTTTTTGAAAATTAAGAATACGAATTGTGGTGGGCTAGCCAGTATATACGAATTACCTTAGGGAAATGGGCTGGCTCTGTCTAGTCCACATGTATATTTATTATATGAGCCATTCATATATTATTAATTTACCCCAACTTAATATGGATTAGAGTTGAAGGAAAAAAAAAAAGAAAAAAGAAATATATGGATTGGAGTTAGTTTATGGGTCAGCCTACTTAAAAATTAAAAGAATCTAAAAACTAAAATTTTGTGTTGGAAAGAAAAGCTAAAATTTTGTAAATATTCGTTAATTTACTGCAAAGACTTTGAATAAATTAATAAAGTATTAAAAATTCATAGAAAATTTAATAGTTATTTAATTATATAATTAAAAATATTAATTAATTGTTTTTCATGACCATATAATGTAAGCCTTAGCTTCTGATGGGTCAGGCCAAAAAAGTCCACTTGTCATGAATACCATTGAACACCAAATAGAAGACCAAAAAAAAAACAATCACTAGACAAGTCGTCACATGTGTTACTACTTATTTTTACAGCTTTTTTTTTTCCACTCCATCATTGTGAATAAGATTGAGCATTGAAAGCTTTCGATATTTTTCTAACTGCACCTATCTTTAAAATTTCGAAAGTGCTGCAGAAAATTGAGTAGCTAATGTTGATGATAGAGCACCTTCCCTAAAATAGAACTTTGACAAACACATGGGCTAAAACTAGAACTAGAACTAGTGTTTAGCATTTTGTTCAGGGGCAACAACAAAAATAATACACGGAGCCTTTCATTGAATTGGAGTTTGGACTACAACCTCACCCCTTCTCCTGAGGAATAAATGTTTCTATAACTTCGTTGGTAGTACTTAACAAAAACCAATTATAACTTCCTAAGTTGGTCTCTCATATTCTATCTTCCATGCCATCTTAATAATCTTTTGGACAAATAATTCGAGAAGGATAGAGTCAGTAGTCGACCCCATAACATTTAACTCGCCCTCATGTTTTTTTCACACATTTAACTCTCTCTTTGGGTAAATATACCCTACCAAAAGTTTTGAATAATATAATTAATGTGAAATAAAATTAAAGTTCATCTAATTGCCATTGTTATCAATAATATATACATTAATATCTCATATGTTCACTATATGCATTTATAGTTCCTCCCAATTATGAGAATATGTCAATGCTTGCACCAACTAAACCATATTTATAAAAAAAAAAAGAAATTTATTAAGTAAGAGTATTATTTTATCATAAGAATTGATAATAATAAATTTGAATAATTGAATCATTCATGAATGGTTAAGATTAAATAAATTAATATGATATATTTATTAATTCTTATATAGATAAATAATTCTTACCACTTCATTTTATTTAATAACTATTATTAAATCAAACAAAATTTTAATTATTTTATCATATTATATATAGCTTACTTCAAGCAAATCCTGACATGGATCCCCACTAGGGTTTAGTGATGATGCTTGACAAAATTGGACAATGACATCATGTGACCAACCTTTGACCTACCACACCCACCTTCTTTTGTTCTCCATTTAATCATTTGATTACTATCTTTTTCTCTTTTTTAATTAATTACTCTTGCTGGCTTTCGGTTTCGTTTGCATCTCTATTTGTGGAGAAGAGGGCGAAGCTTTCTCACCCAAGTCTCAAATGAATTGAAAATTCAAACACACAAGAGGTCTGTTCACAGGTTTGTTCAACATCACATTTACTCACTTCTTTGGGTTGTTTCCTTGCTGAGATATTAATTCTATTAGTTTAATCTTGATTCGGTGCAGATGCTTTTCTTCTCTGTTTCTTGTAATTTTTTTTTTCAAGCTGCAATTTAGAACACACTATATTGATACAGTGATACATAAGACCCACCAAGGCCCTGATGGGGTTTGTCTTCATTCTCACGCCAAGTTTGTCAAAGTGTCTGAATTCTTAACGTAACAAATGCATAACAAATAAAAAGAAAAAAAATAATTTTCTCTTATCAAACCATACGTAAAAATAATTTTGTAAATCACAAATATTCTAATAAAGTTTGATTTATATGGATTACTTATAGGCATAATATCTGGAGATTGAAAATAATAATAGTATAATTTTTTATAAAAATGTTATACTTAAAAATTAAATTGTATTTTTTTATTAATTAACTTTTGTTACCGTAACACTTTGTGAGTTTCTCATTATGCTTTTTCTTATATCTAGATTAAGGATCATAAACCAGATTGAAACTTTAAAGAAGTGCACGCTTTTAAAAGCTCTAACTTTTTTGCCAGTTTCAGCGTTGCGATTTACCACTTTTCATCGTCTTTTTTTACCCCACTTACAGTGTTATGTTTAGTCGTTTACAAAATGCTTTATCTACATTGACATAGCTTTTTTTTGGGGGGCTTTACAGCGTGTCCCAGAATCACGTTTGAGATAAAAATAAAATATTTTATTATTTATGCGATTATATTTAATAAATTTTAAGTAAAATTATTTTTTATTTAAAATTAAGGATTTGATAGAAGTAAGATTTTATTATTTATATGTTAAAATAAAAATTAATTAAATTTTTTTAACACTTTTAATTTTGATATTTTTTTCTTACAGTTTATTTTATTTTATTTTTATTATACCTAAACTCATATCATTTTTAGTAATTATGCATTTAAAAGTAATTTTGATCAATACTATCCAAACAATATTTATATTATCAAAATTAATTTTAAAAAAAAGTTTTTTAAATATAAATTACTTTACTCAAATTCACTTCTGACCAAAATTAAGTTTGTAAAATTAAGTTCATCTAAAATTAAGTTTGTAAACTTTAATCCAAACACATACTTAATTTGATGTGACGTTTGGTATGCAGTAATGATAATTACATTCCATGCTTATTTAATAAAATATGACATTTTCATATTTGTTTACAAAAAAAATTTTAGAATAGTAATTTTATTCCATGTCTCATTTCATAAAATTAGAAATAGAGTATGAAATTCATTTCCTCCTAAAAAGATGAGATTGAGATTCCATACTTTATAGAATTGGATAAAATTATTTTTTTTTAATATATTATTAAAAATTTTATAAAAATACACCTATTATCCTTTTTTTAGATATAAAATATTCTCTTTTTTATATTTTAGTTTATGGTATAATTTGTTAGATCAAATTTTATATATTTGATTGTTTATCAAATTTAATAATATTTTAATTTATTAATATAACTTTTAGTCTCAATGTTGATGGTCTATATTTGATTTAAAAATTTATTTATATATAAAAATAAATATAAAATATTTACTTAACGTTATAACAGTATTTTTTAAAAGATGACGATATTTATTTTAATTAAATTATAAAAAAATAAAATTTAATATTATTATTAATATTTAAAATATTTTTTTTAAAATTAAAAAAATTATAAAATTTTTTTTATAAAAAATATTTATATTATTTATATTAATTTTAATTTAATTTTATATAATTAAAAAAATATTTTATTTTAAAAATTATTAAACTATAAACTTAAAATAATTATTTTATTTCATTTCTATTCAATTTTAATTTTATAAAACCCAATATATCGTAAGGGTTTCTTTCATCTGTAGATTTATTTATTAATTATAGCTTTTGTGTTGCTTTTGAGTGCTCGATGCTCCGCTCCCCATACATGCTTTGAGGAAGATCTTGATTACATCACGGGAGGCACGAGGCAGCAATCGTGGCTTATCATCAGAGTCATCTTTTTTTCTTGGGGGGTGTGGGTGCGAAGGGAGTGTTGGAGAGTGAATATCAGTCATGACTCATGAGACAGACACTGGGACACACCACATGTAAGAACTGATATAAGGAAGCACGTAACTTTATAACAATGGGGGGAAAAAATGGGTCTTGTGCAATTCTTGCATTTCAATCTTCTTTTGTTTTAGATATTATTTATTTATCAAATTCAATTTTGGTGCAGGATTTTTATGGATGGATCTGAATCTTTAGTTGAAACTCTTTTTTGTTGGTCTTCAGTTACAAACAGGAAAGGGCACCCGGGAATCTTTAGTTGAAACTCGAAAAGATGAAATTCGCACTTTTGTGTGCGCTCTCTCAGTTATATTGCTTTTATTTCCTCACATTTCTGTTGCTATTTTGCACCAAACATATATCTCAATTTTAAACTAAATTAGTGTTAATTAAACAAAGATATATTTACCAATATTTTTCGATACATAAAAAGTAAAAAAAAGTTCTTATTTCCTGAAATTAGTAACGCAAAGGTTAATTAAAATCTTCTCTTAATTAACAATTTTAAAATGACGGTGCATTAATTATTATAGCTAACTATTTACGAGCATTTGAATTATTAATATTTAATCTTTGTGTAAATTAAGTTATATAAGCTAAGTCAATAAATAACTAACATATCATCATTTTAAATAATAAGAAATAATAATGTGTTAGTTATTTATTAACGTAATTTATGCACAGATTTTAATTTATCCAAAAATCTTAGATTATTTAAATCCTTTTGCAGAGCTTAACCCAAAAAGTGTTCAACACATCTCAGGCCTTAGGGGTGATTTTGGTTCCCTCTGTTTCTGGTTAATCCTCAAAAATTGATTTGCTAGCATGGTCTGTTCATGTGCCTTGAGGGAAAGATCGATCCACAAAATCATTACAAGACTTTAATCTGCATAAGTGCACGAATCATGATTTAGGTGAATAACAAAACTTGCGAGAAAAGGAAAATCTATTCACTTTTTTCTACTTTATCGTAACTGTTACTCTAGGATTCCACTTCCAGACTGCCTGTTAATTATATACATTTGTAATGATAACGGTGAATATAGCCCTTGGAGGCTTGGAGCATTTAACCTCCCATTCCATTTTTCACCCAGGAGAGAGAAAAAGATAGTGGGGCTACACAAACTCTTCCCTCTCTCTGAGGTTTCTGAAAAAAATAAATATAGTGAAAATAATAATTTTATATATTCTTAATTTATTTTTTTAATATTTTTTAATTATTAAATTAAGATAGTACTAAATATATTTTAAAATTTTAAAATATTAAATATTGTTTTTATTTAATATTTTAATTTTATATTTTTAAATTTATTTTTAAAATAATTTTTTAAATTATTAAATCAAGATAATATTAAATATATTTTATATTTTTAAGTTATTAAATATTATTTTTTATTTAATATTTTATTTATTAAATAATAAAAAATTATTAAAAAAATAAATTAAGAAGATATAACAAAATTCTACTAAAAGTAAAATTTATAAATTAATAAGAATAATACTATACAATCATAAAAATAAATTAATATTTTTTACAAAATTTAATTATAATTAAAAATAATTATTAAATAAAATAAAATGTTAAAAATTATTTACATATCTAAAAATTAAAAATATATTAAATTATATTATTAAAAATTTAATAAAAATATTCTGATTATATTTCATTTTTCAATTAATTAAACAAGAAGGAATTGAAGCGTCAAATCATCGTACTGTCCTTCTTTGACGAGTCACCTATGAATACACCATGCTTAATCATTTCTAAAGTTTTTTTTTTTAAAAAAAAAGAGCATTCATTGTACTAAATTCCTGAATGCATTAACATTCTTTTGGTTAGCTATTAGCCAAAAAAAAAAATTCCATTAAACTTTTCTTTTCTTCTTGTATTAATTAAATGAAATGATTAAATTTAGGAAATTAGCAGGTACCGCCTAAATTGTCAGACATTGCAGAGTCTAACTTCTAAACATGCTTGATATATTCATGAAATGAGATGTCATTTCATGTGGATAGTATATATGGATAAATATAACGATAATTTTACTATAAAAGAAATCCTATAAAAAGAAGTCCAAAAAAAAATAAATAAAGAACCAACGAAAGGAAGTTCTCTCTATAGCATTTAACTCCAAGAAACCAGAAAAAGAGAGAGAGAGAGAGAGAGAGAGAGAGAATTAGCTTGAACTGCTCATTGTTGTTTTGCATTTAACAGTTTATCTTAAGCAAATTCAAACGGGATCATTTCGTCTAATTTCCTCAGTAATAAGAGCGGTCCCCAATTCTACCAAAAAAATAAAAAAAAGAGCGGTCCCCAACTATCAATTCAGGGCGCGAGTTAGCCCTGCCCTAAGCAGTACGCTATGTACCCACTGAGACTCTGAAATATCCCAAGTCCAACATTCCAAAGCGCTCTTCTCTATGAAACCAGAGTGTCAAACCATGAAGAATTCTACAGCATAGAGATGCTCGTCCCACTGTCATTTTTACCTTTCAAAATCAAACCAAGAATGCGTGGGCCGGGACTGGGATGAAGCTAAAGAGGAAATATCAGAACTCTAAACACAGTAAAAGTGAGACATTTTTACATATCATAAGTGTATTATAATTAAAAAAAATTAGTTTAACAGTATATATCTGAAATCTGAGTGTTTTACCCAAGAGTATGTTAAAATCTACCCTTTATTCTGTTCCTACTTCCTATCCCCGAGTAGGCGTGAAGGGGGGATATGGAAACATGTTCAAATCTAGAATTCAAAGAAAGTTGAAATTTGAAAATGAATACAGATTACAGTACAGACCCATTAGTCAACAACGACCCAATACCATTACCATTACCATTACCATTACCATAATCAATGGGGAAGCAATATTGATTTTTTGAGTAGTATGACTGAAGAACTGAATGGAATGTATCTGATACAGCCTCGTGTGCCACACGCGCTATTCAATCAGTCCCAAGCCCATGCAGTTTTCACTGCTTGGTCTGCCATTGGCATTTAGCAATGGCACACACAAACAAAGCTATAACAATAATGCAAACAAAAGCAGAGGATGTAAGGTCACAAAACCAACGACACACTACCACTCTATCTCAATATTTTTGCATTTTCGTTTGTTGCCGTTCAAAAGGCAAATACGCATCTCCATCTTTCCGCTGATTTCGCTGTTGTCTTTCTGCGAGCCTCATTAAAATCCCGCGTCCACCATCTTCCGCAATTGCCGCAGAAGTGAAGGATCAAAAGTGAGAAAGCGAAAGAAAGCAATGGGGACTACGTTCTGCGTTTGGGTTAGCACTTAGCAGCAGCACCATGCGGTGCGGTGGTGGTATAAAACCGAACCCATTTTCCTTCTGCTCTCGAATGCTCTGCAATTTCCAAATGAGCTGACTTGAGCCCGGAAACAGAACCAAGTTGATCGCTTGACGATCTGGGCCAACCAAGATTCGCACCACAAGCCGTTGATCATATGCTCACGGTGCGCTACGGTGGCCGGCGGGGGTGATCCATGGGCTGCGTCAGTTCGAAGCAGGCGGTGTCGGTGACGCCTGCTATCGACCACTCGGGTGCGTTTAAGGGTAATGCGGGCGCGGGTAATTCGGGAAGGAACTCGGGCGAGTCGGATAAGAAGAAGAAGAAGAAGACTGAGTCGGGGGGACTGAGTAGAAGCGAGGTGGGTGAGTCGGGGAGGGCGAGTTCGAATGGGGGTTGTGAGTCTTTGAGCTTCAGATTGGGAACTCTGCAGAAGTATGTGGAGGGGGAGCAAGCGGCGGCGGGTTGGCCGGCTTGGCTTAGCGCCGTCGCCTGCGAAGCCATTCAGGGTTGGGTGCCTCTCCGAGCCGATGCATTTGAGAAACTGGAGAAGGTTGATAAGCGTATCATCATCTCCATCATTCCAAGTTGTTGGTTTTTTTTTTTTCTTTTTTTTCTTTTTTTATGATTTAATTCTCTGGGTTGCATTCTAAAGTTGAAATTTATTCCCAAGTTTCTGTCTTGTAGTTGATTAGATTGGAAAAATCTCACACTTGCGATAATCGTCAAGGACTAAATTTCTCAACCTTGTGCTGTAGAAGGATCTCTAGATTCTCTACAATTGTGGGCATCGTCTTTTGTAGCGAATTTACTTATAAAAGTAATATTTAATTTGATGGTAAGCCAAAAATTTGGAGAGCCTGCTATCCCGTCACAGTTTCTGGCATCAAAAAGGAAAATTTCTTTGTACGAGATTCTGTTCTGTTATTTACTTGTTTATTATAAACATGTTTGCATATATGAAAAGATGAAATATTCCCCAGTAATCAGTGTCAAAAGAGGGAGGTATGCTCGCCTATTGGGGTGGTGTTCTATTGAAAATTACTACCAAAATTGATGATTTTACTTGTCAGTTCTCTAATTTAATTTTTTACTAAAATAAAAAGCTTTAAAAAAAATTTGGTTCTGATTTCCTTTTTAAGTCTTCGCTGATCGGTTTTCTAAGTTGTCTATAAACTTATGCTTTTTCTACTATTACTCATCATTCTGACAATTGGCATTTGTATTTGCAAACTGCATGAATAGATTGGGCAGGGTACATACAGCAGTGTTTTCCGAGCTAGGGACCTTGAAACAGGGAAGATAGTGGCTCTGAAGAAGGTGCGATTTGACAATTTTGAGCCAGAAAGTGTCAGGTTTATGGCACGAGAAATAATGATTCTTAGAAGGCTTGATCATCCAAACATCATTAAACTGGAGGGCTTGATTACTTCCAGATTGTCATGTAGCATATACCTTGTATTTGAGTACATGGAGCATGACATTACGGGGCTCTTGTCTAGACCTGATATCAAGTTTAGCGAATCACAGGTATTTTAACTTTCCCATTATGAATATGGCATGTGTATTGCTTTGTTTCTCATATAGCATAGAGTTAAGTGCATAGTAATCATTTTGTAAAACCTAAAAAAAAGTGCCAACTGATTGGGATTAGATCGTCCAAACTTATTTGTGAAAATGGTGGGCTTCAATTTTACCGAGTTCTAAGGAGGGGGAAAAGAGGGTATCATAACTGAAACATTTCAGGAAAACAAAAGAGATAAAATTGTTGTGATGCAATCATGTGTATTGCTTTATTTAATGGACGAAATTGTTTTGTTGTGCAGATTAAATGCTACATGAAACAGTTGTTATCTGGTCTTGAGCACTGTCAATCACGAGGTGTAATGCACCGGGACATCAAAGGATCAAATCTTCTGGTGAATAATGAAGGGATATTAAAGGTGGCAGATTTTGGATTAGCAAACTTCTCCAATTCTGGGCACAGGCAGCCTCTCACCAGTCGTGTTGTCACCTTATGGTACCGTCCTCCAGAACTTTTGCTCGGTTCAACAGATTATGGTCCATCTGTGGATCTGTGGAGTGTTGGCTGCATATTCGCAGAGCTACTTGTTGGGAAGCCTATACTTCAGGGGAGAACAGAGGTAGAAACCTTTTCAAAATGTATGGATTTTTTTTCCTTCCCCACCTAATATTTTGTGTTCAGTTCCCCTCTGATGATGCATGTAGTATAATCTGGAAGTTGAATAGATCTTATTAGACGAATAGCAAACATAATAGAATGAATTCTCCATTAAAAGCTTTCATCATATTCACTGATGTATAAGAAAGAACAAATATGACAATGCTTCAAGGAAGCAAATCAATATGATAATGCTGATGCTGATTGTACTGGCATGGATATTTGAGTTTCTTGATTAAGCTTCCCCTTCAACTTTCAAACTACTTTGTAACAGTGCTAAGAAGTATTGGCACCAAGATTTTGATGCAGAAACTATCCTGCCTTTTTCCTTATGGTTAAGAATCCATTTCTTTTAGTAAAAAAGATGACTTGATATAGAAGTGCTTTATTTTTTACCATGATTTTATGATTACATAGAAGCATTGGGTTTGAAATTCAATTAGAAAGTTTGAAGGATTACCATGCACATCAATGGTCAATGCTTACAATGCATGTCAAGTAAAAAGAGTTACTGGATTTTATCTACTTGCAAGCTGAAACCCAGACATGTTGACATAGGAATTAGGTCAGATGCTTGGTTTGCCTGTGGTTTGTGCCACCCTTGCCACAAGCTCTTCTAGAGAATGTCTTTAACTCTCGAGCAAGGCATACACTGCATGTTTACCTGAATATCAGTCTCAGCTCTTTTTTCTTCCTCTCAGAGAAAGCGACAAGCCTCAATATATGTCATTCTTACAAACTGATTTGAGAGTTTATTCTCTGTTTCTGTTATATTACTATATCTGAGTTGCATCATAAATTTCAAAATTGGTTCTATGTAATTGCAGCCAACAACTGAACAGAGTAGAAATTTTGGTCCTATACCTATTGCATGAGGTTTCGTGGCAATCTGAGGTCCATTTGAAATTGATGCTACCATTGCTTGTTTAGTTGTTAAGGGTTTGACATCGTTCTACTTTTTATTTGGGTACAGTGGAGAATGGAATCAAACTAAAGAATGTGATAACTATTTACCTAGTTGTTTATTGAAGGCAGTGATTCTATCTCAACATCACTTCTTAGAAGTAACATGGACGTTAATCAGCTTATCAATAACAAATGAATCAGCTGGAAATGACAACTCCTATATTATGTTTTAACTGTTCTTTTGAAACTCTTCTTAATTCATTTTTGTAATACATGCAGGTTGAACAATTGCACAAAATCTTCAAGCTTTGTGGCTCCCCACCTGATGAATACTGGAAAAAGACCAGACTTCCTCATGCAACTTTGTTTAAGCCACAGCATCCATATGATAGTTGCCTCCGAGAGACATTTAAAGATTTGCCTGCAACCAGTGTAAATCTGCTGCACACTCTTCTTTCTGTCGAACCATCCAAACGTGGGACGGCCTCATCTGCTCTCTCCTCTGAGGTAGGTTAATTTAGCAGTGTTTATTTTGTATTTGCTGGAAATTACTGAGAAGTTCTTTCATCAGTGATTAACTGGAAATATGCTGGAAAACAAATTACTGTATTGAATTAATCTTTGTTGCAGAACACAGTCTCTCGATTTTGCCATTGTCCATTTTGAATTCAATAATACTTTTTAAACAATGTTTTCTTTATCCATACATTTTAATCAAATTCTTTTTCTGATATTAGTCCTTGGTCCGTCCATCACGCTTGTGCTAACTTTATGACTATCTGAAGCATTGATATATGATTTTGGACTCTTCTAGTCTTCTGATGCAACAATCTGACCATTTTCAGTATTTCAAAACAAAACCTTATGCATGTGACCCATCAAGCTTGCCAATATACCCACCTAGCAAGGAGATTGATGCAAAACACCAGGAGGAGTCGAGAAGGTGAATATCATCTTCACTGTGTATTTTATGCAGAGTTATCAGAAAAGAAAGGTTTAGATTGTCACATATCAATTGGTGTCTCTAGCACTGTATTACCTCTTATATGGTACGGCCAAACCAAGAAAATATCTGCATGCGCAATTTACTTGGTTGATTTCATTACCATGCATGGATTTCATAAGCTGATACATTAAAGAACTGTTTTTTCATTTGACAACACTATTAGGGAGGTTTTGGCATGAGAATGCCAGGGAGATTAGAATTGGTTCTTTGTCTTCCAAATGTCAATGAACATACTTGTGCGGTAAATTAACAATCAACTGAGTGAAATGAAGTCAACTATTGAGACTAGAAATATATGTTTTCAGAAGATGAGAAAAACAAATCTTTGTTGTTTTTGTCAAAATAACATGAACATATTAAAGGACTAATTCCAGTTGCAAGGGAGACTGGAATACTCGATACTGTTTTATATCCACCATCTCTCTTTTCTTGTTCTCTCCTTTTTTTTTTGGTTTTGAAAGTGGATTGTTTTGTTGAGATATCTAAGGTTGTGAAACTGAATATGTTGAGAACCTTTCAATAGTATTGAGCTCAACAAACAAAATTTATTCTTTAAAATTTCCATTTTCACAAGCATTACTTATAGTCTTTTCATGAAATTATATTGTGATGAACTTTCAGGAAAAAGATTGGTGGACGAGTTGGTGGACATGAAACAAGAAAACCGTCAAGAAAGCCACTAGGATTCAGTAAATTAGCCCCAGCAGAGGTCTTTCTTGCTTTCTCTCTTCTTGCATTATTGTGTTTCTTCTTATGCCCATGCACACTGATTTACAGCAATGGTCTAATTACCAAAAATTATTTCTCACTTTACATCTTTTTCTTCTCTTGCAGGATTTGGCAAGTCAAACTCAAACTTCCGAAAAGGTCAATGGTAGATCTGTCTGCATCCTGAGAGAAGAGAACACTAACATAGATCAGGAGGCACCAAAGCCATCTAGTGGTAAACTAGAAGATGCTTCCCATATGAGTAATGCATCTCAAGGAGATATTCCCTTCCGTGGACCATTACAAGTTTCAAAATCAAGTGGCTTTGCATGGGCAAAAAGGCGTAAAGATGACCCTTCAATTAGATCCCATAGTCGATCTATTTCAAGAGGATATATATTCAATTCATTGGAAACTTCTACACTAAATTCGAGGAATAATTTTGACTCCAGAAACCATGAAAATAAGGAATTTTGTGGGGGACGCACCAACTCTAGGGGCCATGACCTACTTGAAATTTCTAAGCTTGCAATGCAGAATCAATGGAGTAAGTTTGATCGCCCAGATTCATTTGATACTTCTGATGAGTACCATTCACAAGAACTGTCTATGGTGCTTTATCATAGAGAAGATTCATTATCCAAGAGAAGTAACCTGGTAAGTTTGCCAGATTCATTTAAACGGTATTAAACATGAGATATCATCTGCTGAGAGATCAGACTTATATTGTTCTTTCTACAAACCACATATGGAGATTAATATGGGATGCTATTTGAAAGAGGAAATTTGGAACTTGTGATTATAGAGGGAATTATTTTGAACTTTAAAAAACAAAAAAGAAATATTGGCATTTGTTTGAGACAAGCGTATTGTAAAAATCTTAATTTCTTCCTTAGATGCTAACTCAATTAACTGATCTCCTACTTGGATAAAGTAATTAACTTCTTAGTTTTTTAATTTGTCAAGGGTTGAGGCCAATTGGATAGACTAGGGACCCATTCGAAGCTTGTAGGCAATCATATATTGTTTTAACAATTTCTTTTTTGTCTGTATTTACCCTCATAAATGGATCATAAATTGGCAGTTTGGCTCGTGGGAGAAACCAAAAAATTATAGTCTTACAATAATAACATGAAAACATGACCAAGTTTAAACTCTTCAGATTTATGTAGTAATTAGTTTACCTGACTTTGCTTTGCCTGGTTAAATCAAATTCTTAGATCAGAAGCCAAACCATGCAATTAATGTGTCCTTGCCTAGACATATTCTTATTTTTAACTCTCCTTACTGAGTTATCAGGATCAAGGAGAAAAGGTTGATTTCTCAGGACCCCTACTATCTCAAGTGCACACAGTTGACGAGCTCTTAGAAAGACATGAACGTCACATCCGGCGTACTGTCCGAAGATCATGGTTTCAGAGAGGTATAACAGGCATATCAAGTAGATAGTTAACATACAAAGAAAGAAGCAATTGGTTGTGTTACTGTTATATCTTTTTCTCCCTGGTTTTCGTGCTTAGACTTCTTGAAATCATTAAAAGAGTATATTAAGTAACCATGCTACTCCAAAGCTAATATTTCACACTAAAGAAGAATGTTAGCATGCCATTTCTTTTTAACGTGTGATCCCTTGATTGCAGGTAAGAAGCATGGGAAGTAATGGCAAGGGTATTTTCAGGAAGGATATAGACCTCGAACATCAGATCAAAATGATACAAGAAGCCCTTCTGAGAAGGCCATCTCCCTTCTCCAAGAGCACTGCTGCGAGGAACAAATGAACATCAGGATCATAGTAAGAGACAGTATCCAGCAGCATGAATTGTTACCTAGTAGCTGGGAAATTCAACAATTTGAGGAATGTACTTTCAGCTTTCCATCTATAGAAGTCGGAAGGGGAAAAGAAAAGAAAGGTTTTTGATTATGGGTTCTTATTTTTTGTCAGTTATATATAGATAAAATTTATTTTTGTACGATCTAAACTTTTCACTCTTGCCTTTGGTAATCGTTATATACTTGCAAGTCTCATCCAGCAATGTATATATCTCTCTGTTGTGTCTGGCTTGAGGATATATAGTATAGTCACCATTTTTCACTGTTCTTTTAGGCTTCAAAGGAATCAGATATAGTAATTTCTTTATCAAGGAAGAAATGAACTTCCTAGTAAGCAAGCAGCCCATTTTTTCATAATGCCATAATCTCCAAATTTCTACTGCTTCATTTGTAGGTCCAGGGTTAAAAATCCTCACTTTCCATCCTTGTTGAGATAGCTGGTAATTGCTTTTCTGAATAATCACTATATTCACTCCAAGCACGCTCAACATCCTTCACTTTTGTTAAGCAGTGACATTCCATTCCATTTATGTGTACATACTGTCGTTGGCAGGAAGTGTTGTTAAACAAAAATATTCTGAGCTTCTTTTATCTACTTGGAGTTTTTGTGAAAAGTTCAAATATTTTAGGGATTCCAAGATTTTATACAATTATAACTAATACATGAAAAAATTACATTTTAAAGAATGCAGAGCTCTTTTTTTTTTTTTGGGTTTAGTTGAAAGTCCAATTTGTACCCTGAAAAAAGACTCCCCTTGATCGTCAATTAACAAGAGACTAGCTAGTTTTGGTATGTTAATCATAAAAGGAAGTACCCATGCTAAGACAGATATTTGATGAAATATAATATTGATAATAAAGGAGAAAGAAACCTAACGAAAATGGGAATTTTATGAAATTTTGTTAGGATTGCATTTCAAATATTAAAATTTTTATATGAAATTTATTATTTTAATAATTTAATCATAGTTTGTTTTAAGGATATCAATACAGATGTATTTTTTTTTTTTTTTTGATCGGGAGAATTTTGAGAGAGAGCAATTGAACACAGGTGCAGAGATTATCAAAACAATCATATTGTCATTTAACGATCTGCCAATATAAATGTATAGACGTTCAAAATTCAAATACTCTGCATGATAATGGGCTTTTGGCTCAACAATCATGTTCCAATCTTAAGACTTGAGAATGAGAGATATTTTGACCCAAAAAATTATATTAAAAAAAAAAGAATGAGAGATATTAACATATCCAAGTTTGAAAATAACTTTTCAAGATAATAGATGTGATCAAGACTAATATGATTAAAGAAATGAAAGAAAGAGGGGCTTGTAAAATATTTGAATTAATTAATGTACTGTAAAAATAACATTGAAACATTAGTTTTAATATGACATATATGAAATTAGTTTTTAAAAATTCATACTTGTATAATAAAAAAATTTACAAAATAAAATAAAATTTTATATGTATTACATTACAAAAACCCTATCTCAAAAGTAAATAATACATAAAAAATTAGAACAGACACAATATATTAAATTTCATATGTTTTCTTGTTTACAGTAAAATTATATGAATAATTGAAGAGAAATAATAAGAACATACTGAACCTTTTGATTCTCCAAAGCTCGGGCCAACCAAAGTTGTGTGCATCTATTGATCTACAAACCAACAACTTACGAAGAGAGGAGCCCAATCACTATTGGACTTGGATCTTCTCTCTTTAACCCATAATTTAAAGCCTTGATCTCCGGAGGATAATATTTGAACCCAGAACTTCATCCAAAAACAAAAGAACACTGACACACATTACAATGACATGCGACAAAGTATGCAAGAATGAGTAGTATTATAGAAATCATTTCTTCTTTTTGTGTTTTTTATTCTTATCTTTAGCGAGTTAATATTTGTTAATTAAAAAAATTGAACTTAATTTCTCATTTTATGATATAGTGGGGAGGAATTAAAAAAAAAATCACATTTTACCTTCTTTTTTTTTTTGGAAAATGGTAGCAAGATATGTTATTTAAGTATTGGTCAAAGCGCGATTAACATACTTGAGATTTAATGTGGAATAGAAAGACACAAGAAATTCTTAAATATTTTGGACATAAAATTATAAGAAATAAAGTGTTAACTGAGCTAATTACAGACAAGTATAATAACAAAATCAAAACTACAAAATAACAAAGTGACTCTACCCATTTCAGGTAAGGACAAAGTGAATTTAACCCTACTTTTAAATATCACATAGAGGGGCATATTTTGCAGTATTTGGAAATGGAAAAAACAAAGGGGTCCATAAACTTCTAGCCACACCCCAAGGTTGAGGCACAAAAAATCCAATATTAATAAGTCTTCCCTTTGGTGGAAAAGAACAGGTGCCTAACGTGTTTGGTTGATTGAGAGGGATGTCAGTTAAAGTATACAGAATCTGAGTTACACTGCAGGGCACAAATTTTATTAAAATAATAATAATAATTTTCTAACGTTATCTCAACTTATAAAATTAAGATAAATGCCTAGCACGTAAACCTTTACCAAGTTAAATCGCCATAATGTACAATTAATCTTTGCTACCTGAGCCTATGTGTTTCTAAACCTTCATTGTCATTTAAGCCTAGATTGAGAGTGTGTTGACAGATTTTTAAAAATTTAAATGGATTTTTATTTATTTTTTATTTTTTTATTTTAATATTTATTTAAATTTTTAAACGTGATTATAATCTTAAAAATTTATTTAGTTTGAAGTAATTATTTTTTATTTTTGAATTGAATGTGATTTTTTTTTAAATATAAATTATTTTATTCGAACTCTCTTTTAATCAAAATTAAATTTATAAAATTAAATTTATTTAAAATTAAATTTATAATATTTAATCCAAACACACAATAAGTAATTGGAATAGGTAAAAAGAATGAGTAAAAAGTTATTAAATTTTAATTGTGATAACAACTCATCGATGCACTTAATAAAAACATCCAGATCCTAACGCTTACTCGCAAGATTGCTTGCCATTGTTTTTAGGCTTTTGTCGTGGTGTTCCAAATAGAGACCAGGGAGGGGCCCTTGATCTCAGTGCAGAAGCACGCAGGGAAAATAAGCTGGAATTGAAGGTGACGCCCATAATGTTACAAGCAGTTGAGATCCAACCTTGTCATTGTCAATCGAAGTTGTTAGTTAATGAGAGAACGTCAGGGAAAGAGGACACTGGAATTGGACAACAAATGCAGTTTTCTGAGGTTGATGAGTTTTCTCTTCTTCTTTTTTTTCAACAAAGTTATAAAAGTATTAGGGCAAAAGGATAAGGGGCAAAATCTTGGAATGATTGTGTTTTCTTGTGGTTGGCAGATTTACAGATGGGAACATACATGCCGTGATGATGAGAGTGAGTGAGATTGGGACCAGTGGGCACACATGCCCCTGCCTCTGGAAATTGGAAAAATAGACATCACTTGGAGCTCTTGTATTAAATGTTTCTTTCTTTCTTTCTTTTCTTGTTTTACATGTATTAAATGTTATTCTGGGCTTTCAACCTTGATTAGATGTTTCTTCATTACTGGAATAGTCTTGAGCTCCCACCTTTTCATAATCACATAACCAAGTTAGAATTAGCATTCGACCATTGTTCTAATGGTAAGTTGGATATTTTGCTAATTTTATAATATGTTTAATTTGACTTTTAAAATCTTAAAATGATAATTTGAGTAAAAGTTACAAAAAATAAGTTTTTGTTTAAACCATAACTTAGAACTTATCAAAAAACAAATTATTGCTCGTGTTCAATATCCCTCCCCTCTCCTCCTCCACAATTTCCCACTAAAAAAAACACAGCCAAGCTAGTAAATTACTAATAAAATAAATATAAGTTATTAATAGATATAATTTTTTTTATTAAAAGAACAATCTCAACAAAAATGTAATTAAAAGATGTGAAAAAATTTCGAATTTATATTTTTTAAAGTAAAAGATTTACTTTAATAAAGTACAAGTAAATAATTATTAATAAATAAATCAATGAATAAAATTATAACAAATTTATAATTTATTATTTATGTACTTATATTTTATTAAATTTTAAATCATTTAATTTTTTAATTAAGGATAACGCCATTTAAAATACATCTCTTTCTCCATTGTTGGCTTCTACCCTAAATTAAAGGATATTAATTCATACTTATTATTGATAATCCATATATTAGGCACAAAGGCCACGTTGTTTTTTTTTTTGTTTTAAACATCTACATGATTGGACCACAGCCTGACTCCATTGTACCTAAAATGATGTCTCATACCATAACGTAATCTATCAAACAAATAATGGAGGGGCC
The DNA here is from genome assembly GCA_019955255.1 of Castanospermum australe. Lineage (NCBI taxonomy): Eukaryota > Viridiplantae > Streptophyta > Magnoliopsida > Fabales > Fabaceae > Castanospermum > Castanospermum australe. The sequence goes on along the minus strand of NSJW01000125.1, from coordinate 213,593 downwards.
TTTGCTTTCACGTGTGGAAGATTTTCCACCAGAAAATGTGCAAAGCAAAAAATCAAAGCGACAGGAACAGAAAATTATAAGTCTTTTATATTTCTATAAAAATTTATATTAAAAACATAAAAAGTAGTATGCATATAAAGTAACTCAAATTTTAACTTTTGTAGTTAAAATCTGTAAATTTTTCATGATATAAAACATGCAAGTGTATGAAAAAAAAGACGTCCATAAAGGAAAAAGTACTCCTTGGGAAGTTGAGTTCAGCCTTCCCATGTGAATCCCAGAGTCCATCATCTTCCCCAATGGATCATATATTCTCCACAGACTGTGTTGTGCTGCACATCGCAAGCACAGAATGGTCGCAATCATTTCGTGGACCCCACTTGACATCGATCATCATAATCTCACCGTTGATTTTGTTGATCAACGGTTAGGAATGGAGACAGGCCTGTGCTGCGATGTGAATTCTTGGAGCATTAAGTACCTTTGATTGCAAGAGATATTCATGTATGGGAGATGGGGGAATGGGATTGCAGAGCAACCCTCTCATTAAAATTGGTCATAACTCGTCACGCCACAAACATTCTCACTGTATAATTTATTTACTGCCTTTCTTATTCCCTAATTCATTCTCACTATAACATGTTTGGTATTGATAATATTTTGCTTTGTTTTTTATCAAGTATCTTTTAATGCATAGTTACGAGACTAATCTCTCACATATGATTGCAATTAATTTTTAACCAGTGACGCTCACAATAAATATTTATTTTAAAATTTTAATTTTAATTTTTTCATAAAACGTAATTTGCTTATTATTACGTCTAACCTTGTTGATGATATTCATAATATATAATGACATTGATTCACCCTAACATAATTTTAGTTACTAAAATTTGTTACTTCTTTGATAATAAAATCTCATAGAGTGACTGTAAATATGTTTAATATTACTTAAGCCTTTATATTATTGTTATGATCAAGTAAAGTGGTAACAATGAAAAATGAAAAGTGAGGAAAGATAACAAAATTTGTAGAAAATGATAAAATCTCTTATAATACTTACTTGAAACAGTGTAACTGATAAGCTTATAAGGTAATATTTGAAATAAACTTATAAACTGAGATATGGGAAGTAGACTATGAATTATAATTCAACTAGTTGTGTTTTTCTTTTTTTTTCGGGTACTCGTGGAAAGAAAGAAAAGCAAAAACAAACTACAATCTCAGAAAGAAAACTCCAATTTCAGCAAGGAGAAGCGGAGAAAATCCTTTAAATTAAACTAGTTATGTACTCAACGGCAAATTTATTTTTTTATGAATTTATATGTAAATAGTTGTGGACTTGTAGTATTTATTTTTAAATTTACAAATTGTTTCATACTCTTTTTTTAATAATTTATAGTTGCTTACACTTCTCACACCTACAATAAGAGGATTGTTTTCTTTTTATGTACCAAAACAAATATAATGTTCATTTATTAATATTATTTTATGATTGAATAACCTACGTTTTTCTCCCAATAAGAAAAGTAATTAAATGAAAAAGAAAACATTAGTGACTTTTATCTCTCTCTCTTTTTTTATGAATTATAATTGCATATGAATCAAACTCCCAATGACATATGTTGGTTTGATAAAAATTAAAAGAGTAATATATAACTTTTTTTTAAATAATTATGTGAATTTTTTAAAATTTTTGAAGAGTCGTGGCTCCGCAAGTCTTCATTGAGATTCACCATTGCGAGCTCCTATAAGGTTTATAGGAGGGATGGCAATGTGTGTGTATTTATAAATATGTAAATATACTTAAATATGTATATATAAATATACTCGCATACACAAACAAACACACACCCATATGCACAGGCATATATATATATGTATATATGTATATATATATGTATGTATATATATATATATATATATATAGTAAATTGTTAAATACTATTTAATGTATTTAATACTCACATTATTTAATAAATTAAACATAAAATTATATTGTTTAATATTTTTCACACACTAAATTGATTTTTTGTACAATCATTGTGAATTTTTTTAATTGAAATCTCCACAAGTTTTAAACAAGATAGAGTGGGTCTGATGGAGTATGAGTTTTGAGATTTTCATAGGGTTTGATTTGAAATTATATTTTTAAGAGGTCACTAATAAGAATTGGACATGATAAAAAGCGAATTATGCATTTAGAAAAAAGACCAAAATTTGAACTTTGTAACAATCACTCTTTAGGATGGCTTTTTAGCCAAAGATTACAAGCACGATTTGATATGATGAAAAAGAAATAAAAGAAAATAAATGGGAATATGAGTGGGAATGGAAGTAGGATTGAAGGGAATGCTCGTTCCCATAATATGTTTGATTCTTATATTTGGTATATTAGAATTGATAATAGAATAAAATAAAAAAATAAAATAAAATAACTATACTCATATTATAATAGAAAAAATCTTATTTTTAAAATATTTATTTATACAAACTATTATATTTTTTATTATGAAATAACAGTTCCTTATGTTTGATTATGACATGATATTCCCTCAAATGAAGGGAATAGAGATTCTCAAAGAATGGATAATCCTTTTTCTATTTTTTAACATAAAAATATCCCACTCTCATTTTTATTTTATTACTTTCCATTTTAATAAACTAAATATGCTATAAAATAAGTCTCATAGTAATACCTGTGAGAATATCTTGATTAAAAAAAAAAATCTCAAAAAGTCATATCTAATTTATAATGCACTTAAAAAAATGAATTTATTAGATCTCTTGATAACAAGATATTTGCATTTATAATTTGTTACTTGTGTACTTATTTATTATCAAGATTTAAATCATCAATGTTTTTATAAATAATGATAAAATATTTTACTTTTAAAATGTTAGCGTGTATAAAATCTAGTTAAAGATAATGTGAGATGAGACCTTCGATATATAGTTCCACAATTCAATAGATTTTTCTTTTAACCACACTTAAAGAGTTTACTTTTGTTTTTAGTGGGAGGATATGCTAGAAGTAGAAGCTAGGTAAGCATTTGGACGCGTGGTTGCTTGCATGAACGTTAATATTATAGGCAAGGTTTTCCCGCATTGGCCTTCTCGTGTGTCCTTTCCAATATTGGGGTATTGTCATGATTATTATTATTTTTTAGAGTATTGACATTTTAAATAAATTATTAAATATTTACTTATTTTTAATTTTTTAATAAATATTTAAAATTGTAAAATATAATTAACAATAAATAAATATTTAATAATTTATTTAAATATTATTTTTTTATAATTACTGAATCAATGCCTTTTCAATTTATGTATGAATTTGTTTATTGAATAAATTAATAAATAATTGATATATTATTAATTTATAGTATTATATAATGACATATATCTTTGAGTTAAAAATTTTATATTTAAAATAATAATGTATTAATTTACTCAAATTATATGGCTGTAATTCTTGACCGGAATATTTTTAGACATATTGGGAAGCCAAGGCGAAGGCGGCACAGAACATCACGCAGCGATTGGTGCCTTCCTTTGCCTTTTGGTAGTGGACAATGGAGATGCATTGACATGACCCACACGGCCACGCCACACGGACCCCGCACTGCACATGATTTTTTTTTAAAAATAAAATAAAGTATAATATATTAATTTATTATGTTTCATATTAAATAAAATTGAATGTTTAATATAATGTTTAAATAATAAAATATTTTTATATAATAAGTTAATTTTTAAAATTAATTTTTTATAAACTTTAATAGTAACATAATTAATTTTAATTATTTATATAAATTTATGTGTAATTAATTAAATATTCTATTATTTTAATTTATTAAAAAGATTTGTTGACTAGTTTGATTGATAAATCTAGTAAACAAAATTTTTATGATAAATATTAAAAATTTTATTAATTAAATCTAACCATTTCTATTTATTTGCTAACCACTTAGGATAAGTGGTGAAAATGTTGTTTAAGCCTAATCTTAGTTGAAGTGTAAGATTATATGAATTTCTTAGCAATTGTATCTTATAACCCATCTTTTTTTTTTTATAAATTTTGTAAAATTTATTCATGTGGTTTATATATGAGTTAAAGCCACCATTTCTTCTTTATTTATCATCACTGAATTTGAACTCATAATAAATGTCTTGAAAGTTAAGTAACAACTAAATGACTTATGTCAAATGACTGAATGCCACGTGTCTCATGATTTGTATATTATTGAGTAACTGACTCATCGAATTATAAATAGTTAAATGCTAATTCCAAGCTATTATTCACGGATAATTAATCATTTATTCTCCATCATTTTTTGCTTAATTTCTCTTGTTTTGGAGCATTTTATTGACTTTTGCATGGTTTATCCGCATACAATCATTCTCGATCAACTGAATCGACCTCAAGCATATCGCATCAAAATTTATACATAATTTCTATAAAAAAAATATCAACAATATTATTCAAAACCACCCTTATTTAAAACTTTGATATATTTTATTTTATCATAAATATTTATATATATAATTCTAAGTAAGAGAAATTTAAATAAGTATGTGTCTATATAAGTACTTAAATCAACATTAGACATATATAAAGTTTTGTAAATTATATTTTTAAATACATCTTTTTAAAAATTTAAATACACATATCTAATGTTGATTTAACTCTTTATATAATCACATGTATACTTAATTTTTTTTTCACAAAGTAGATATCCTGCGTAGATTTTATTAAGTAAATAATGTTATTTATATAATTATTTCATATAAAAAACTGTGCATATATTCAATGATATTATTTATTAAAAAATCTTTTTATTTGATTTAAACGCAATGTAATAAGCGAGTAGTAGTTATGATTGATTATATTGAGATAAAGTGTAAATAGCAGTCGTTTTATGCTTTTATCTTAAACACTCCCTATATGTATTGATGGCCAAAAATAAAAAGAAACAAATTATTCGCACCCGATTCGAGTGCCAACGCTGTTTTCGGGGTCCAGTAAGTCACGTGTGATGACCACTGAAGCGTGCGAGAGGATTGATGTAGTCCCAAAATCCAACGGCTTAGCACAGTTAGGTTATACCGAGTCCGTAACTGAAAATGACACATAGCGAAAATAAAAAAAAAGGAAAAAATAATAAATAAAAATAAAAAGCAACAGTACTCGTGATGGTAAAAAAAAAGGCATAGTTTAAAGATTATCTAGCTGCAGTAAAGTCAATTTATCCATACGTGATTTTGAAAGTTTTATTGCATGAACGATTATTAAGAAAATAAAAAGTTAATATATAATAGTTATTAAATTATACTAACTATACCAACGTGATTCAAGTAAAAGTAACTTAAAGTTCTTAAACATCATGTTAAGAAATTTGATCTCTATTAGATGTAAATAAAATATATGTTTTGATAAGTTTTCTTTTTTTAAGAGACATGACCTGTGAATAATCTTTCTCTTTTAAGGGACATGACTTGTGAATGGAGCATGTGCCTTGGTAAGCTTCTTTCATACAAAAGATACAATCGAAAGTTAAAAAATTAATCATTTATTTATAAATAAAATATATTTTATTTTAAAACTTCCAAATTCAATGATTGTCATCAATTAAAGGGTTAAAAGGAGTTACAAGGAAATGATCGTGAATAATCTTTCTCTTTTAAGGGACACGACATATGAATGGAGCATATGCCTTGGTAGGTCTTTTTCATATAAGGAACAAGAACAAAAAATAAAAAATTAATCTTTCACCTATAAATAAAGTATATTTTATTTTAAAACTTTTAAATTCAATAATTATCATCAATTAAAGGGATAAAAGGACTTAAAAAAATGATTCAGTGAATAAATTAAAACATTAAAAGAAATAAATTTTTCTTATAATGTTAAAAAAAATTCAAATTTTATACTAAACGAAATCGTATCATTAAAAAAAACAAAAGAACGAAGTTATATCTCATTAGAAAAAAAAAAGCAAAAGAGAAAAGACAATTCTATATATACATCCACATGCAACTGTGCTGATTTATTGATCTAAACATCACAGAATGAGCTAAGTAACATTACTTTTTTTTGTTATAAATAAAAATATTTTTATAAAATTTAGTTTATTTGATAATGACATAATTTTTTTTATAAAATACGATTATTAAAAATTAAATTATAATACTCATACTTAAAATATTATTTACTTCTATTACATTAATATTTTTTAAATAAGTAAGATTACTTGTCTTTAAATCATCAAGATAATGATGATATAAGAAGTAGGAACATACAACCAGATGAAAAAGATGTAATTTACCAAAAAAATGAAAAAGATGTATGAAATTTATTTGTTTGTTGTTATGGTTTGATAAGAAGGGTGGGGATAAGGGAGCTGAGAAAAGTAGGAGGGGATTGGTAATTGTGGAGGAATGGGCATGTCCAAGTCTAATGTCTTGTCCAATAAGGCCAAGTTGGGATTGCTAGGGAAAAGAGCCGCACCGTTGCCTTTGGAATTGTTGGACGACAAATACTTCTATTCTACACTTTTCGGGATTGCCAACCCTAAGCGACAACACAACCCCCCCTTCCCCGCGCTCTCTTTATCGGTCTTCGCCACTCCGACTCTGTTATACTACGTCTCTCTCATCCTAAGCAATCTTAAAATCGGATTTGATAGGATAATTTTGATTTATTATAAACCAATTCAACTAATATTAATTTACCCGACGTTTTAATTAAATTTTATAAATTTAATTTTAAATAAATTTAATTTTAAATAAATTTAATTTTATTTATAAATAAATGTAAATAAAGTGATTTATGATTTGTTCATTTAAAATTCTTTTCAATGTCATAATAAAAAAATACGATTCTTAAAATAATAAAAGTAAAATTGAGTGAAGTAAGTTTTTTTTTTTTTAATGCGTGTATGTATAAGAAAAGTTAAACAAACATGTCCTATATTTCAGAAAATATCATGTTTAACACATAAATTAGTTGTTAAAATTATAATTATATTTAAAAAATTATATAAATATTAAAATCAACAAACAAATAGACAAAAGTCTGTTTGTATAGTTTAAATGCCTAAGTAAACATGCAATTAATTTATTGATCAAATGAAACAAGGTCAAAATTATGTAATCTATATTAGATAAAACTATAAATTGCATATTACGCACATTTTTATAATTACAACAGCCTTGAAAAGTATTATACTCGTGCAAAAAAGCTATTCATATTAACTAAAAATTTATAATTGAATTATATAAATAAAAATAAAAAAATTAGATTGAGAGGAATGCCAATGGCTCTCGACACATTAGTATAGATTATATATATTTATATAACATGAAATTTATAAATATTAATGGGTGACCAATTCAATACATCAAAATTGATCAAATCATGAATTTGATTATAAGATTAAACCATAATTATCTTAATAGCCATTTCACAGTTGGACTAAGTTGTTTGATCTATACAACACTGTTCTAAATGTCAACTATTTTATTTTTTAGCTTAATTTTAATTTTTTATTAATCTAAAATTTCTCAATACTATTATCTAATAATGTGTTATTATATCATTAAAACATTTAATTATGATAATAACTCTTAAAAAAGTTTAACTATTTTAATAATGTAAACGACACATAGTTAATTGATGCATGTAGATAAAAATTAAATTATTTATTTGTAATTATTTTTAATACCATATTCAATTTTTTATAGAATTTAATTTTGATATATTATTTTATATTATTATCTAATCATATGTTGACATATTATTAAAATAATTTAATTTTTAAAATAATTATTTTTATAATTAAAATTTTTTAATAATATGTCAATACATGATTGTAAAAAAAATTTACATTAACAAAAAATTAAATTAATTTATTTCTTTTATAAAATGTTTACCAAACTTATTATACACAACAATGTTATAGTATTTTTTATAATTAATTTTTTTATTAAAAATTATTATGTGAAAATATGTAAACAAAAATGATTTGAAATAATGGTAATCTTAAATCTAGTAGTTTACTCGTAAGTGATTACCAACTAGGGTCAAACAAGGGTTTCCCAAGAGAGGAAGTGATCTCACAAAATCTTGTTACTAAGAACAAAAACCACGGCAGGAGCACGAACCTAACAAAACCCTAGAGAATGGAAGCCCAAGGCCCAAGGAAGCCCAAAGAATTGTAACTCGAAACTGAAGCGTTACCCTCTCTCAACTCGATGACCAAAAAAAAAAAACCCTCTCCCAACTCAACTTACGACCTCCATTATTAAAGTTATCAGTTTTCGCTTTAAAGTACCGCAAAAAGAAGGCACAGTCACTGTTCAAACTCACTGCTGACACCTTTTTTTTTTTTTTTCCTGCTGTGTTTGTATTTTGTAAGTATAGTAAATTAATAATAAGTAATAACTATAAATAAATAAAAAAAATAAAATGAGCACAGTGTTTGCCACGTCCCGAACCACGGAGCCTTGGTGCCGTCAGACACCAGCTAGCCTCGCCTACCCAAAATTTGTTGTCGTTGCAGACACAGAGAGAGAGAGAGAGAGAGAGACGCAGAGAGAGAAAGAGAAAGACAGGTCTAACTTCCGGAGAGTGTTCTCCCTTTCAGTCCACTGCACTTCTTTCGCTCTTCAATTCCATTGCACTGCCAAATCCCATTTTATTCTCTCTCTTTTTTTATTTCTTCTTCATTCTAATAATCCTCTCACATTTTCTTCCAAATTCACTGTTTCGTTTAAAAAAAGTCATCTTTTGAATTTCATTTCGTTTCATACACGGTACTCCTACTTCACTTCAATTTTTCTCCTTCTACGATTCTACCTCTCTCTCTCTCTCTCAAGTTTTGTTTTTGATTTTGTTTTCGCCTTCCCCTTTTTGGAATTCGATTCTTTGACTCTCCCTCTTCCCATCTCTGGGTGTACCGCTCAATACTGGATCACCAGCTTGCTGTCTCTTCCTGAATTCCGCTCTTGCTGTTGCTCTAACTTCTTGAATTCACCATTTCTGGTTTCTGTTGGCCTTTGATTGAATTGGGTGTTTTCGAGATCTGCTGCGCCGTTTGTTTAGCACACAAAGTTTTGGTCTTGCCGGTGGTCAATCCGGTCACCGGTTTGGATCCGATCGGGGTAGAAACAGCGTCATCAGATGGCGCTGTTCAGAAGGTTCTTCTACCGGAAGCCGCCGGATCGGCTTCTGGAGATCTCAGAGAGGGTTTATGGTGTGCTTCCTTTCTATTTTCGTCTCTTTTACTTTTCCTAATTTTTTTAGTTCTTTTTTCTTTTGCTTAATTGAACTCATGAATGCATGACCAACTGTAAAACCGGAAGCATTTGGGCCCTTCCTTTCTCACCTCTATATCAAGTTACGGGACTGCTGAAATTGTAGCTTTCAGGTTTCATGAAACGTTTTAGAGACTAAATTACTAAACTTTAATATCACTTTGAAACGATGCCTGTGGTGATGTGTTACAACAATGTGGACTTTTTTTGACTTAAACTTTCTTTTTTCTCTCTTGCTTCTTCTAGTGATACTTCAAGCCTGATTATTTCTAGCCTGCTAGTAACGCATCGAGTTGATATTCTTGAATTATTTTTTTTCCAGATAGACAATGATGTTCTGGAAGGAGATGGTGAAGCATTTCCCTTTTATTCCCTGTTGAGAGATTTTTCCTTTCTTCGGTCTTTTCCTTGTTTGGGTTCTTTTTTTGTTTTGGGTAGGGGGTTGTTGTGAGTGTAACAAAATCTAAAATAGGATACAGACGATGAAAATACTCCCGAGAATCATAACAGAGAAAAACAAAGCAGTATCTGAGTCACAGTGGTCATTCATCAACTGGGGATTGCTAGTTGAAAGAACTCTTGAAGATTTTTTTAAATGAGGCTATTGTCTTTTAAGACATCATATTTATGGCTTGCCATAGTTGCTTTTTATTTTTATTTTTTTAACGTTGTAGTAAATATGGTATATGGCAGATTGAAATGGCGTCCTCCGTCAATTCTTAGTTGTCTAGTCTTAATCATCTTAAGCGTATGTTTAACAAATTTATCTCCTCTGCGCTTAGTGTCTAACTTATTAAAAAGAAAACACCGATTTGAAGCTGCGATTAAGTTTTCTAGTTCTGTATTCCTGCATTAACCTAAATCCATAGTATTTGACTGTTCCTTCTTTGTTTTTGCAGTTTTTGATTGTTGCTTCTCCACAGACGTCTTGGAAGAAGATGAGTACAAAGTTTATATGGGGGGCATTGTAGCTCAGCTACAGGATCACTTTCCAGATGCTTCTTTCATGGTGTTCAACTTCAGAGAAGGGGAAGAGGCGCAGCCAAATTTCAGACATATTGTCTCAGTATGACATGACAGTTATGGAGTACCCTCGGCAATATGAGGGTTGTCCACTTCTGCCTTTGGAGATGATCCATCACTTCCTTCGATCAAGTGAAAGCTGGTTGTCTTTGGAGGGGCAACAAAAACGTGCTTTTGATGCACTGTGAAAGGGGAGGTTGGCCTGTGCTGGCATTTATGCTAGCAGGTCTTCTATTGTACCGGAAGCAGTACAATGGAGAGCAGAAGACTCTTGAAATGGTCTACAAGCAAGCTCCAAGAGAACTTCTCCACCTTTTATCTCCTTTGAACCCACAGCCTTCTCAGTTCAGATATCTTCAGTATATTTCCAGGAGGCATTTGGGTTCTGAGTGGCCCCCATCAGAAACACCCTTATATTTGGATTGTCTGATTCTTAGAGTCCTTCCATTATTTGATGGTGGAAAAGGTTGCAGCCTGTTGTACGTGTTTATGGTCAGGACCCTTCAAATCCTGCCAATAGAAGTTCTAAGTTTCTTTTTTCAACTTCAAAAACCAAAAAACATGTTCGCCACTACCTACAGGTGATGTATAAATTTACACTATTGATACTGAATTGTGAATTAATTAGATAGAATGTTCTCTTAATAAATTTTAATCACAGGCAGAATGTATGCTCGTGAAAATTGATATCCACTGTCGTGTTCAAGGGGATGTTGTTCTTGAGTGCATACATTTAAGTGAAGATTTCATTCGTGAGGAGATGATGTTTAGAGTTATGTTCCATACTGCATTTGTGCGGTCAAATATGACACTGAGCCGTGATGAAATTGATATTTTGTGGGATGCAAAGGATCAATTTCCCAAGGACTTTAAAGCAGAGGTAAGTTATTGTTATTCTTCTGTGAGGACCATTTTCTGAAGCAGTAGGAGTTGAACACATACTCATATCTGTATCAGGTGCTTTTTTTGGACGCTGATGCTGTTATACCTAATCTAACCACAGTCACGGAGAGTCAAGATGCAAATGAGAATGAAAGTGCTTCACCTGAGGAATTCTATGAAGTGGAAGAGATCTTCAGCAATGTAATTGATGTGCCGGAAGGTAAGGGCAACTATGATTCTCCTGCGTTTCATGACGATGCAGTGGTTGATGAAAATCATAAAGAGGTCTGGAAAGAGGAGTTGGATCCTCATACTTTTCAGGATTGTACGCCAGATGATGGGATTCACAAACAGCTTGGAAGGATGGATTCTGTTGCGGTGAAAGACATTTCTGTTGATGATGTGAAGTACAAGCTTGATGAGAGGGTGGACTCAGATCCTTATGCAGTGAAGGACATTGTTGTGGATGATGGAGAAATTAAGTCAACTTCCGTAGCATTCACTTCTGATATGACGAAAATTCTGAAAACAAAGGAAGTCAATGTGGATGTGCACAGGGAATTGGCAGTTACACAAAACAAATGTGATGAAGATAACAATGCAACAGAAAAGGAATTAGACTCCAAGGCATGGCAGCAGATACCTGATCTTTCCGGACAAAACTCTGATAAACTACTTCCATCTACTGCAAAGAAACAACTTCCATCAAACTCAAAGCCAGTGGGAGATACATTTGCAGCAAAGCAAAAGATTAAACAGCAAGAATCACAAGGTGTTCAGGCGAAACAAGCAAAGCCGAATGCAATACCTAGGTGGATTCCTCCTAACAAGGGTTCTTACACGAATTCAATGCATGTCTCATATCCACCATCAAGGTATAATAGTGCACCAGCTGTGCTGTCAGATGTTACCTCTCAGAAGGAGAAAATGGAAGATGCCAAAGTAAGGTCTGCTTCTGCTCCTGTTGTCTCTGCATCAGTTGTTTCGGACATGACAAATGGCCTGAAAAGTTGTAAGGTGGACACTTCAAAATCTTCAGACCACATAACAGAAATAGATGCAAGCTGCCCACCACCATCATTACCGTCTGTTAAAGAGACATCTCTTCAGTCAGCTACTCAAGCACCACAACTGGGCTCAAAGCAAGTGCCACCTCGACCACCTCCCCTCCACCTCCACCTCCACCTCCACCTCCACCTCCACCTCCACCTCCACCTCCACCTCCACCTCCACCTCCACCTCCACCTCCACCTCCACCTCCACCTCCACCTCCACCTCCACCTCACTCTGGAAACTCTTCTTTACATGTTTTTGAACCCTTATCATTAGAGGATGATGTATCACGTCGAGTCCCTTCGTCACCATCTTCCTCTTTTGGTGGAAAGGTGTGCACTTCACCACCACCACCACCGCCACCACTTCTGCCTTCAACTTTAACATCATTTACAAGACAAGGAGGGGTGAGTTTACAATATGCAACTCCTCCTCCTCCTCCCCCACCTCCGCCTCCATTTGTTGGGCAAAATAAAGGGAGCTTCTTACCTCCTCCATCCCTTTGGAAGTCTGTTTATTCATCAATTGCCATAGTTGGAGAGTGTAGTGGTTCTTTACCTCCTCCCCCACCCCCTCTTCCCTTTGCAAGCAATGAAATTACATCAAAAGTTTCTAAAGAGCTTAGTGCAGTTGCCCCTCCATGTCCTCCTCCCCCTCCTCCTCCACCTCCTCCTATGTCTTCCACACATAAGGCTCCACCCCGCCTCCACCTCCACCTCCACCTCCACCTCCACCTCCACCTCCACCTCCGCCTCCGCCACCCCTACCTAGATCACATGGAGGTCCACCTACATCACCCCACCTCTATCTCCTGTAAGTAGAGCTCCACCACCACCTCCACCTCCACCTCCACTTAGTAAACCGCCACCGCCACCGCCACCACCTCCACCTCCACCTCCTTTTATTAGAGCTCCACCACCACCACCTCCATCTCCTTTCAGTAGAGCTCCACCGCCACCACCTCCACCTCCTTTTAGTAGAGCTCCATCACCGCCACCTCCTTTTAGTACAACTCCACCACCGCCACCTCCACCTCCTTTTAGTAGAGCTCCGCCGCCGCCTCCACCTCCTCCACTGCATGGAGCTCCACCTCCTCCAATGTCTAGAGCCCCACCTCCCCCACCTCCACCAATTCGTGGAGCACCACCACCGCCACCTCCTCCAATGCATGGACCACCACCCCCTCGACCACCTCCTGGTGGTCGAGGCCCACCTCCTCCTGGTGGTCGAGTCCCACATCCTCCGCCTCCTCTTGGAGCTCCTGGTGCTCCTCCACCTCCTAGACCTCCTGGTAGTTCACCTCCACCACCTCCACCCTTAGGTTCCAAAGGTGCAAATGTTGGAGCTGATCCAAGAGGGAGAGGGCGTGGATTTGCACGTCCTACAGGGGCTGGTGCAATGGCACCCCGACGATCCTCCTTAAAGCCTCTGCATTGGAGTAAGGTAACAAGGGCATTGCAAGGAAGTTTATGGGAAGAATTACAAAGACATGGAGAACCTCAAATGTAATTTGACTCGTCTACTATTGCATGTGTTTGTCTGAATCATTTCAGTCCTGTATGATTATACACTTTCCTTCCTGCTTTCTATATCCTTCCCTTTTGTAATGACTGGTTTTACGTTCTATCTTAGTGCACCAGAGTTTGATGTTTCTGAGCTAGAGAAGTTTTTCTCTGCAAATGTTCCAAAACCTGCTGATTCAGGTGGTAAATCTGGAGGGCGGCGCAAATCTGTTGGATCTAAAACTGACAAAGTCCACTTGGTATTCTTCTATGTGAATATTGTTGAAATTTGATTTTTGAAATAAGCCATGTGTGAGAGGTGATTTGATGGTTTTTGCTTTTTAGTCTTTCCTTCTGGAAGTGTAATTCACCGTGATGTGTAGTTTTACTTCACAAAGGTTGCTAATGTTCAAGGCTGCATTTATATTAAAATTGGAATTTAATACCATTGATTTGTATACTTGGCAATTTGTTCACTAAAAGAGCTCATCTTCATTATAACCTGACTTGAATGATCAGGTACTAGCTCTTAATTTGTGGAGGAAACAAATGTATACTTTTCTTTAGTTTTATTATCTCAAGAAAAATATCCAGCACACCTTGATGCATAAAGTGTTAAGCATGGATGATTTTAGTGATTACATATCTTAGAACCAAGTTTATTTTCTGTTATTATCCCTTCACTGTCTCTTTTATTTCCTGAAATTAAAATTCTGATACTGCAAATTTAATGAATTGTTAGGTGCATATTGGTGCAGCTTTTCGCTGTTAGTGCTTAAAGCTTATATTTATTCAAAACTCCTTTGATTTGATGTTTATTTGGTTCTTCCCTAATAACTGATCAATAAATTGTGTGTTTATATTATTAATTGTAGATTGACCTAAGGAGGGCCAATAATACTGAAATTATGCTCACAAAGGTTAAGATGCCACTTCCTGATATGATGGTAAGCTGATACTTTGAAATCTCTTAATACATGTGAGCAATTTTTCATGTATAATTATGCAAGGTGGGTTACTTAAACTAAAGCATTTTTTAATGAAGCAGTGTTCTTTTGCCAGAAGCATTGCGGTGAAAATTCTTATTTTTATTTGCATTGACGATGGTTCTTGAAATAACTTTTATATGTGGTTATATAATACTAAAGGCCACTAATAGTATTAGTAGATATTCCCAGTAACAATCTCTTGCTATATTATATCTGGTAGAAACTTTTTTCAAACTCTTCTGAAATCTCCACCTGTACCTATCAATGGTAAGTATTGTCTAACATGTTGAAATGGATTTTCTCAGGCTGCTGTACTGGCTATGGATGAGTCAGTATTAGATGTTGATCAGGTGGAAAATCTCATTAAGTTTTGTCCTACCAAAGAGGAGATGGAACTTTTGAAGGTGAAGCGTAAAACATTTATACATGCTTCTTACATCTTGTTTCGCCAATTAAGGCTTCTCTTTTCTGGCATCCTCTGTTACTTTGAAACGTACACTTTTACTCCGATTTGTTTTCTTTTCTAATTTTGATTCCTCTTGGTTATGATTATTTAGGGATACACCGGTGACAAGGAGAATTTGGGAAAGTGTGAACAGGTCTGCAATGATTTATTTTAATCATAGTGTTATATATGATGTTATTAACAGAAAAATATGAGCACATAGAACTTGTATGGGAAGCCTTTTGTGGCATATTCATGGCTGATTCATGCCTTGGTGTCATCAAATTTACATGAAGGATGATTGAGCTGTCTTGAGATTAAACTTTTCCTATAGTGTATTGGTGATAGGATAAAACACTCATGCTCAGATTCTCTGATTTCAGAGGAGATTTAAATGTATAATAAAGATAAAACTATCTGGTACAGTTTATTTGTTTGGCCATCATTGTTTGCTTTAAAATCTGGAAGGGAGGTGAGAGGAATGATGAAGAAATGAGATAGCCAGCTACCATAAAGAGAGGAGCAAATTATTTTTAAGAAAGCAATTGATTGAATGTCAGTTGAAATTTAATAATTTTATAACTCTGGATATAAATAGTCCAGAGATTGAAGCACTAGATGCTGCATTAAATGAGGCTTTAATTTTGGAGGTTAATCTAACATTTTATAAAGATGGGTAAAATTGTTGGCAAGGAATCAAGTTCAACACAAAAGCAATGTATATGAATTCAATGTCCACGTACTAATACAATGACATTTTGGTTGCTGGTGCCTGACTGCCTGGTTGCATGTGGAAGAAAAGTTTATTTAACTTTTATCAATCTCAACCTTTTCCTTTAGATGTTGGGTGGTCATAAACCAATTCTTTTTATCTTTGTTTAATCAAGAGCCTATTTCGTTATGTTTCAGTATTTTTTGGAGCTGATGAAAGTGCCACGGGTGGAGTCAAAATTAAGAGTATTTTCTTTCAAGATTCAGTTTGGGTCTCAGGTTTGGTAGTGTCTGTAATATTTTTTTGAATTTTTTGTGGATTTTATATTCTTGCTTCAGTTATCATACTTTCCTCTTTATGCAGCTTACTGAATTTAAGAAGAGTTTAAACACTGTGAACTCTGCCTGTGAAGAGGTACTTTGCTTATGAAACTAACAAGTAACAAACATTCTGTTGCTTGCATTTCTTTGACCTTGTGCATTTTTTCTTGTTAATAGGTCCGAAAATCTGTCAAACTGAAGGAGATTATGAAGAAAATTCTTTATTTGGGTAATACATTGAATCAAGGAACAGCAAGGGGTAAGTCTTTTCTTAGTTATGCAATGTCCTTATCATCATTCATTTCTGGGCGGAGTAAACTTATATGCTGCTAGCTCTCTATTTTTAACAGTTAGATAATCACTGGCCCTCCCTTTGTGTTAGCAGTCAAACTTTTATGTGATTCTGTTAGATCTTTTTTTTGACTTTTTTTTTTCTTTTGACTCTTAGATTCTGTTAGATCTGATATAATATAAATTGTCCAGCTTATGGGTAAATATTAGTATAAAATGTTTCCATTTTTTTTGCAGGATCTGCAATTGGATTCAAGTTGGATAGTCTTTTAAAGCTCACCGACACTCGTGCTTCTAACAATAAGATGACACTGATGCATTATCTTTGCAAGGTATAAGTCTCAATTGCAGTAAATGATGATACTCTTTGGTGGCTTACTTTTCTGTTTTCCTATTTCTGCTCCAGGTCCTAGCTGAAAGGTCGCCGGGACTCCTTGATTTTCACCTAGACCTTGTGAGCCTGGAAGCTGCCACTAAGGTGATGATTTATTTCTGGTGCTTTATATCCAAAAAAACAAAGGTCAAGTGCACCTTGCTACCGTGATTTGGTCCAATTTCACTTTTCCCCCTTATTTGTAAAAGGTGAAGTGAGCACATGCCCTCCTTTTTTAATGACTTTTTTTGCAATGGCCCCACTTGGCATCCAAATTATGGGTTAACACTTAGTTTGAGAAGCATATGCAGAGCATGTGACTTTTAGGCAGGAAATTGACTAAAAAATGACCAATTTACATCTTCTTTCTCCATGGGTCAAGTTGTGGTGTTAAACCTACAAGTGGTTCTTGCTCATGAAAGGAGATATCCCCGGCGTTTTGGGTTCCCCTAATTTAACAAGTGGTATAAGAGTTTAGAGCCTTTGGTTCGGCTTGGACAAGAATTGAAGATGGTGATCGGTGCTCTCTTAATTGCCTGCCCCTTTGGAGAAAGAAGAGCTATAAACCAAAAAGCCCAAGTGGATTGATAAGGCGTGGTTCCAGCTTGTGTTATGGATAGGCTTGGTGGAATGTACTCTTGATAACACTGTAAAATACCTGGAAAAAAGGCTACCACGCGAGTGGGAGCCTACTTGCTTAAGTACTCACACTTGAGGAGAAGATTGTTGGGAATTGATGTGTGAGTGAAAAAGTCCAACATTAGAAAGGAATGGATTAAGTGAGGACCATATAAGTGGAATGACCTATGAACCTAATGCCTTAAGGTTTTTGGTAAAGATGTGGTGTCAAACCCACAAGTTTGTTTCCTCGCCAAGCCCATGAAAGGAGATCTCCCTGGTGTTTTCGGGCCCCCAAATCTATTAGGAACTTACTTAATATTATAAATTATGGGGGAAAAGTGCATTATTAAATTAAGGTGGAAAAATGCAATTGACCCAAAGAGAAAAGGCCAAAACAAAAATAACCCCCTTAAACTTTGGCCCTTTAGCAAATATCCCCAATGGTTTCAATTTTTGCAATTAACCAACTTAAACTTTATGTGGAAACTGGCCCCTTTCATTCAAAAGTGAGCAAATTTAGAAACCTTAATTGAAAATACAATTGCCCATAATCACAAAATCAATAGAAATTTCACCTAGGTGCACACTAGTTGAATCAAGTTCCACCAAATTTGACCCACATTTCTTACTTTCTTTCACTTCTTAATGGATGGAAGGGCTATTTGCTAGATGTTGAAAAGGCGGGTTAATTGCTAAAATTTGAAACCCCCTTATTTATCCAAGGGTCAAAGTTAAAGAGGGTTATTTGCATTTTAGCGAAAAGAAAATTCTGTAGGCACTGGCTAACTTTCAGTATTAGGTAACGGGATTATAATGTATATTATTGGAAATTCCCCTTGCAGATGCAATTGAAGTCATTAGCAGAAGAGATGCAGGCAATCATCAAGGGATTAGAAAAGGTTAAGCAGGAGCTTGCTGCATCTGAAAATGATGGACCCGTGTCCGAAGTTTTCCGTAAGGTGTTCAGCATTTCTATGTCGGGCTCTTGATTCTTCTTTATATCAGGAAAAAAATATTAATGAAATGATAAAGTTCAATTTCTAAAATGAATTCATAATATTGGTTTTCCTGCATCATGAATGTATGTTGACAGAGCAGTTATGACTACTATCATCATCAAATAATTCAAGTTTATGAGTGGGTCTTAGATCAGTGGATTATCAGGCTCTGGCAGATTTTTTCATATATTGATTTCTTCATTGTATTCAACAGTTTTGAGTGAGATTTTTCTCTCAATTTTTGCTTCATAACATGGGATATGAATTTATGTTTAATCTAAAATGACCCAATAAGATTTTTGTATTAGCAGTTTAGCACCTTATTCCCCTTTAAGTAAGGGGTGATATTATGGTTCCAAGACCCACTAGATATACTTTTTGGCTACTAGACCTAGGGAAGTAAAATTCTTTGTGATAGAACTTGTAAGGAAATTTATTATGGAAATTAAGCAACAGTTCTCAGAAGCTCACAAAGTTGTTTTTCTCTATTTTGTTATGCAAATTTTTAAAGATTGGAATTGATGTTGCCCTTAATATTGTGGAAGGGATTGTATGGTTATTTATTGAGTTGAGCTTGAGTATATGTACGTTTTCTCTAGCTCCCAATTTCAATCCAATGAAAGGAATTACATCAGTGGTTTAAGCAATAGTAGAATATTACAAATAGTAAAATTATAGTAAAAATGAAGAGAAAATGAAGGGGAGAATAGTTTAGGGTTACCATCTAGGTTTAGAATTGAACAACAGAATCCCATAAGAAGCCAAACTGAAAAATCCTAAACTTGCAATTGAAGAGAAGGCAACTGTTGCTGTCTTTACTTTAAATGGCTGACCTTGTAAGTTTTATGCGCTTCCAAGTTTTAATTGTGGTGGGTACCGAAGAGGGCTAGGTGCTTAAGGCTATGTTTGGATGGGGATTTAGGAGGGGAAATGAGGGAGGGGAGGTTTATCATAAGCCTCCTACTTGTTTGGAAGTTTTATAAAAGAAGGGGAAGGAAATGGAGATTTTAACTAATTCTCTAAAACCCTCCCTTATTAATTTTTATGAACATTTTAAAGTTCCTCCATTTTGGAGGATTTTGGAGGGTTTAAAACATATAAACAAGGGGGAGGGAACTTATACTTAACCTCTCATTCTCCTCTCTTCCCTGTCCCTTCATTTTCCTTAAATCCCTTTCCTTCCCCTCCCCTCCAAACTCCCAAACATAGCCTTTAAGAGTTCTTTGGTTTATTTGGTTGAAGCAGAATGCTCATATCTTTAAGGATGTCTAATTGCCCCTAAACTTGTTATGGAATAGGATTGTGTTTATGGCTTTTCTTTGGTGTTCTACCCATGACTGTTTAAAGTGAGTTGCAATTTCTGATATGGAGAGACTGGGCAACCTTGGTGCATTCTAGATTTTTTCATGCTCATTGTTGTATCTTGACTTTTCTGTTTTGAAGGATATCTTATGCTCCTCCTAGTTATGCACTTATGCTTTCTGTCTTTTTTCTCTAAGTCCTTTTTTCTATCCAAAAATAACTGTGTTATCTGATAGAGTTAACATTCTTGTTGTAATTTTCATGATTAAATGGAAAAGCAAAGGGATAGAGAGGGAGCACAAGAAAATATACTTCACTAATGAGACTCTGAATAATTGTGTTACATAACACTGACTTAAAATTCTATTTATATTAAAACTATAACTATGAAAAGACACTCCCTTTATTTTGTGTGCACTACAAGTAACTGCACTTAAGCAAGAAGACTTTCTTAAGCACATCAGAAATTATATTTCTCAACAATTACAAATGCATATTTTAGGCCTATTTTCATAAGTTGTTTTGTCTGTCTAAACTTCTAAGCACATGTCAACATTGTTTCTTACCCGCTTCACCTAAATTCTAATGGTAATATTTTGTTGTTGAACATTGATGATGACAAAAGAAATATTAATCTCCATTGTTTCTTCAGTCTTGCATAAACTTTGATGTGTCGAATGGAAATTAAGGACAGCTTTAATTTTCTTTTAAAGCAGTGAACAAATTTTCCATCATATTGCATTGATGAATCTAATTCTAGTTTATATGGTTTGTTATCTGGTTTATATATATTCAGTGCATTTGACTCATTTTTATGTTATATTTAGACATTGAAAGAATTCATTGTTGTAGCTGAGTCAGAGGTGGCATCTGTAACAAACCTATATTCTGTGGTGGTAATATGCTTAACCATCTTTTTGCTATACATTACGCACTGCTATAAAGAGATACAACGATTTTACAATTTTGTCTGTGGACAGGGTAGAAATGCAGATGCACTTGCACTATATTTTGGTGAGGATCCTACCCGTTGTCCATTTGAGCAAGGTAAGTTGAGGATTAATACTTATTCATGTTGTTAATATGACATATGGTAATTGTCTTTCTACTGGTGACTTCAATTTTATCAGATTATAGTTCATTTAACTGATGTTTCTGGAGATAATACATTTTCTTGACCTCTTTCCCTTGTTGCTGGGACAAGCGTGTATCTTCTAGAAATTAGGCTAATTTAGAAGTGAGGTTTTCTTGTCTAGGGGTTAAGGAAGGAGGTTTTACACCCTTTTGTATGTTTTAAATGGAATCTGCATCAAGCTTCAAAGCTTTCTTTAGAGTGATAGGTGTAAATAAGTTTCTGAATGGATTGAAATGCCTATCCTTTCTGGATCCTTGTGTACGCACTGCGGCGACAGAAAGGAAGATGACAGAAAGGCAGGGGTGAGAGAGAATAATAAAATAAATGGGGGAGAAAAATCAACGGGAGGACTGAACTGATTGAAGTTTCATCATCCTTGTGTGTTTATGTTGTTATGTCTGGCAAAAGTAGTGATCTGTTCATTTATCTGTTCTATAATGCTCAAGCTAACTTCTTATTGTTGTTGGTTTGATGATTACAGTTACTGCAACTCTCTTAAATTTTATAAGGTTGTTTCGGAGAGCACATGAAGAGAATTGCAAACAAGCAGAATTAGAGAAGAAGAAAGCCCAGAAAGAGGCTGAAATGGAGAAGGCTAAGGGCATTAACTTGACAAGGAAGAGTGCAAAAGATAGTTGAAGACTGGGTTGTCTGCTCCTTTGCATCGATATCACACTCTTGCCAAAGAGCAGTGATCTGCCCGTGGCAGTAAGGGGACTGCTTCTGAGACCCAGTTAAGAAGCCTCCCTTTCCATGATGATGATGTGACAGTTAGCCTTTCAAGCTGATCTATGGAGGTGGAAGAGCAAGATCTTTCCATCTGCATACCTTTACAATCAACAGGCTTAGGAGTTGATTCTTTGATGGCATGTTGTTGAATCAAAATTTTATGGCCAATTGATCTTTCACATCAGAATACTCTGGCAAGGCCAAATTTAGACGCAGAATGGATGCTTACTATGATTGCATGAGATGCCATCTGCATCCAGTGAAAGCTATGAAGATGATGGATCTGGTCCCTCTCACGTTGATTCAAGAAGAAATTTTGTAGTAGAGCATGGCTTCTATTGCAGTAGAACTGGCTTTGGCTTGCATAATTCATTTGTCATATTTTTTCTGGCACCAGGGCAGATGCTTTTTGGATTGTAAAGCACCAAAGTCCAACCGTAGTACCACGAAATCTTGTACAAAGCTCTAACCTTCTCCTTTAGGATCCAATTCTTTCTCATGTAACATAGAAATTAGTTTCTTTTCTTTTTTCCTTTTGATAGAGATTTTGGTAGGATACCCTCCAGAAAATGTTGTATAGCTGTCAGGTTAACAAGAGAGAATAGAAATCAGGTCCCTGTATTGTAACTGTAATATAAGTGAAGAGCAGGCCAGTTAGGAATGCTAGTTTCATTTATCTTGTGAAATGTAATACGTAGTAGTGTAGTGTAAAAGGTTATTGTTTTAGGTTTTCCCAGCTTATGAAATTTAACACACGTCGGATTATATGTGCAGAGTTTAGTAGCAGAAAGACTGCAAATTCAGAGGTAGTGCAGCTACTTAATAATTCTGTCCGGAGGTGTACCTCACTAGTTGCGTCTTTTATTTGCATGTGTTGGGAGACATTTTCCGACTGTAACATTATTTATCATACCTGCTGAGATTTCATTTGGTGCGGTCATTCAGACTTGTTTGACTGCATTATGTAGCACAACAGGCTTAGCCAGAGTCATTACAAACTAGTTTGTCAAAGTCCAATTGCTGAATTATATTTTCATTTCATTACTGGGGTATCTAGTTAGGGCCGTTGAGAGAAGGGGTGGGGGAAATGACTTTGCTATCCTAATATACATGTTTCTCTTGCATCAAGGTTTGTCTCGTTAGTTGAATTCACGGATCCTGGTATTTGTGCAGAACATTCCAAGGGGATTGGATTTCACTGTTTTGCCTTTCTCAATTCGAAGCCTTGAACTATCTACCTGATAAACCAGTAGATAGTATTCTGGACCTGATGGTATTCTACAAGCATAGAGTGTGGTCAGTTGACCCGCATAGTAATGATTCAGCTTTTTTCTGAAATTAAATGAGTTCCTTGGTATTCAGTCCACAATTCATGACTACTCCGAATTTATTTCTGTTCAATGATCCCATGGATTCGGATCATAGTAAACTAAATGAACACTCACCATTCATTGGTTTTGACACTTGGATGATATTTAGTGTTTTCAAAGTAAACTATAAGGCTGGTACTACTGCAAAATAAGCATATTCTTTATGGGGTCCGGCGAAGTCATTGGTTTTTTTTCTCCACTTAAAAACAAACCAGTAAACCACTATGCCTCTAGTTTGTCTTTCAGGGGATTGGAAGAAAGAAATTATACTGGCAGCGGCCCCATAGCAAGGCTAGATTAACAGTCAAGTAGAAGAAACTCTATCTCACCCTCTCTTTGGTGTTACATTAGGATGCTAGTATTCGTCTAAACACAGTTCATTGTCCAAAATGGAATCAAATTAACTGAAGCCTCTGTATTATTCACACTGTAAAAGATTGCCAATCTACAAGGTAAAAGTGATGAAACAAAAAACCAAAAAAAATAAAAAATGAAAGATAGAGTTGAAGAGTATAACGGAAAGAAATTTAAATAAAATGGTGAATTAATCTCTAGCTTCTTGTTCTTGCACATAGCTGAGCTGAGGTCTCTCTGTTGAAAATCTTTTTGTCTTCAAAGTTGCTCGGTTTCCTTCGAGCAACATGAATGAATTTTGCAAATACCTGCTATACTTGTTATTGAAATAACTGGTAGCTCCTTCTATACGAAATATATGAAGCAAAGCCTTGACCAAATTAATAACTTATTACCTTGTGTTGCTTACGGTAGTTCTTCGAAATCCTTCGTGCCCGTGAAACCATATCTGTCATCCTCTGGAAATTCAATCCTCAACAAATGTTTGTCCTCTTGATCAACCCACGATCCCGTCTTACAGCTTTTGTAAAACATGCAGGTCACGATTGTGTCAAGGATGATGAAGACTGAGTACAAGTAAGCAATGAAAATCCCCTCTAAAGCCACAGAAGGCCCTGCCTTTCCACCAATATGATAGGCCCTTACAACCCGGAATTGGAACAAGGCCTCAGTGGCAGCCAGACCCACGTTGACTGGGAGTGCCAGGAACAAAGCCATTGATGTCCTTCCCCTTATCAGAACACAAGCCCTCAGAATTGCCAGGTACCCGCCATGTCCCTCCATACCAGATAGAGCCAGTGCCATATTGCATATGACAAATGCATTGGCAAGGATCACAGAAAAGAGAACTGCCCCAGCTGCTGACATTAGAAGGAGGCAACTTGGGGAAGAGAAGCCTAGTCCTTCAATGCAGCCGAAGGCCAAAAATAGGAGACAAAAAGCAGTTGCATTTGCCGAGAGAATCAAGAAAGATTTGCAGATATATGTGTAGAGGAGTGGCTTGTAAAGGGATACAATTGAAGTGAAGGAAGGTGGCAAGGTTGGTTTATGGTGATTGAGAGCCTGGATTGTGGATGCTTTTGCAATGAGGAGAAAGGTGAGGGTAAAAGGAAGTGTGAAGATTGAAGAGGTGATTGTTTGAGAAACCTTGAGGTTTAGAATGCTAAACAAGTGTGACGACCAAGGAAAGCCTGCAGCATCAAACAGAGTCCTCAGGCGACTGTATATTTGAGGCAGGAGGGATGAAGAGGCGGGGACTAAAGCTTGTGAGAGCAGCACTGAAGCCGAGAAGGGAAAAGCAAGAAAAGCTGCAGTTGAGGTGAAATAATGATAGTTTAGAAGAAAACTATGAATTGATCTTCTGAGAATCTTGCCTGAAACTTCCATTGGAGTTGATCTTCTTCGCTGCCACTGGAGGGAGAGGAAGAGGGAGATGAATTGGGTGGCTTCTCAGTTCTCACCAATGGACTCTATAAACATCTGAAGTGTTACAAGCAAGGTGTTGGTGTTACCTTTTCTGTCCAAGTTTTTCTTAAATCGGTTTGCTCTTTCTTTTGGGAATGGTAGGTTGGAGTTAGAGAGTTCAAGGGGTTGGTGCTTTGGATGAATGGATAGGCCAACAAGAAGAAACTAATGACTGCAAAGGCGGAACTGTTTGGACTTTGTTTTTACCAGAGGTTTTGGATACATTGTGGGTTTTTTTTGGCTTTGTGTTCCACGATTGCCCACCAGCTTAGCTGGTTCAAGGGGGCACAAGCAGAGCACCTTTTCCTTGGTGCCACGATATAATATATTAGTAATAAGTAATTTGGTGTGGCAGGGCTTTTGGTCTTTGTGTTGATGATGAGAGGTCTCTTCTCTTTTTTAGATTGCTTAAAATTCACATCATTTTGTAGGCTTATTATTGCTGGCTACAACCCTTTTTCAAGTCTAAGAAATATATTCTAAATCTTGACAAAATGAAGCATTCAATGTAGGCCCCATTATCCTTGAAATCAAAGTGTCATTTTAAAATTTAAAGAGCATTTTAAGACATGAGTGCAAAATTAAAAAAGGAAAACTACGCCTTGATGAAGAAGGAAAATAGAATTTAATTCAAGTTTCCGTGATCTGGAACGAAGATGCTATAAAGTAGTAATTTGTGATGCATGCTGCTTAAGGCCGGACCACGACCTCAGTTTTGGTACTTTTCCCGTGGTACAAGTGAATAACACGTAGCTTGCAAGATATATATATATATATATATATATATATATATATATGTATATATGAAAGTGGTTTGCCTTCTACTTCCATCAACAGTTATTAGAGAAAAAAGGGACCCCTTGAAAATATGATTACCATAAATCCAGAACATCAATTTAACATCAAATCACATGCCTAACACCCATGACTAATTATTAATGTCAAATTAAAATGGCACACAAGGGTGGCGTAGCCTTGTAGCCAAAGGCTATAGGGTTATGATACCAAATTATCAACGGGTGTGGGTAGGGGTTGAGCTCTAATCTGGTTAGTTGGGGGGGCATTGGGGGCCAACGAGGGACAATTCTGGTGCAAGCAAGTATCTTTCAGTTGGTGAGCAGACCAACTTTGACCTGGTAATTCATTATTTTTAGGGTTCTCCATTTGAGGATGAGACCTTATCTTAATTAAATTTGATTCTGTTATTATGCGGAGGGAATATTATCTAATTAAACAAAATTAAGTATTTTGGTTATGCTTGCTTCCCTGGGCGAGATGTCAACACATTTGGTGACATTCTAACTGAAGTTTAATTGTAATTAGGTGATTGAATACAAAATAAGAAAAAAAGGGTTAGGAGCATTATGGAAAATATATAACTATAAAGAAAGGTGTCGGTTCCTTTTTTTTTTTTAATAAATATTTTATGGTTAAGATTGATTTAATCAAATTCAGTTTAAATATCGTATTTGTCTAAAAATTACTATCAATCTGAACTAGGTTATACATGGAGATTGATTAAATACCTTTTTTTAAAGTTGAACGTGTTTGTTGGCTCAATTAGTAAAGTCTTTTAAAGTTGATACAAGAGTTAAAGGAAAAAAAGAATTTAAAAAAAGACAACATGGATAGAAAAGATAAAAGAAACACAAAATATAGAAGTCTATGTACAGACACAATCCTGTTCATTTTTCTATTTTTGTTTTTAGTCCTACCAAGCACCCCTGATCCTATTTGAAGTATATTTATGCAAGTGAGTAATTATTAATGAAAAAAATCAAACGAGAGAGTTTTAATAAATTTATAATTTATTTTTTATGTGTTTATATTTTATCAAATCTTAAACTATTAAATTAAATAATACATTTTACTCTATGAAATACACCATATATTTTAGAGAAGATTAACAATACATTTTATTCTCTAAAATATATCATATTCATACATTTTGAATTCTTCTTGACACTACAGGACTTTTGCAAGTCATTAGAAAAAAGCTAACTGAAACTTCCTTTATCTAAATGCGCATTGGCATTTTAAACCAAACAGGCCAGTTTGGTTTAACATTACAACTTTGGCATCGAAAAATTTCCTCATGTTTCGGGCATTTTGGTGGCGTTAGTATATATATATATTTATTGGTAAACGAATAAAATAAAAGAATGCATTATAAAAAAAAAAGTGATTAACAATTATGCTGCGTAACGCCATTATAAATGTACCACGTATTGTCAATTAGCTAGTTTCCATTTTCTTTTTCAATATCTCTTACAACATATACTAGGTTGGATCCATGTAACGCCCTTATTTTAATGGACTAAATCAATAGCCTTGAATTGGGTCATCACACTGGATACATAACATCTCGCTCAGATCTGAGTTTTCTTACTGTTTTTTGGTACATAAAATTTCTTATTGTTGAGAATATGATATGGAACAGAGGATAATAGTAGATTTGATTTTTATTTTTTGTACATATAAAGTTAAGTAAGAGTGAGTCTACTCCATTATAAGGTAAGAGCATGTCTAAATGAAAAGTTAACTATAGATTGCCCATGCGAAGTGCTTCGAAACTAACCCGCTAGCTTTGAAACTATAAATCTAAATAAAAGAGTTACATTATACTTAGAAGCTTTATCATTATTTTATTTACAAAAATTTTATATTGAATTTAAAATTGTAATCCTTATTCTTCTAATTAGGTATTACCTCTAAATAGATTTCATTTTAAGAATTCATTTTTTACGACTACATCACAAAGCAATACCTTTGGAAAAGGAAGACATTTACCTTCTGAAATAGAAAAACCATACTGTATTTTTACCTCTGGCTACTTCGCTCGCTTGGAGATGTCTCTGGTCCCTTGTGTGGGTAATTCTCATATTTCCATATCCAAATAACTGGTCATTTAGGTTAGAGACAATAAATTAAAACTCAAATATAGAGTCACAGAATAAGGTAAAGTACTTCATATTCCTGTAAACTTTTTGCTGAAGTACGTGACAAGCACAAAATGCACTAATGATACAGAGTTTTCCATGCGCAATTGAATTTTCTCTCTATAATCAAATATGTCAAAAGATAACTGGGTGATAAAGAAAAATAGGCTCTTTTTATACATCAAACTATAATCACTCAATTGAGCTTGCGTGTTCTATGACTATCTGATATCTAGAGGTTGCTCCAGATCACTTCTATAAACTTTAGAACTGAATGTAGCAAGGACAGGTAGAACAAGTCGAAGTCTACTTTGCCCTTGAACCTCTTTGTAATTCCTATCTAACTCTTTTTTTCTTTTTTCTTTGGTATGATATTAGGGAAGGGGAGAGGCTTCCCATTCCAAGGCTTATAACATTACTGACAAATTGCTTATCTCATTTTGAGTAGGATTCGAACTCAAGACGTCCGACCAGTTGAGCCAACCCTCCATGCAATTCCTATCTAACTTTACCTTCCCTCAAAGTTGGCTATCTGAGAAAACAAAGCAGAATCAACATCCGTCATATCAGAGGCATCACTTGCGTGAGCACCTGAATGATCTGATTTCCCGGCATTTTCGTTTGGGTGTTCAAAAGCAATTAAATTTGCACTTTTCTCTTCAGGTGCGTCAGTCTGTGAGGCAGCTTCCTGCAGTCGCAAAGCGTATTCCAAGTTCCATAACACATCTCCCATGCCAGGCCTATCAACCCCATGATCTACTAGACACTTCTCTGCAGTTTCCACAAACTTGTTGAGTGATTCAGGTCTGATACTGTCAAGAATATGTGGATCAATTATATGATGAAGCATGCCTCTTCTGTGCTGCTGCATTGCCCAATCGGCTAAGTTGACCTGCTCCCTTGGCAGTGTTGGGCTAATAACTGGCCTCGCACACAGTACCTCAATAAGGACTACCCCAAAAGAGTATATATCAGATTTCTGGGTTAGCTGTTGGCTCCTGAAATACTCAGGGTCGAGGTATCCAAAACTACCCTTCACAGCTGTGCTCACTTGGGCTTTCTCCTTCACAGCTTTTGACAAGCCAAAGTCAGAAACTTTGGCAACATAATTCTCATCCAAGAGAATATTTGTTGTCTTCACGTCACGGTGTATGATACTTTGAGCTGCACCAGTATGGAGATAGTGCAGCCCACGAGCAGCACCAATGCATATCTCAAGCCTCTGTTTCCATGACAAAGGAGGGAGGTTGGAGCCATAAAGGTGGGAACGAAAGGGGCCATTAGCCATGTACTCGTATACAAGAACCATCTCCGAGTTTTCATCACAGAAACCCATCAACGAGACCAAGTGGCGATGGCGGAGCTTGGAAAGCATGTCTAACTCTGTTCTGAACTCATTGATGCCTTGCTCTGAACTAGTGTTCCCTCGTTTTATAGCAACCTTCTTTCCATCTTCCAACGTTCCAAGATACACTTTCCCAAAACCTCCAACACCAATCACCCCCTTTTCATCAAAATTCTGTGTGGCTTGTTGCAATTCATTGAAAGGGAAGAACCGTTCAAGCCCTCTTGGGGAGTGGTAATCAGAGTGACCATTCTTGCTCTTGGGTGTGCTTGACCTTCGAGAGCTGGTTTTGCATGAAAATAAATTAGGAGTACCGCATGAATAAAGTGGCAGGAGCCATGATGAGAAGCCGTTGCGCTCTTCCCAGCCTTGAGGTCTCATTTTCCATCGGATACACATCAATGCTAGCACCAGCATTGCAGCCACAGCAAATCCCAAGCCAAAAGCAGCAATTTTCATTGCCCCGGTAGTCGGACTTGTTCCCTTGTATTTCCCATCAACGGAGAACAAACCATCCAAGCTATCTGCTGAGTTGCTCATCTTCATTACCTCAATTCCATTCAGAATTGCGTTGGCCGTTCCCAGCTGGAGATTAGTTGGTCCCACCTGAACCAAGATGGAACCGTGTGTGATAGCAGACGCATTAAGCACAAAGTCTTGGTAAAACGCAGTGGCTAGAGCTTTGGTCTGGGATGAGAGGTCTAAAGCTGAGACCCCCACCATCCCGTTGATGTATAGATTGAAGTACAATTGATTGAGGCTCTTGCTCACGATGTCGCAGAAATGCATTCTAATCAAATAGGAGTAGCTGTTTTCCACATTCATCGTCCAACTGAGATTGAAATTGGGTTGCATTATTCTAGGATCCTTCATGTGTACAGCCGTTGAATAGACCAAGTTAGGAGCAATCAAAGGGGTGGCCCCAGTTTGTGGGTATTTGATGCTTTTGTTGAACGCAGCAACATTCTCTGAGCCCTGTGAGAAGACATTATATGAGCTGTCAGGTTCCCATGTTCTTGACAAGGTATCCATGTCAGGAGTTATGGTTGGCCCTCCAACATTTACTCTGTAAGAAACTTGGAAAGCAGATTTCATTAACCCTTTGAATTCTCCAAGTGGGAAAACTGCAGTTGCTGAATCGGAGATAAGAGCATCAGGGGCCGAGACAACTTCAATGGCATTAATGAATGCGAGGGAGTTTTTCTTGGGCTTGAATTTGAGGGAGAATCTACTGTCAGAATTAACAAGGTATTCCTTCAAAACGAGTGTAGCATTATCCCTCACAGAGAACTCATGCAAGAGCACAACGTGATCAGTTTGGACAGAGAAAACAGCACTTGTTAGATTATACGAAGGGTGAGGAAGAGGGAAGAAGTAAAGGCGAACCCAGAGTCGTCCTGTCTTGGAGATGTAAAAGGTGTATGTGGAATCCTCTAGGAAAATTCTGGCACTCTGAAACAAAGGCACTGATGAAGGAGGCACAGAGGAAGAGACATTTATATTAATGGAGTCAACTGAAGTTTGCACATCTTCGGGGGTGGAAAGGAGAGAAGTGGAATCACGATCAGATTTAAAGGTTCTCCCATCATTGAGCTGAGTCCGGTTTGAGGACCCACAATCAATGAGATAATTAACAGGAGGTGAGAAAGAAGAGTAACTGGCGGAAGCACAATTGGGGAGGCCGGAGAGGAAGAGGAGAAGCAGAGAAAGGGAGGAGACAGATGGAGGCTTCACCGCCCCTCTATTCTCTCCTCCCATTGTGTTTTGCAGTTGAGGTTAATGTAGCGGCCGCGGCGGCGGTGGTGGTGGCAATGGCAATGATGGGAACCGCGAATGGGAGCCAAGTCTTGGAAGAAGATGGACATCAATAAGAGGATGTTCTTAGAGAGGGTTTTGGAGATGGAAACTGAACGGGGGTTTTGGGAGGAATGTGTAGGAACAGGAATGTTGCAGCAGTTGGAGAAACAGAAGACGGAAGAAGAACAGAGGAGTTTGTTGGAAGGGAGTAATGGGGGAAAACGTGCAGGGAAGCTCGCATGTTGGAATGTTTTTGTTTTGTTGATCAGAGAGACTTGGGTGAACGAGTGATGAATGAGAGCGAGCTATGCGTTGGACCCTACAAATACAATGTCACTAAGGATGTTTGTCCCAAAATACTTTACATAAATGAACAAGTGCAAACCGCATAACAGCCAATGACTTTAATATTTGGCCATGCCTCTTGCACCCTTCGGCACTCTGTTTTTTTTTTTTTTTCTGTTTTTGTTTGGTAATATTTTCATTATTTTCCCTTTTCCTCGTGGATAATCAGATACTACTGCAACATATAACCATTGCATATTAATCTCAAGGTAGAGTTAAAATGAAAAAGCCCAAACTCAGTAAAGTTTGAATAAACCAACAACTTATTATTATTTAAAAAAGCATACCAAAACCAACTTTTTTAAGAGTGCTATTACGCAAATCTTTTGCATTGACAACTTACAAACCCCCGAGTTGAAAAAGATTTATGGCTTACTTACGTCTTTTACATACATGCATGTAACCATAACATGCAGCGTCCCTTGAATTAGGCTCACCATCATCTTCTTACTAATTAGACATGATTTAAACTCTTACGTCTGCATTCAGCCACCAAGCTAATTCAAAATCACTTAAGAAATGGACAATTGCAAAATCAGATAAAAAACGAAACATCTCTGTACCCTTTTTTTTTTTCTGTCAACATTTCTGCACTGTTTTTAAATGTGCAAACATTGCATTGAGAAAACTGGGCTCAACCCTATTTCACAACAGAAATGACCTCACTAGCGCAATTTGTGAGGCCCAAGAATGTTCACCCAACTTGTAAATGAATTTGAAATACACAAATATTCATTTGGAATTAAGGGTTGGCCTCCCCAGCTCGTTCCCCTGCTCCGATAAACCGCAGGCAACGTCTAATCCTCTATAAAGAAAAGGGAAGAGAAATTTATCTATCACAGACAAAATAACTACGGAAGTACCGATCTATAGTTTGAAGGTACAGACTAAAACCATTTTATTTCTATTTTCGAACTAAAAAAAAAAAGGTTTAATACCTCTTTGGTATCTGTTATGCGTAGGAGATCCAATCTTTGCTCAGTCCCCGGATGGGATAGGGTAGACAGCTGCAAAGAAGCCAACAGTAGCACATGGCAATTGAAAAATGGAAAAAGCTAATCTCAAGTCACAGATATGTAGTCACCCAAAAACTGAAGAGCTCGGGGTCTCGTAGGGTGGGCTTCATTACTTCAAGTTGCAGGACTCTCTCAAATCTTGTTTCATCTGTACCAGAATTGAGGTTTAGGCAAAGGAGATGACCAATAAATTCCGTTTTTCACTCAACAAAAAATGTACGCGGAAGCCCTAGGTAAACATCCATAATTATAGGTTTAAATATTACCGTACGATACTGCTTCTTTCGCTCTTCTTATCCATGATCGAGCATATTCAGCTGCATTATATGTTACTTCCTGTAACTGTAACAACATAACAGTAAATTATAAAGACGGAAATTTGTTGTAACAATGCATTCAATACCCAGGGTCATCATACTTAATAGCTTAAAATTTAAAAATAAGCATTGAGGAGTTTAAATTTTGAGAACAATCAAAGCACAACAATTTTTTAAGATTCCGCTGTTTTCTAGTTTGGTCACTGTAAACATCAGATTTCTTGCATGTTGATGTTAAGCAGTAAAAATCTACCTGTTGCAGCCAAGACCGAGGTCATTAGAAGCATTAATAAAGAAAATTTTAACACAAATTGCTACCCTAGTAACACTTGATAGATTACTTAAACATACCAGTCTATCTCACCCCAAAAAAAACCATACCAGTCTATCTCCTAAGACGCCTCTGAAAATCATATACACTACCATGTTATCCAACAAGAGAGAAAGCTTACAAACAAATTAAAGCCAAAGTGAACTTACATCCTCTCTCTCTCTAGTCCCTTCCAATGGCATAATATCCTGTATCCACTCAACTTCTGCAACTCTGTAACTGCATATTACATTAAAAAGGCTTAAAGTCATATTTGCCTTTAAAGAAAAACAGCCAGATCAGAAGCAAGAGAATTTGTTAAATAAAACACCCAGTGACTCACCAATCTTGATTCCTAGTTTGGATGATGCGAAATCTCCTGCGACTCACAATCTGCACAGAGTCTTGACTTTCTTACACATTGAAATAATATTAAAACTGCAGAAAAAGCAAGTCTAATTTAACACAACAGAGGTTAAAATGAAAATCCCGTAGGAGCCTCAGAAGTGTCCTTGGACCATTAACACCAAAGCAAGAGAGGCAAAAAAAAAAAAACTGAAATCACCATACTGACTCAGGGTTAACTTGTACAAATCACTAAGTCCAAGAAATTCTTTTAGACCTTCCAGCAAGTAATATTTAAAACAAGAATTCGTAAGTCGCTTTCTAGATCCGTCAAACATGACATAAGGTTACAAAATCTTGAAAGACCGGTGGTTTTTTAAACATATTATCAGCTACCTGTGGGGTTAAATTTTTTGAACCATATGAAAACAGTGTAGACAGTCAGCCTCGTGAAAGTATACAGAGCTTCTTTGCTTTATAATGGAGAGTTGCACAGATTATAATCAATAAATAAACTTCTAACTGAATCTCTGGTTCAGAAAACTAAATGCTTGATGTGGTTAGCCCTGATTCACCTCATGCCAGTTCTGTAATAGCTCATCAAATATGAAAACCCTTATAAGTAAAAGTAAGTCCTCCTAAATAGAGCTACATAAAGAAATTTCCAAGAAAAAATCCTAGAATTCCCTCTAGTTTTTGGGTTTGGAAAGTGCAGATTTTCAAGAAAGGGAATCTTATGGTATGTTGGGAATTTCTTATGATATGTGGAACTGCACTAGAGAGATGCTCTTACAAAATAGAGAAAGAAATAGGATAAGAGGCTTTGCCACAAAAGATGAAACAGAGAAGTCTCTCTTCCCTGAAAGTTGAAAGCAAGACAGAAAAATTTAAATTCCTAGCTTCATCTTCACAAAATGCAACAAAGTACAATAACTAGAGCAGAGAAGACACAAAATTACAGAAATCACAGTTTTATATTTTCACCTCTGTATAGAGAGTACCATTTGCAAGTGGATCACACCTACACATTGAATAGAAATATCATTTATTTATAAAGCATGTGACATACATGAGAAGGGGTTTTTGTTGAAGTGGTGACACATTTGCTGTCACATCTTCTATTTTATTTACATATTTTGATGAGTCGGTAAATGGGTATGGGCTTACCAGAAATTTAAGAGAAGCTAGTCATGATTAGTTAGTTAAACTGGTTAGCCATACTTTTGGGAGAAATCTTTCTGACTTAATATGATTGTAATGATATTTTTTTGTATCACTTTAATATATATAAGTGTGAAATGAAAGCCTCACATACGTGAGGGCTTGGTTCATAAAATTGCTTCTCTATTTCTCTGTTCTTCTTTCATTCTACTGCAGAAAACCAACAGTTTTGTTGGGGGATATAAGTATCCAATATTTTCTTTTCAGGGGAAAATAATACCAGGCACCTACTCGGTGATTTCCACTTCACAGCCAAACTCAGCTAAGGAATCTGTAGTAGGATCATTTATAACCTACAGGATTAATTGAAAAGCCACACCAAGTAGCAGATAATTTGGTCAGTCCAATTATATACCTTAAGCAGGAAAAGGAAAAGAAAAGGACCAGTGACAATAATCTACCATTCCCATCCGACGATTTCCTTCCATTATTCTTCTTACCTGTTATTTTTTTAAGAAAAATTCCATATAATGAAATCAGAGCTATGATGACATTCAGACCATTTAAATATGTACTAAGAAATGAATTATTTTTACAAATTGCAAATGCCAAATAATTCCCAGATTAGTGTCTCCCCAAAGCTTTTAAGCAAATTTGAAGATAATACACAAACTCCACACACATCTATACACCAATTCCCCATTGCCTCCCTAAATGTAGTAATCATGTGCTATAAGTATAAGGTCAATTAGCTTAACTTGAACCATTCATAAATATTAAGGAAGCATGAACACTTTAAAATGACTGCTGTATTGTTTCAGATGTTTATCCGTATCGGTATCGGATACTCCTCAAACACGATCAAATATTGTTGGCTACTTCCTACAATTTTTTATTTATTTTTTGAATTTTTGTGCCAACACGGGTGAGGGATGGTAAGAATGCATTGGATAAGTGATGGTATTTTATTGTGCTAGAGGGAATTCTAGGATTTTTTTCTTGGAAATTAATGCTATACTAGAGGCAAAATTAATACTAACTCTTGAAACATTAGTGTCTTTGTTTTCATTTTGCCTTTAGGATTTATGCTAGGAAAAACTATGTAGTAATAATCACATTTTAAACATGGGTGTCTATGTTCGGATTTGTGCTTCTATCTTAAATATATCTTTAGGATTTATGTTTTTGTGTTAATCTTATATTAATTTTGTATGTTGTATCCTATATCTTTTAAGTAATGTTTGGTATTCGGAATGTTGATTTTGTGGAATGATATGAAATAGAATAGACTGAAATGGAATGGCAATTCCCAATTCATATTTTGGTAACTTTCGGAATGAAATGACCTTCGATATCATTCTATTATTTGGTATATGAAATCAAAGTTTATATAAATGACATAAATGTTTCTTATGAGAAAATAAAAAAAGCTTAACTTTCTCATGTATATCTTATATATCTAATATAAATATATATTCTTGAAATTAATATTCAAGTTTAATTTTTTATAATTTGAAAACAACAAATGTTTTTATATTTTACATGAATAATTCTAGTCTGAGTTATGTATTGAAGGGTTATCCTATAGAATTTATGTGGGTTAAATTTGACAAGGATAATAGATGTCATTTTGTAAACTTAATGAGGGTGTGTTAATGAAAAAAAATTTAAATTTCATTCCATGGAGTATAAACTCACAATTTCATTTCTTTAAGAAAAAATGGATTTCATGTTTTATTCCTAATTTTTCATAGTGAGACTTGAAATGAAATCATCATTCAATGTTTTTTTCTTGCTAACAAATATGGGAACATTTCATTTTACATAAAGAGCATGAAATGAAATTACCATTTTTGCATATCAAATGTGATGTTAGAATTTTTCATAACCGTATTCCTATGTTCTGGAATCCTAACAGGTTGTGATGTTTTGAACAAAGAGTACATGGATAATATATTAAGAAGAAAAAAATGCTCTCTAATGTATAATAATCTAAATTAGTGAACAAAGCCAGAACAAAGAGTAAAATGTATTTACATCGGCATACTAGCTGATCGATATAGCATTGGTGCATTGACTGCATCAAATTGCAGCCCCAACACCATCTTGATTAACAAAAATATCATTATCTTCTTTAAAAAATAATAATAAATAACAGAATTTTTTTTATAGATATACAAAATATTTATGCGTATATAATTATTTTATACTATCTTTGATATGAATTTTCTATCTCTTGATTGTGAAGAAAAAAAGAAAATTTAAATTAGACTATAGCTATTAATATAATTAATTAAAAATTAATATCTTTTTAGGAAAATTAATATATGATAATATGAGGATTTTTTCTATTTCAATTAGTATGCTACTATGCTTGATAGATCATGTTGTATTTCATAATTATCTTAAACTCTTGACTAAACTTCATTGACTGAATTAGTAACTTTTAAATCTATATACTCTTTTTTTATAACAACCTAACAATTCAATAGCCCTGAGTTTATTTTTATTTTTTTCTCCTTGTGAAGTGTTCCGTAGTTATCAATGGTAAATATGAATTCTGTACTTCGCAATACAATTATAATACTTTATAAAAACAAATTCTTTCCATGATAAATTATGGTACATGAATAAGAATGTTTTCAGTATTTATGTTAAAACATGTTACATTTCAATAACTACATTTTTTCTATATAATATCTAATTAATTATTTAGAATTCTAGAATGAATTTTTCTCATATGTACAGTTAATCAAATATTTTAATATGTGTACACCTGCCCCCTATAATGATAAACATAGCTCTGCCACTAACCAACATTTGATAGATGGGCTCTTCCTTGTATCTTGTTGGAGGTGCTAAAGAACCTCCCTAATCTTAAATAAAAAAAGACCCTACTATTAAAGACATGCATATTAAAGACAT
Organism: Castanospermum australe; assembly: GCA_019955255.1. Taxonomy (NCBI): domain Eukaryota; kingdom Viridiplantae; phylum Streptophyta; class Magnoliopsida; order Fabales; family Fabaceae; genus Castanospermum; species Castanospermum australe. The sequence continues at coordinate 176,212 of NSJW01000125.1, read as the reverse complement.
TAAATTTTAAATTTTCTAATGACTATCAGCAACCATAGACCAACTCACCATAAGTCTATCCTGAGGCCGATATATATCGAATTCAAATTTTTGACATGGGGTGACAAAAATAAGCGTGACAAGAAGCGGAAGCATGTCTTTGCCGAAGTTGTTCAAACTGTCCTGCTCTTTCTTCCTTTCAGTATATTCTTCAGGAAAGCTCTTTTGTATGATGTTCTTCAATGTCACACTAGAAATAGTCCACAGGAACATTAATTAAGACAAAAAGAACTGTGCATCAAATCTGTGAGAACTTTTAATTGGTCACAACATCTGAGATTAAACTGAATTCAGAGAGACATGTTCTCATGAGTTATAAGATATGCCTAGCATAGCCATCGCGGTGAAGATTTTGCTCAAGAAAGTAATAGCATGTTTGGTATAACTTATTTTTTAGGAAAAAATTATTTTTTTTTAAAACTCTTTTAAAAAAATTTTAATTATAAATTATTTTTATCACAAAATAAGCTAATTCAAATACACAATAACTTGCTCCTGGCACACGTTTGGTATATGGGCCGGCAACAAATTATAGTTTGAACCATTGAATAGCTAGCCTACTACCAATGAGGAAAAAAAAAAAGACAGTGATCCAAAGCTTTTCCGTGGCAGTGGCTTTCTATATTGCATTGTGACATCTGATAGATAACTCACCTGATGAAACACCTTCCAGGACTAATAAACAGAAGTGTCCTGCACATTGGGCATTTGTTTCCTAACCAATTAGGACAAGGATTAACAAAATATAGAATATATCGGTTCCATGAAAAATATATTCAACAAGATCTAGTACCAACCATTATCCATTGATTGAAGCAGGCATAAACGGCAAAAAGAATGTCCGCAAGGAGTTGTAACAGGTTCATACAGTAACTTCCAGCAAACAGAGCAATCAAAGTCATCATTGCGCTCTGGTTGTCCATGTCTACTAATCCCCGTTGAACTAGCTGATGCTCTTTCTAAATTTTCAAGAGAAGCCCGGAGAGAATCACTACATGATATCAGAAACAAATGAAAAAGCACTCAGATGGGATATAGCACAGTAAGTGACTATTGCAGAAGGCTCTATATTCTTTAGTTCCATCAACATTTCCAAAAGGGATATACAGAAAAGAAATAAAAGAATGAGAGAAGAATTACAAAGCGGTAGTACCTAAACAAATCAACTTGAAGGCCTGAAAGAATAGCATCCCGGGCCTCTTCATATTTCTCCAACTGTCAGTTAAAACAATGTCATGTCAACTTCAGTTCAGTTCAATGTGGACACAATCATAATATAAAATTGGGCCAGAGGAGCAATTGTTAAGCCACTTAAATTCACATGTAATGCCAGGAGTAGAAGGGTGTGCAATTTAATATGGGCAAAGACACAAGGTGAACCAATTTTTTGTATCATAAAACACTTACAATCCTGCACGAGAAAGATCCCTTGAGACATCTGGCTTTACAGAGTCTCTTAATACTATGGATATTCTGCATCTTTAAACTCACTATAGCAAAGTGTTGCCTCAAACTTAATTGATGTTGTCAAGTAGGACACTCAGCATAACATAACCATAGAAGATCCAGAAAATAACGAGCACATTATATGATATAAATGTACTGAGGCTTTCTTTGGAATCACAATTGCAATCCTTTGTCAGTGTATTAAATAAAACATCCACACTATTTTCATTGTACTGCTTTATTGTCGGTTTCACAGAGAATTAACCACACTGGTAATGATACTTTCTATTTGATAGTATTCATTAGAATCACTGGCAATAACTTAAACAAATTTCCCATTGTCCCATACTTATTCTCTTGAATGGCACAACAGCACACATGTCCAATACAGACCCTCAATCGGGTGAATGTCCTCTCAAAAAGTGACACGATTTAAAAAAACAATCCATTAGAAATGGTCCAGCAATCTTAAAAGGAAAAAGCATGTACATCACCTAACAAAATGTACATTACACATACACACACCCCAAACCCCATATTTACGGACACATAGAAGCACGCATCCACATACTTACCAGAAAAAGAGCATTGGCCTTTAAAAGGTATGATTTTACTGAATTACTTTTGAGGTCAACAAGCTTCTCAGCATCCTTCAAACCAAGCTGAAATGATTGCCAACAATTAGCTTAGTAAGTACAAATCGGTTCAGTAAGAAGATAATATTTTGGCATGATAAAGATGAGGCGATAGAACATACTGCGGCTAGTCTTGTAGGATCAAGCGCATTCAAAGGTTCATTTTCTGAAGCTAATGGAGATCTGTGCTTTAAAATAGGCTCATTCTGATTGAAAAATATCATGATTGCCACGAGAGCACCGAAGTTTACAAAGTTGAAGCGAAATTATTCAGAAATGGTAAAAAGAAGTTTGTAATAAGTAATACAAAAGAAAATTGTTGAACTATGCTGAACCTAATATAAGCTGCACTTCGATTGCCGAGGATGATCGGATCATTGGATTTGAAGTAATTGGCTCTAGAGTAAAATGTGACAGCCTGAACAAGTAACCTCAAAGATCAACACTGGAAAGACAATATAAAGCATTAAATAATTCTTAATATCATCTGTTATGTTCGTCACAAATGTTTTTCCACAATAAGGATAGTAAACAGAATACTGCATTCCTCTTCCAGTGAAACTTTTTCAGGAAGAAAGCATGTAAGAAGTGGAAAAAGAAGACTAGCAAAAAAAATGTCACATAAGTCTAGAGCATGACATATTGCTCAAACAAACAACACTGTGTCCCCCACACAAAGCATGCAGTGAAGCACCAAATCAATCATTTGTCAAGATGACACACTTGTAGTGCCGGTAACCAACGCCATTAAATTTGACTTCCAGAAAAAGACACATGAATCAAGCTCTAGCAGTCTATTGAAGTTGCTAATCAAAAAAGAAAGTCCTGAAGACACACCATGGCTTGTTAAAAATGAACACAAGTTCTAGCTAAAAGCACATGTCTCTATCACATTTCATCAACATGATATACTTTGTTAACTTGTTAACTACAAATCTGAGAATGACTCACATAACGGGACAATATGTTAAATTAAAGATTTTTTTTTTCGGATAAAATGATTAAGTAAAGACATGAATTTAAGAATTTACAATAAGATTCCACAACAGGTTGCTGCATCTAGAACAATACTGGTGTGTAACAAAATCCATTTTTCCAAAAAGCTATATATAATAAATTGACAATCTCACTCAGACTGTCCAAATTCCATTTCATATTTTTAAGAAAGCTTAATCTTGCATGACAAAATAGTTCAATGAAAACCACTCCAATACTTCCATTTTTATATTTTAATTTTACTTTTAATGGTAAATGTTCACCTCTGTTTAACTACAGAGAAAGAAATAACAATAGCAAGCAAATCACCATATATAAACAGACTACATTCCAAAGGGCAATCAACAAAACAACATAAAGAATATTGGCACTCTGAAGTTACCTGTCTCATTCGTTTCTCTTGAAATGCCATATTGCCATTTTGTACAAGTAGGAAAACATGATGAAATATTTCCGATGCCAAATCTTCAGGTCTGTTTTCCTGGAATCCAACCAAAGTTCAGTCTTCCCATAACTATGTTCAATTCTCAAAGAAAACGTTGATTTATTAGAACTAGAAATTTGCAAAATCCATATTGAATGTTTGATATGCAAGTGGACATGATGATCAAATTCTATTCTCTACATTGCTCTCAGAACATGGGACTCGAACTAAGAGGCACCAGTCCACCCAAGACCCAAAATGTTCTAACGTGACCATTATTTTGAGCCCATGTTAAATAAAGAAGACAATTTTCCCATTGCTTAGTGGACAGGGTAAATTCTCGACTTCACTGTTCTGGCAATTTTTGTAAGGAAAATAAACTGACACTAAGGAATCAACGTTTTAAAATCATAAAATTGAGCCCAAGCAGAACTGCACAAAAAGATTTTCAATCACATTACAACTGTATTTTCCTGTCCTCGGAAAGCTAACAAGATCACTTGTCATTTCGTATGCTCTTTTTCAGCAACAAAACACAAAAGAGGAAGGAGGCAAACGAAAGAAACAGACTTGAAAGAAAAAGATGTGCACAACCGTCTACTAAGAGCAGAAACCACGGTTGATGTGAAGTTGTAAACCAAAAGTAGTCAAAATACTTTTAGGTACTGAAAAACTCTTGAATTGCTCGTGTTGATTTCCAAATAATCAGAACCCCTATAATAATAATAATAATACTAAAAAGAAGAGAAAAGAAAATATTAAAAGACAAGAAAGAAGAAACATGCACTTTTTAAATAAATATTACCATCGAAAATCAAGCAACATTTGAAAAATATAACCTAAAAGAGAAGAGAGAAAAATAACAAGAAAAAGAAAAAGAAAGGCGTTTTTCTTTCGTAGCATAATCGAAATTATAAATAAATAAATAAGTGATGGAGTATATCCAAATTCTACAAAATCAATGCCCGTTGGTGTCCGTGCAGTGTGTTGTGCTACATTTTCTCAGCAACCAAACGGCTGAAAGAGGAAGAGAAGAGGAGGACTGACCCAACCGTAGTCCTCGACGTCATCAAGACCGTCCAGGGTGAGGACCGCCGAAGTAGAAGAAGGCAGTTCTACTAAGAAATCCCTTGAGGTAGAAAAGAACAATGTGTTCAATGGCGGAGACTGAGAACTTGAAGGTTCGGGTTCGGGTTCTTGCTGTTCGACTGGGAGCTCCATTGGATGGCGGGGTCGATGGCGTTGAACGGCGAAGACGAAGTGGAGACTGAGAATTTGAAGGTGGCGGAGACGGAGGGGCGAATAGGAGCGTCGCTTTCGCCCCTCGCTCCTTCGTCACAGTTCACACTTTCTGCGTCTTCGATTCGATGAACTGAAGCGAAACTGTTATTTGGTTTTGTGGATGAATAAATATATACGGGTTGAGGGTAGCACTCCTCTGTTGCGCCGTTTGGGTTTCCGTGGTGGCGGTGGCACAGCGAAAACCCACTCAATTTGCATACTTTATGTCCAATGGGGCTTTGACCTGACACGTGTAATGTTTTGATTGCTCTAGTCTGGACTCTCTCTGTTCTCACTTCTCAGAATCTTGCTGATTCTCAACAACCGTTGGATTCCCGCTCTTTTTTAGTTGCGCCACCGTGTCCAGCCAACCCCGAACCTTTGCTACTTTTCTGTTTTTTGCAATTTAATAATTTTAAGTCAAGCTAGTTCTGAATCCATTATCTATTATATAAAAATAAAATGTAAATTGTACCAAAAAAAATAATATGTAAATTTACCAAATAATAATGTAAATAATTGATAGAGAATCAACTTCTTGATGTCTTTCTTATATACCATATATAAGAAGTACATAATTTTTTTATTTAAAGAAATTAAATCTTCCGTTAGAATAGATTAATAAGTTGTTTTTTTTTTAAAGAAGAATACCTTTTTCCATTTAAAATATGTAAATATACTTTGTGATCATTTTAAAATTTTAAATTTAGCATGTGATCTACCAATATTTTTTGGTAGGAATTAGATATGAAAATAATTTAGAACATCATTCTAAGAAAAGTTGGTTTTTAAGACATCACTTTGCTTTTATAATATTTGTCGATAATTTGTAACTGTTTGATAATTTAAGTAGTTGAAGACGTTAGGAATGAAAAAAATTAATGATTTAAAAGAAAAGAAATGCTTTATGTGATATGCTTAATAAATAGTATAAGTTTTTATGTTTGTGTGTACCAGCTTGTGAGTGTAAAAATTTCAGTTTTGTATTTTTTAGTTACTTTTACAAAAATGATTGTGTTTTAAAAAAATGTAATTTTAATGCAAATTTTATATGAGATATAGAATAAACAAATTTAATTATTAGAAGTGTAAATAAAAAATGATGAAAATTACATGTAATGAAAAAGTATATGTAATAATAAATGAAAAAAAAAGTGAAAAATACTCGAAAAATTTAGAGTGGTATAGACTATTTAAATACTCATGAATCATCTTGTGGCATAAACTTAAATTCTTACATGAATTTCTTTGGAATAATATACCAATTACAATCCAAAAGAATCGCAAGGATAGAATTTTAAATAACAATATGAATGAGAATTGATTTAATTGATAATATTGAATTGCATATTTTAAAAAATTTTAAGTTCAAAAATTTTGTTAGAGTCCTTCATTAAAAGATAATTTATAAGTATTACTGTAAATTTTAATCGAGATTTATGACATTTCTAGACAGTCGTTTCTCTTCTCTTTAAAGCTTTTAAAAATATTAAATAAAAATAAAGTGAGGAATACATTGTTGAATTTGTTGGGAAGAGCCAAATAACTCTTTTGGAGACGTTTTCGTCAATCCTCGAACAAGTTAATACAAATATTGATACTTCCCAAGTACCAGCTTGCTTGAAAAATTCAAGGTGTTTCATGGAAAATGTTTGTCCTACATCTAATGTGTGAAGTGTAAGTGTTATTTAACCATTTAATTATTTTTTTAAGAACGATACAATGCTAAATGCAAATTTATCTCAGTAAAATTAAGATTACTCATAATTTAGATACTTGATTAAAGACATGTTTGATTTAGTTTAATTTTTAAAAAAAATTTTTAAAAAAATTTTAATTATAAATTACTTTGAATATAAAATAAATTAATTCTATTATACACTAAATAGAGTTAGAGTGATCTTCTTAGGTTGAATGCTGTCAACCCGCACAAGAACTAGCCTAACATATTATCTTTTTCTTTTTTTCGGATTACTTTAGCTCTTGTGTAGATATTTCTTGGTCACACCCTACTTTTGGGGCAGTTAGGATTTGAAATTGGCTTCACTTAGGGAGATCAACTGTTGCACCGTTGAGTTATATACCAATGTCAGTGTTTGCTTCATGAATTTTATAAAGTCTAATAATTTTTTGGATAATAATTGCAAATTTCATGAAATTATTATTATTTATTAAATTTATTATTTATATATGTTATTGATATTATTATTATTATTATTATTGAGAATCTTGGCCTAGAAGAGAAAAAATGAAAAAAAATTATATTATCTAAAAGTATGAAAATGTATAGAATGAATTATACAAGGGAAACTAAATTTATATACCTAACTAACTAACAAAGTTTAGCTAAATAACTAACTTGTGTAAACAATTTGTTAACCATTAACTATGGTAATAATACTCTCCCTAGATAATATCACAAATTACTTATTTATTCTTATGAAATTTTTTTTTTGGTATTGTATTTATTCTTATGAATTTGTTGAATGTTCAAAGTGACATAATCAGATGTAAAATTATTTAAGTATTTTAAATTGTCTTCTGGAGTGGAATGCAAAATGTTTGTTAATATGCTTTTGCTTTTAAGATACTAATTATGAATTTTATGATTTGGTGTTAATGAATTGTCACTAAAATGGTCTTATTCATACTTATTTATGGATTTTTTTTTCATGATAATTCCTGGTTATTGCACAAAATCACCTGCGAAGTTGTGTGTCTAAATTTAGGAATGACATGAAAGCATATTTAGATTGAGAAGAATCACAGTCTTGAAATAAAAGTTGAAACTGTACCTACCCAAAGAAAAAGGTTTTCAAAACAATAATATTTATGATTAGCTTCATCTATATCAGAAGAATTAAGTAAAACAACGTTTCATTTATAACAAAAAAGAAATAAACCTACTAATCTATCCCGACCTGCCTACGCCCATGTTGAAAAATCTGTTTTTTTTTTTTTTCTCAATGCGACGTAATCCGACTCTTTTTTTTTTTTTTTTGAGTGAGAAGGATCCAGGCATTATTCCAACTTAACATCACCCAACCTGTTCGCACGCATTTTCGTGTACGTCAATGAGCATTTTCTTAAACCAAGATTTTTTTACTTCTTTTTCATGTGTATTATATTCAATACATTATATTGAAAGGATGTAATCCTCTTTTGTTAATAAGATACCATAAAAAGAATTATGTTAAAAAGAGAAAGATAATTAATTTTAAATATAATTAATGTATTCTATAATTTATTATTTATAAAATAAATTTATATTTATCTTTTTTTAATAGGATGATCATGTTATAAGAAAGAATTTAAATCTATATTAAAATATTATTTATATACTTTTTTTTGGGTCAAAAAATATTTTTTATATACTAAAAAACATAAATACATAAATACATCAATTATCAAACATCATTTCAGCCCGAGAAAGAATATTGGGCTTCTTTGAAGAAAGGTTTTCGTGGTTTTTGGTGATGAAAGGAACAAAAGGTTTGTTTGGCTTATGAGCGCAACAAGCCCATTGACCAGCTGAACTTTCAGAAAGGCCTGAGAAGGTTCTTCTCAGTCTCAGGTGACAAGAAGAGAAGAGATTGCTGACCCAAAAAAATAGAAGAGAAGAGATTGGTGCCCATGCTTCCGACAATGCCTGCTAATGAGTTTTCGAGCGGTCCCATAAAAATGGTAGAAGATCTGCTTCCGAGTCCGAATGCGAATGCGAATGCTTCACAGAATTCGGAACGAACCCAATCTTTGAATCTCCAACGCATCCCTTCGTTCACAAACCAGAAAACCCAGTTGCAGGATTGGTCAATGGTGGTTATCCGACATGTCCACGATAACAGTGAATGCTCCGTCTTCCCCCCAGTTAACCATGAAAACCTCCAAGTTTCATCGCAGCCTCATCAACATGACCACCTCCCAGAATCACCTTCGTCCTCGTCCAGTTCTTCCTCCTCGTCCTCGTCTAGTTCTTCCTCCTCGTCCTCGTCCTTGTCCTCTTCCTCTTCACTGTCTTCGCTTTCGCTGTCCGATGCTGATAATTGGGGGCCATCTTCATCATTGCCGCTCGATTCCCAGGTCCGGAAAAGCGGCTACTTTGTTGGGTGGATTAGTATCGGCCTCGAGATCTTGCTTTCGAAGCTTTTTGCCTTGGTTACCTCGTTCCGAAATTATGCTGCTAACAGAGGTGCCATTTGGTCAACTGGGCCTGCAGCTGCTGCAGTGGTAATGTCGTGTTGGATCATCATCCGGGTTTGGTGTTGGCTGAGGCGGAGAAGGAGGAATGAAAATCGTCTCATGAACATTATTAAAGAGAAAGATGGGGTTTGTTCAATTTTGATCATTTTATTGCATATCATGTGTTCGTTGCAATGCTCAAGTTGAATTTATTTGATTTTAAGTTTGGATATCTGGTGAAATTCCTCGACTATATATACCTTGTTGCCATGATTATTCTCCTGCAGTAATCATGTCATTGTTTTGTACCCTAGAGGAAACCCTGTTGAGCTTTGGTACTCCCATTTAAAAGGTTCCCGGTTCAAAATTTCAAATCTCATTGCAAGTGGGTAGGATGGAATTTAGTAGCCATTGAATTTAAAAAACAAAAGGGGGAGAGAGACTACATTTTGTTTTGTGAAGACATTTCATTCTGCTTGGCTACATTGTCCTAAGATTGAAAGGAAATCAAACAGTGAGAGTTATGCTAGGCAGGAATGACCCTCTATACAGTCATTTCTGTCTGTCTGATTCCTATTGATTAATTCACTTGAAGGTCTACATTCCTTAGCAGTTCCTTCCTTTGCTATGGTGTTCATTCACTGACTTCTAGTTCTGTGATTTCCAGAGAATTGCTCAACTCTTGCAACAGATTGCACAAATGAATGAAATACTAATAGCTCGTCACAAAGCTTTGGCCGCAAAATTGGTGGAATGATTGGCCAAGGGATGTGAATATGGTAGCTATTGTAAGTCACATTCACCAGGAGCACTGATTCAGAGCTTTATCATAGACTGATTCTATCTTCTTTTCTTCTTTTTCATTTTGAAACGCCACTACTTACATGTAGATTTTGCATGGCTTCTGCAGGTGCTAGTCAGGTTGTAATCTTACAAAAGAACTAACTGTGATTCTTGGCACATTTTCCTGCTACAGCAGCGTGATTGAACATATACCCAGAAACTTGCATCTCAAACCTAATCAAAGGGCATGGCTGACGAATGAAATGCCAGCTTTGGGGTTTTACTATTAATCAGACAAGACTTTGTGGTCCTCAAATCCTCATGAACGACTAGTTCCGCAGGGAACCAGAGAATTAATGCAGGAAAGCCAGCAGAGCGCTCTCTAACTGTACTCGCGGTTAGTTAACTAGGTTCGTCGTGCTGATATATTTGGCATATGTTGCGTTTGTTCAAGGCCTTGATCTTCTCTTATTTGACCAACAGACCAAGTCTATTCTCAGTAGCACAAGTTTCTCTTATTTATATCCAGTTCCAAGTTCCAACCAATATTAGTCATTTCACCAAATAAATAGCAAGTGTCTTTTTTTTTTTTGGTCCTGAATAGCAAGTGTCTTTTTAATGCCGTTATTGAACCAAATTGCACATACAATTGCACATACAAAGGGGAAAAACTGAGTGTCAGAGTTTTGATAAGGCCGAAACAGCGTTGCTTTTGGATGCGGGTCCAGCATGAACCCAATGTAATCTTAAAGCGCATTATTAAAACCCACTCAAGCAATTCACCGAAAGAAACCCTCAAACGAAATCTATTGGAATGCATAAAATTGGTAAGATTTTTGCATTGAAATCTGCATACGGACCATCAGAGAGGGAAAATCACTACAAAGAAGTCATGATCAATTATCCAAAAAAAAAAAAAATTGTCAAATGTTTTCAAAGAATTATCATTTGTTTGTGCAGGTTTACTGCATCTTGTTTTTTCATTTCTTATATTTTATCAGGAAAAAAGCTATGCATTAAACAAAAAAAAATTATCTTAACTACATGTAGGAAATTTTTTACATGCTAATTACATGTAGGGACCAAATAACTACTAAAAGTGAATTTAACTAAAAACTTATATTCAATAATTACTGCAGGAGGTTATTTAAACCTTTAATATGATTATACATTTTTAAATAATATACAGCACTCCTTAAACTCTTTTTATAACTTTATGTTTTTTTAAAGAAACAATAAGGGGAGGGGAGGTTGTTCCAAGGACAAGAGATGTCCCAAATCTCAACAAGGACAATGTCACTTATAGACTGTAAACAAATGAGTAATCACACAAGATTAAAATTAAAGATCTTTGAGTTTACACAACTCAATCATATCAATTAAGTAAACTCTCATTGATAACACTCCTTAAACTTTGTCCTTGCACTACCTAAATGGCTTTTTAGTGGCTCACATGAGCTTTTGCTTATTTTATGTCTTATTTGTTTTCACATTAGCATTATTTTTTAAACATGATTTTAATTTTAAAAACTCATTAAATGATCAAAAGTGAATATATCATTAGAAATCATTGATCACTTGACTTGTACATGTTTATTAATACATATGATAATCTTTTGTTTGTCTATATAATTTTGTAAAAAAATTAAAATTGATTTCTCTCTTTAAGTTAAATTTCTATTGGCAAAAAAATAGAAAAAAACCAAATAATTAAGAAAATTAAATAAAAAATACTTTTTTAAATAAATGATTTGAACAAATAAGAGCGGAAAAACAGGAAAAAAAGAAAGGAAATTGATACAACCCCTAGGGTGTATGTTAGGAGGCGGTTCAGGAAAATTAGGGTATCAGAACCCTGCAACAGCCTTAAAGATCCGGTAACTAAGAGTAACTGACTTACGCCACACGGGTGGGTGAGCTGTTGCCAATGTACACTGAAGGAGAGACGGATTGCATGACATGCTGAGCTTCCGCATGACTCCTCAGGAGGCATGGAGGGTGTGATAGGGTGGAGTTTTCGCGTGAATTCAAAAGAAGGGTGTGACGGGAAAAGAAGGGTGCGACGCTATAAATATGCATGTAAGCTAGTAAAGAGGGCAGAAAAGAACTAAGAGAGGACAGTGAGGGAGGAAGTCGAGTATTCTCGAAATTACTCGGGTATTCTGTAATTTTTCTTTTTCCTAGCTACATTGTAACATTCAGCCCCCTCTATTCAGTTTCCCTTACTGGAAATTGAGTAGCAGAGGAGATAAACACTTGTTTCCTATCAAAAATCCTTGAGTTACTAATCCAATCTTATCAACTGGTATCAGAGCTCCCGATCTAGGAGTTGTGCTAGGGTTCACACACGAATGGAGGCCAGGTGATAGAAGCTCTCGACGCATAGCATGAGTTCGATGGAGGGGTTGGAGGGAAGAAGTCCTTCAATGGAGGAGAGAAGTAGCAGAAGATCGGCAGGCAAGGGAGCTACAGGAGAGACAGAATGAAGTAATGCAATAGGAGATGATGAGAGACTCCTTGGAGGAAAGACTCTAGAAACCTCACGGAGGAGAACAGAGGTGAATTCTAATGATGAAGGAGAGGTAAAACGAAATTATGGCACTCCCAGAGACGTGTACCAGGGAGACAGATGGAGGAGGATGGAATTACCACTCTTTCTCCGGAGACGACACCTATGGGTGGCCTAAATAGAGAGTAAAGAGGTACTTCCTTATCAACTCTATTCCTAATAGAGAGAAAGTACAGGCCATAATTCTGGCGTTAGAAGGTAGAGCTCTGAATTGGTTCCAATGGTGGAAGGCACGCACGGTGGAAATCACATGGACTAGGTTCAGAGAAGCTCTATTATTAAGGCGCTTCCAACTGAGTTTGGCGGGGAATCCATTTTGAGATACTCCTGGGACTTTCGTCAGACGAGGTCAGTGGGGAAATTCAGAGAAAATTTTGAGTTAATCTCTGAACCCTTGCGGCATGCTGATGAAGAAGATATCCTGAGAGGAGTATTTTTAAACGGACTAAAGGAAGAAATAAGAGCAGAATTGAAGCTGCATCGATTAGATTCATTAACTGATTTGATGGATCAAGCGTTGTTGATTGAGGAGAAAAACTGGATGTGTGGGAAGCTTAATATAGCAGCTGGCAAGATGTCCGGCTAGAGCTACAAAGCTGCTCCATCCTCTAAATCAACAGATTATGGAGGAAAATACAATAATGAAATACAGAAAGGAGGAGCAGGTAACCAAACTAAGGCTCTATCCCTGAATACCAACACAGGGAATAAAGCTGCGGAAGGTGTAACAGGAACCAACCGAAAAAAGAAATCAAGGAGACTTTCGGATGAAGAATACCAAGAGAGGATGAGGAAGGGGCTCTGCCTCAGATGTGATGAGAAGTATAGCCCGGAGCATGTGTGCAAAAACAAGCAGTTTCATGTTCTGCTGATCGAAACGCCTGAAGAAGAAGCATTGGAGGAGGACAGGGGATAGGAGCAAGTGGAAGAAACCAGTAGAGAGCTACAACTGTCCATGCACAACATAATGGGGATGACTTCTAAGAAATCCCTTAAGCTGTGGGGGGAGATAAAAGGGAGACAAGCTGGTAGTATCCTGATTAGACTGCGGAGCTTCCAATAATTTTATTGCTAGAAAAAGGGATAGTCCAGAAGCTGTAACTATTGATATCTGATACTCCAGAATATCTGGTGGAGGTAGGGGTTGGGACATAAAATAAAGAGTAAAGAGGTATGCTGAGGAGCATGGCATTGCGCATGCAGGGAGTGGAGGTGATTTAGGACTTCTATCTGTTTGAGTTAGGAGGTGCAGACGTGGTTTTTAGGGATGGATTGGTTGGAAAGTCTTGGAGAAATTCGGGCCAACTTTAGAGATCTCACTCTGAAGGTTGAAGTGGCTCATGAATTAATCACAATCAGGGGTGAGCCCTCCCTCTGTAAGGCGTCAGCATCCCTAAAGACCATGATGAAAGTCCTGCAGGACTCCGGAGAAGGATATATTATAGAATATAAGATGGTCACAGCTGAATCGGAAATGAGCAACCCGGATTGGGTAGAGTTACAGATGGTACTGACAGCATTCAAGGATGTATTTAGTAACCCACAAGGCTTACCACCTGCCAGACAGCATGATCATGCCATCACCCTGCGAGAAGGAGCCCAAATTCCAAATCTGAGACCTTATCGGTATCCGCATTACTAGAAAAATGAATTGAAAAAAATTATGGAGGAGATGTTAACGGCTGGGATCATCAGGACTAGCAGTAGTCCATATTTCAGTCCTGTTATACTGATAAGAAAGAAGGATGACAACTTACGTTTTTGCGTGGACTACAGGGCTCTCAATAAGATCACCATTCCAGATAAGTTTTCTATCCCAGTTATAGATGAATTAATGGACGAACTAGGAAGCGCAAATGTGTTTTTCAAACTAGATCTTAAATCTGGATATCATCAAATACTGATGAGCACAGAAGACATTCCAAAAATTGCCTTCAGAACTCAAGCCGGCCACTATGAATTTCTGGTCATGCCATTTGGTTTGACCAATGCCCCCTCCACTTTTCAATCATTTATGAATAAAGTGTTAAGGTCATTCTTAAGGAAGTTTGTACTGGTATTTTTTGATGACATCCTCATATACAACAAAGACCAACAGTCTCACTTACAGCACCTTCAGCTTGTGCTGCAACAGCTACGGGAACAGCAGTTGTACGTGAAAGAATAAATGTGCCTTTGGGCAGCATCAGATTGAATACTTGAGCCACTACATTTCACATAAAGGGGTAGCAGCTGATCCCAAGAAGGTGGAAGCTATGCAGTCCTGACCGGTTCCTAAAGATCAAAAGGGTCTCCGAGGCTTTCTTGGTCTCACAGGCTACTACCGCAAATTTGTCTAGGGATATAGAAAGATTGCTAAGCCATTGACGAATCGTCTCAAGAAGGATAATTTTTCTTGGGGGATAGAGGCTCAACTGGCTTTTGAGCAGTTAAAATCGGCCATGACCAACATTCCAGTCTTAGCAGTCCCAGACTTCTCCAAACCATTCACAATCGAAACAGACGCCTCCAGCATAGGCATTGGAGCGGTGTTAATGCAGGAAGGCAGACCATTAGCTTACATCAGCCAAGGACTGTCCCAGCGGGCTCAAGCCAAATCAGCTTATGAAAGAGAGTTAATGGCTGTAGTTTTTGCAATTCAAAAATGGCGACACTATCTGATAGGAAGACACTTCACCATCCATACAGACCAAGCAGAGTCTTTCGATTCCTCACAGATCAGAAGCAAATGGGAGAAGATCAACACAAGTGGATTTCTAATCTTATTGGTTTTGATTTTGAAATCCACTACAAACCTGGTATTGACAATAAAGCTGCAGATGCTTTATCCCGTCGGATGCAATTTGGAGCTATCTCCACAGTTCATTTTCAAGGGTTGGACAGTTTGGCTGAAGAAGTTCGGGCAGACCCCAAATTAAGTCGGGTAATGCAGGATTTACTACTTCAACCCGACTCTCATCCAGGTTACCAACTCAGAGGAGACCAGCTACTGTATAAGGATCGTTTAGTTCTTCCTAAGACATCCACAACGGTTGCCCTCATTCTTAAGGAATTCCACGACACTGCAGTAGAAGGACATTCTGGTTTTTTCAAGACCTTTAAGCGAATTTCAGCACTGGTGTACTGGGAGGGTATGAAGAAGGATATCCAACGATACGTGGCTGCATGTGAAGTATGTCAAAGAAACAAATACCAGACTTTATCCCCTGCAGGGCTGCTGCAACCATTACCTATCCCAAGCTCATACCTGGTCTGATATATCGATGGACTTCATAGGTAGACTACCGAGAGCTCACGGGGTGGATACCATTTTAGTGGTGGTCGATAGACTCACCAAATATGCCCACTTTATGCCCCTTTGTCATCCCTTCATACAGCTAAAGAGGTCGCTGATGTCTTTATCAAAGACATTGTCCGGTTGCATGGCATCCCAGCATCCATCGTCACCGACCGGGACAAGCTCTTTATCAGTCATTTCTGGCACTGAGTTGTCAAGCAAATGGGAACCAAGTTCAAGTTTACTTCAGCATACCACCCCTCAGTCGGATGGGCAAGACTGAAGGTGGTTCAACAGATGCTTTGGAAACTTATCTCAGATGCATCACAGGCACCAAACCAAAGCAATGGCCTAAATGGCTCAGCTGGGTGGAATTTTGGTATAACACCAATTACCACAACTCCACCAAACTTACCCCTTTGAAGGCCTTATATGGTACAGACCCACCTACTATACTTAAAGGACCATCTAGCCCGTCAGCCGTGGAAGAGGTTAATCAATTGCTAGCTGAAAAGGATCAGATGTTAGCTACACTCAAGGATAATCTCACTCAGGCACAAAAACCGTATGAAATTGCAAGCTGATAAGCATAGGCGAGAAGTGATCTATCAACCAGGGTAATTGGTTTTCCTCAAAATTCAGCCCTTCAAACTATGTTCCCCGGCTCAAAGGATCAATCAGAAGCTGAGCCCACGGTACTATGGTCCTTATGAGATACTCGCCAAAGTTGGCCAAGTTGCCTATACCTTAAAGCTTCCGGTGGGGAGTCGCATTCATCCTACTTTCCACGTATCCCTCCTCAAAAAATCTATAGCAGCTTCAGAAACAAGTCAACCATTACCTCCCTTCCTTGCAGAAGACACGGAATTACAGGTGATACCAGCAGCTGTCACGGCTGTCCGCACCAATGAAGCTGGTCATCAGGAGGTACTCATACAATGGAGGGATCTTTCGGCCTATGAAAACTCCTGGGAACTGATGTCTCACATCCAGACTCAATTCCCAACCTTTTACCCTTGAGGACAATGTGAAACTCCTAGAGGAGAGTATTGATACGACCCATAGGGTGTATGTTAGGAGGCGGTTCAGGAAAAGCAGGGTATCAGAACCCTGCAACAGCCCTGAAGATCTGGTAACTAGGAGTAACTGACTCATGCCACACGGGTGGGTGAGCTGCTGCCAACGTGCACTGAAGGAGAGACGGATTGCATGACATGCTGAGCTTCCGCGTGACTCCTCAGGAAGCATGGAGGGTGTGATGGGGTGGAGTTCCAGCGTGAATTCAAAAGAAGGGTGTGATGGGAAAAGGAGGATGCAACGCTATAAATATGCATGTAAGCTAGTAGAGAGGGCAGAAAAGAACTAAGAGAGGACAGTGAGGGAGGAAGCCGAGTATCCTCGAAATTACTTGGGTATTCTGTAATTTTTCTTTTTTCTAACTACATTGTAACATTCAGCCCCCTCTATTTAGTTTTCCTACTGGAAATTGAGTAGCAGAGGAGATAAACACTTGTTTTCCTATCAAAAACCTTAAGTTCTGATCCAGTCTTATCAGAAAGCAAGAAGAAAATTACAAATAATATATGTTGTGTCACTAATGTTGTGTATTGAATCAGCAGCTATTCCATTACCATATATGAAAGTTTGTTGACACTGCCTTCCTAGTAGTTTAAATATCTTCCCCTGCAGGCTTAGAAAGCAGTGAGGAAGTAATTACACATTATCTAGAAAGGCATGTCCATGTTTATTCATACAGGGTGACTTAGACATCAGCATTTTTTAAATCTAAGATGGTGTTCCCTCAACAGGATTAATGATCATGATGTATATATCAACTACAAATTAGCTGCATATACTGCCGGTTCTGTGGTGTACTTGCCTCCTCTTGTAAGTGTTGTGGAGATCAAATTTGTTCCTCATTAGTTGTGTTTTAAATTGGCCTTCAATATTTCAGTAGGAGCCTTCTACAATGCACCTGAATAAGTTTGGTGCATGGAAACTCCCTGATTGGTTACCCCTTATAACAACAGGTCACTCCCATTTTATGTGTAATTAATTTTTTACCCTAAGTTTATACTTATTGCATTACAGTCGTTCTTTAACTTTTTTTTCTTTGGGTTTTTTTTCTGCGCCATTTTTGTATGATCCCAGTCTTGCTCAGTGGCCGTAGTTTTGATGGATGTACCTAAACTCAATTTTTGCTACTACATCCTTTATATGATCAAAATCCCATTTCTGTATGATCCCAGTCTCGCTCGCTGGGTGTAATTTTGAAGAGAGGGTGGGGAGAGAGAGAGAGAGAGAGAGAGGGTGGGGAGAGAGAACTTCGTATCTCTTTTGTCTTACTACATGGAGATGAGAGAGACTGCGTGTGTGGAAATTGAAGAGAAGAAGAAGATGGAATAAAGAGAAAGAAGAAAAGAGGCGCAACATCAACGTCCAATTCCTCTTCGTTCAGTTTCGACCTTTTGATTTTTTAAATGCCGCCTGTGGAATATCCACACTAAATACCGGCGCCGGCGGAGTAACTATTTTTTTCAGAACTTTTATGAATTGAGATATGGGTTGAAATTGGGTCTGCACAAGAACTAAGTTCCTATTGTAGCTAAAATGGATACCCTTTATGCACAAGAACTTGATTTTGTCTCCGATTTTCGAAGATTACATGGATCCAAAATAATGAACCGTGATTCCCAGGATGCTCGTCTGTATGCATCCCAAGATGAAGAACAGGCCTGACTTACGTTCGTTTGAATAAGTTTATAAAAAAATATTTTTTTTATATATTTTGTTTTAATAGATTTTTTTTAAGAAAAAATAATTTTGTTATTTAGATATAATATTTAAAAAGTATTTTTAAATAATAAAAAAACTTTTAAATTTATTTAGATAAAAAAGAATATAAACACTTAATTTATATTAAAATTATTAAAAAAAACATCTAAATATAAAATATGATAAGTTATAATATGTAAGATATAATTAAATAAGTTAGCATAATAGGAACGATGAGATTTTTAAGTGTGTCATAGTAATAGTGTCATGAAAAACAAAATATAAAGTAATAATAACATGTCTAATTGTGTACTCAAAGGTTTAACAATATGTTATTAATATTATTTTATTTTACTTTTTCTAAGTGGTATAATCATTGAAATTAGAATTCAATTTAAGATATTAGAGCATAATGATTTAAAGTTACGTTGTTCAAAATGTAATTCATAAAATTATTTAAAAAATTTTATGTAAATAAAATTTATAAAAAAAAAGAGATCATATAAAATATAATTTTTAATAAAAATAAAAAATATGTTTATTATAAAATTATATTAAAAATTAATTCTCTTTCTATTTTTTTTAAGTTAGAGATTATTTATTTTTAAAAAAAGATAAACTAATTTTTTTTAAAAATTATATTTAAATATACTTAAAAATGTGTTAAAATATTTTTTTAAAAAAAATATTTTTTCTAAAAGAAAATTCAAACGGACTCATATTTTGTAAATAATAGCACATAATTTTCGGTATTTAAAGGTCAACCAAGTTGCAAGTAAAGTATTCTAGCCGTTGATTTCTTTTTTCTAAGGTTCTGAAAATCGAACCGGTTGAGATACTGATTTAAGGTTCAATGGTCGAACCGTGGTCGAACCGGAGTATAATTAAATATATATTTATATTTATATATAAATATATATAATTATTTATATAGTACTAAAATAAATAAAAATTATAAAAATATAATATAAATTAATAATAAAATTATTTGAAACACAAAAAAATAATATCATAGATCAAAAAAATATTACATTCATATAATCAACACAACAAAAAAATGTCATAAATAAAAAAAAAAAAAAAAAATATTACATTCATATAAATAACATAAGTTCAAACAATTTCGCTTACAAAGATTTCATGTAGGCAAAATCTAATATTGAACCAACCTAAAAAATACCAACTGTCAACATCAATTTCGCAATTTTAGTGGCAATGTCTTTGAAGCATTTTATCAAACACTATATGCGTAACTAAACAATAATTATAGAAACAAAAATGCTACAACCCACAGTGTACACGGCACAAACAATAATCAAAATCATCTGCAAGATCAAATTAAACACACAATCTTTCCCATTCTCAGCATCCAGATTCCAGATACAAAAATGGAAAATCCATCAAGAAAATAAAAATAAAAACTATATGCAGAGGTGTATCCGTATATACCTTGAGGATCTCCAATAGCGAAGGTTTCTAACGGTAAGAAACCAGAGTCGAGACGCACCGACGCAGACGAACGCAGACCGACGCAGACGGACGCACCGACGCAGACGGACGCACCGATGCAAGACGGACACACCGACGCAGACGGACACACGCGGGTTTCGGCTTCCCCACTTCCGCAGCGAGCCAGCGAGGGTTTCGGTGAGAGACGACCGAATGGTGAGACGTGAGAGACGACGCGGAGCAGCGAGCCAGCGAGGGCGAGCGTTTCGGCGAGAGACGACCGAACGGCGAGACGACGCAGAAGCAGCGAGGGCGCGAGAGTTTCCGACTTTCCGCAACGGCGAGGGTTTTCCGCAGCGAGGGCGAGCGGCCTAGCGTTCGGTTTTGATTCAAACCGAAACGACGTCGTCCGATTTTTTTTTTTGAAAAATATATATCAAAACGACGTCGTTTTGACGTAAAAATTCAAAAAAAAAAAGAGCAGAACCGGGCAACCGTACGGACCGGGACCGGTTTGCCCGGTTTGAGACCGGTTCACCGGTTTTTTTGACCACCAAGATTTTTGGACAATGACCCGGACCGGTTAGGGAACCGGTTCCCGGTCCGACCGGCTGAACCGGCCGATCCGGTCTGGTTTTCAGAACCTTGCTTTTTTCACATGATATATGGCTTACAAGCTTAGTACATCCATACACCCAAAACATTTAGGCTTCTGATTGGTGCACCACAAAAAAAAATCTGATAATATAAATAAATACTATCGTATCTTAACATGTATTCGGCGTAATTATATGATAATATAATTAAATCAGGGAATACTTTTTTTATCCTATTATAATAGTATAACCTTATCCTCTCTTCCCTTCCTACTAAGACCTGACAGCATATTTATTCCACCTCTACCCTTGACTGACATCTATCTCCGAAACATCCTTGCTAAATATGAACAAATTGTCCGACGCCACAGTCCGACCACCGCCGTCTTAGCTGAGCACCACCGTCGTACCACCTCTCCGACCACCATCTGACCATTGCTGCCGTAGACCACCACCGACCACCCCGCCGTAGACCGTAGACACTACTATTCAACCACTGTCACCATAGCACCCTCTCCGACCACCACCGCCAGCCCCTCTTCAACCAAAAAAACGATTAAAAAAGGAAGAAAGAATTAAAGTGATCACTTGCTAGATCTCCTTCTCAGGAACTCCATCCACAACTTGCAGATCCCCTTAATTCTACTTCATCCCAATTCCTTTTCTGCAGTCAACATCCCCAAATTAACAGATCCTCCTTTATTCTCAACATCAGACCTGTACAATTACTTCTCCATGACCATTTGAGACAGTCTTTTATGACTTAACAATAATATCAATTTTTACATAGAATGCAAATATTAATGCAGAGATACCTGAACAATACTTGCCCAGGTGACAGGACAAATTGTAAACGAGTCAATTAGCATGAAGCAATATGTAAGAGCACTTGTGAAAACTCATCATTAATTCACTGTGCATCATGTGAATTAACGGGGTTGCCAGGGTCCACTCTTAAATGCTACTCTGAAACTACTAGTCAAGATTTAGTAGCTTCTTACCATTCTTGATCGTTAGCTCTAATTTCTTTTCTTAAGCTAAACTAATGTGAGAAGAAAGTACGATTTTTCACGATAATTCTTACAAGAAAGAAAATTGGCAGCAACAGAAATATGCAAACTTGGATAATTAGTATTATGTCACAAGGAGTACCTTTTTAGACGAAATACTGCTGCAGTTAAAGGACGTAGCTGCTTGGTATAAATATTTATGCTCCGGTAACATGTCAAGCACTCTAGCATCCTGGATTCACAGTATCGTGAGGGTAAATGTGAATCCAAAACAGTGTCCAGAAGTCGAAGTTGCATGCCGTATATCAAAAGGGTTTACTTCCAATTATTAATTTCAGCTACCCATTTCACATTGGTTTTGTTGAAAACCATGCCTTTCTTATCCTTTTCCTTCTCTTGTAAACGTACGTTTGAGGTGTTCTGTTCAATATAACAGAAACAGAAACTGGTGGCCAACTCATGTTACAACAAATTCAAGAGGAAATGGAAGTATATTAAGTTCATCAATTCATGCCCCAGAAGAGAAAATACAAAGGAAGCTCAGCATACAGCAGATCAGTAAATAAAATTTGTTTACTGATTACTCAAGCATGGCAGAAAGTGATAACTAATGAAAGAAATCTATCCTAAAGTTCTCAAAGTACCAAGACAGCAGAACAAACATAAGTTACATGTGAACTGTCACCAAATCAAATTCCAATTCTAATTACCGCCTATAATAGCAACATTAAAACATGTTTTTTTCTCTCTAGCTTTTTGATTCACTGCTCCCTGTAGGATGTCTACGTATATCAAAACTGGTCTACATACTCCAAAGGAGTAAACTGTCTCATTTCTGATTCTCTTTGATTTTAGGGCTCAATAGACCGCGATGCTAAGCCCATAGAGTTTGAGCACCTGATTATCAGCAAAATTGAAAGCCCTCTCCATGCTACTGACGCACCTCTCAACTGGATAATCTCCGTAGCTTCCACAAGGCTTACAACCCACAAAATGGGTCACAAATGGCCACCTCTCATCACCTAATCCTGGATGATACTTCTCAATCATCTCTTCATATCGATCAACCAACCCCGCCCAGTAACCATGCAAATAGTATGAATTTTCAAGAAACACCTTATCCATCCACTGTTCCTTCTTCGACAGCAACAAATTATATCAAGGCAGACTGATCATCTGCCTCAAATGCTGGTCCCCCTTCAGGTTCGCAGTCAAAATCTTCCCCGCCTCACTCGAATGGGACCCTTTGGACCCATGGGAGCCAGGCATCAAAGCAAATCCAACGACCACTGACAATTCCGAAACAGAAAGCTCCCTGTATTAGCTGCAATCCAAGACTTTTGCTCGAATAACAGATCAGGGTACGCATGAAGAACCAAATTATACTTATCATACTTGGTTAAGGGAAGCTCAAAGACCATGTCAGTAAGAAAGGCATCACTATCCATCCCAAATCCACCACCTCAGGGTGTGACAACATCAACCGCCGCATCAATGGCAATTTTGCCCAATACCCAGAGAGTTCCTTATCCAGATGGGCCAAATTATACACGATTTCGATCCCATGTAATTACAGTAATCAATCTTGTTCTTGATGGACTTCAACAAATAATGATCCCCAATGGCGTTATCGCAGGGTTTCGGGGGTGAGCCAGTGACCAGCAAGATTCGAGCTTTTACCTCTGATGTAATTCGGGTACTCAGGATTCCGATCCAGCCAAGCCTTTCGCTCCCGATCCCAGTCGGTGATCTTCGGGCCAAGAGTGAAGGTAACATTGGGATTCAACTGGGCATCGGCAGGGTCGTCTGGATCGGAAGGATCAGCGTCGGATCTGATCTCGGCGAGGATGCGGTTGGTCTCTTCAATGAGGTGCTGTTTGACAGCGTCGGCGTCGGAGGAGCCGAGGTTAACCCCAATGGTGCCGCGGAGGACGAGGATGGTAACGAAGCCACAGAGGAAGGTGATCTTGATATTGTCGAAGGTCTTGTGGATCTGCCGCCCGCGGGGTAAGCGGGCTCTGCCGTTGGCAACGGTGGTAGTGGGCAATCCACCACTGCTACTTCTCTGCTGTGTTGAAAGATTCTCTCGCTCCATCTCTCTCTCTCTCTCTCTCTCTCTCTCTCTCTCTCTCTATCTCTCTATGTCTATGTGTATGTGCGCAATCAGGTGAATCAGTAGAAATCAATAACCAGAGTGTGAATCAACAAAAATAGGACGAAAATAGTCCGAATTTTCAAGAATTAGAAGAAGAAGAAGCAGAGGGAAATTGTCTTCATCAAGCGTGAATGATTGGACTGGAGGGGAAAAAGAGGGAAAAAGAAAGTGAAAACCTTTACCTAGGAGAAGGAACGCAGGAGTAGTGGGAAGAGGAGTGTGTGCACGGTCTTCAAGCGAGAGGTTCCCGGATTCGGATTTGGACGTGGTTGAAAAGAACCACACATAAACTTTTTATATATATAAAAAACTTTTTATATATATAAAAAATTATTATAATAAATTATGAATTTTTTAATTATATTTAAATTATTTAAATTTTTATCTTTAATAAAATATTCTATTATTATTTCAGCGTCAAGAAGAGAACACCGATCCCTCTCATTCCAAGTCCGAGAGGCAGGTTTAGAAACAACGTCTGGTGTTTGTTAAAAGTGGACACGGAGAAAGACGTGGGTTTAGTTGACGTTATAAATAATATTTAAAGGTTTTTGTTTGTTCACTTGTTCATACTCATCACCATATCACCCATGTACCTTGGGGATCATTTTTTTTTTTACCTTAAATTTATCTCTTTTTTTTTCAACTTTCCACTTATACTGATATACTCAAAGAACACAAAAATATCTTTTCATGTTTGCAATTAAATTACTGAATAAATAGGATTGAGCATAGACTTAGGCCCTATTCATTGTAATTTTTCCGATGTTAAAAATAATGTTTGGATCCATAATGTTTCATTCAGCAGAAAGAGTAGTCAAAATATTACTTTATTCGACGAGTGAAAAGACAAAAGCGATAAGCAAGTTCTACCAGGACACTTGAGTTTAGTCAGCATTAGGTATGACTATAAAGAAAAGTTAACCCAAGACACAAAAACAGAGGTTTGATTTTCTATCATCCTTGACATTCAAGAGAATAAATCATTTAAAAAAACATTGACAGGTGTAGTAAATCATAAAAGGCCAAAAACAGTTTTCACTTTGGTTATTTAATTTTTTTAAAGAAATTAAGGGACCAAAAAGAAAAATATTTATTGTATACTTTTGAATTTACACTTTCTCTTGTACTTTTTTATTTAAGAAAAGAAAAAAAAGTATCTTAAAATATGTGTGGGGAAATTACACCGAACGACTCCACATCCACAACTACACCGCATAATTCGGTTTTTTATATAAATATAGAATTTTTTTATAATAATATACTTTTTTAAAATTATTTATTAAAATACGTTAAAAATTATAAAAATAAAAAATCATCATAATTCACCATAACTTTTGATTTCTAATAAATAATTTTTTATAATTAATTCAAAAATTACATTATTAGTTTAAAAAAAACATCTCAACTTGGTTAAAAAAAAATTTTAAAAACTTTTTATACAATAAATTCAAAAGTTGCCACTCGTTATAACTTATGATAATTTTTAAACTAATTATAAAAAAAATTAATATAGATCAGAAATTATCTTGATTTAAGATGATTTTTTATTTTTACAATTTTTAATGTATTTTAATAAATAATTTTTAAAAAATAAATTATGATAAATAAAAAAATTCTATATTTAAATAAAAAAAGCCGCATAATCCAGCTTTGGTCGTTCTGGCAAGGGACCCGTCCCTTCTGTCATGCACTTGCCACTTGGCAATTGAGCTGCTCTGCACCATGGACTACCCCCCCCCCCCCCCCCCCCCCCCCCCATCTCCAAGTCTCAACGTGCTCTTCAGTTATTCTAATCCTAGTCAGTCGTAAATACTAAATAGCGGCAGCACCATCTGCGAAGAATCATATACATGACACGATACACCAGCACTCAGCGTGCCAAGGAGGAAGCGCATGAATCCACTTGCATATTATGATACATTGGCAAGTGGCTGGCCGAACTATATTAGGAAATTTAGAGAGAATAAAAAAAAGATTTAAAAAAATAAAAAAAAAAAGAGAAAACGAAAAAAATATAAAAAACTAATTAAACAAATATTTTTCTTTTATTTGAATATTTAAAATTTTTTAAAAAATTTTAAAATGAGAGAATTTTAAAATGTTTTTAAAAATTAATTTCAAAAAAATTTTAAAATTTTTTTAAAAATCTTTATTTTTTCTTTTTTTTTTAAACTTTCAAATAAAAAAACTTATAATAAATCTCTCATTTTTTTTATTTTTACTCCTCGTCCAAACATATTAGGGGCCACAAATTCCCCCCATCTTCGTCTTCACACCTTGTCCTTGTCTCTTCCCTGTCTTTAACATGCGCATGTGCCATGTGCCGGGTTTCAAGATCTTGCTTTCTCGGTCTCTCATGATACTCCATTTTTTTTTTTTAAATATTCTGCTCAGCTTCAGCCTCAGTCTGTCTCCTACCTGGTGATGGCTTGGTAAATAGTATATGCAACTTAAAACAGAAGAATGAACATTTTCATACCATAAGCAGTAAAATTAATCAGATATGAAATGATGAATAGAAATTGTGGCAGAAAAAAAAAATAAAAATCAGATAAGGAAAATAGTGCGGTATCTACTTCTGGATCTTCAGTTTTTGGGGCATACACTCAGGAAGTTGATCAGGTGAAGTATCATACATATGTTGTTTCTATTATTTCTTCAATTATCTTGAGAAAGAAAATTTAATATTTGACACTAGTTAAATATCATTCAAACATGTTTTAACACATACATATATCTAGGATGGTCCTGTTACATAATAGGATCTAAATCCTATTTTTAGGTATATTTTCATATGTTTCTTTATGTTTTCATACTCATATATATCAATACATAAGTATTTATACAATTTTTTTAATAAATATGTCTATGCCATATGATGTCCTTGTATGTTACACTTTGCCATGTCGCTAAATCCGTGTTGTGTCGTGTCTCCTGACTGTGTCCTATGCTTCATGGAGTGAAATGTAATAATGAATGCCACTGTTCAATGCCAATAGAATACACAAGGCACCAAGCTACAGCTACCGGTTTCAGATAGGAACTAAACTAGAAATACTAAGATAATGTGCTGCCAAGTTCCAAGATGCAATTCTAAGAATAAAGCAAAACATTAAGATAAGATAAAAGCCTTACGTTTTCAACCTTCCCCAGTTATTGTAAATTGTCCAATGATTCAAGGAAAACAATCATCTGGTACAAAATGGTATGGCTAAAAGATGTAAAAATACAGAATCAAAAATGAAATTGAACAAACAGAGAATAAGAGGAAGCTGGACTGAGAGATGATAAATATTTTTTCGTGTAATGTTGATTGAATCCAAAGACAGAGTGGGCATTTAGTTAATAGGTAGAAACCTGAAGAAATACAATGTTAATCTATGGTAAGCAATTGCAGCAATAATAAATCGTTTTTTGGAGGAAAATGGCAGAAGAGACCTGGAATTAGGACTAATAACTTACGAATTAAGTTGCTGCCGATTTCTTTTCCTTCTTTTTCTTCTTTTTCTTCTTTATTGCAGCAGACTTTTTTTTCTTCTTCATTTCCCCCCCAAATTTTTTAACTTTCTCGGAAGACTTGACTATTGAGCTGTCCACAAGGCTGATTTTTTCTGGCTTTCTTCTAGGTTTGAAAACTTCTGTTATTGAAGGATCCAAAACATCTCTTGAGCACTGAAGAGTGATGCCCGTACTTGTGGCTTCATCCCAAAGTTCTCTTCCCTTTTCAAAATCCCCTCCTCTACAAAGCTTTGGAATGAGCATATCATAAACTGGTCCATAACCACCCAATGAGCTTCTCTTCATTTTCTCAAACAGTTCAAGAGCATAATTTACCCTTTCAACCCCACAGAGAATACCAATCAAACTGTAGTAAAATTTATGGTTTGGTACTAAACCTTTTCCGATCATCTGATCCACTATCTTTTTCCCTTTACCAAATCTGCCACTCAGAAACAACACCCTTGCCAAAAGATAATAGCTGACCCAATCCGGGTCACAACCAGAGTTTTTCATTGTTTCTAGTATTTGACAAGATTCCTTAACTCTTCTGGTCCTCCCCAGACAAGAGAGCAATATGTTGTAACTAATTGAGGTTGGGGCAACCTTATAAGACCTCATCTCGATCATCACATTCAAAGCTTCAGGTACAAGTCCTGAAGGATTATGTCTAAGATTCCGCTCACAAAGGCACCTGAGGAATGTGTTGTAACAAAATAAATCTGGGATAAGCGCATGTGATTTCATCTCTTGAATAATTCTCCTAGCTTCCTTCACATTCCTCTGTGCAGACCACCCGTAAAGAAGACTTCTATATATGCAAGGCATTGCGCTTGTAATCTTGTCCTTGTGATGCCAAACTACCCCTTCAGCCCTCTTAGCATGCCCCTTGGAGCAAAGAGCATTAATGATAGCAGTAACTGTAAATTCATCTTTGGGACACTTATACTTGTCTAAGTTCTTGAAAATACCCAATGCCTCGTCTTCTTTCCCCAATTTAACCAAAGTCTCAGCTATAAGACCAAAAGTCTGGGCATCCATGACTCGACCATCCTTCTTGAGATCTCCAATCAAAATATCCATTGCTGTATGGTCTTTCTTCTCAGCAAAGACTCGAAGAGCATAGTTATAATCCTTGTCTTCTAAGTTATGACTCAAATTCTTACTAGACCATAGGAAGAACCTGAGCAGTCTTCTAGTGTGTGCTTCATGCTTACTAGAATCAATAGCCTGAGCTACAAGAGATGAAGTCAAAGAATCCCTAAACTTATTTAGACTTAACTCCAGATCATCCAGTCCACCAAAAGTTCTCGAGACAATGCTGCAGAGCTCTTGCAACTGGGGAGGAGTAGATACTGGCGGAAATGTGGAGTAGAGGGAGACTGAAAGTAGTTGGAAATCCTGGATACTCATGTTTTGAAGCCAAAAGCGTTTCCACGCAGAGTTCAGCAAGGCATGCATCTTGAATTTCATTTGAGAAATTCATCAAACAGGTTATGTGCATCACATGTAACTTGAAATCTTCGGGCAAACAGGTTAACATGGAAAGTAAGAGACTTGCTGCTCGTTAACATCCATTCTGGTTGTCATTTTTTGCGAAGACGCTGCCATCACATCAGATCCACAGAACATAGAGGTCATAAATGTACATCGCCCCCTTTGGTTCCTTCAGTTCCAATGCTTCTGCATGACAGCGAAAACGAACCACTTGTCTTCTAATTGCTCAAAATTTTTCTCTGATTTGATTTCTCTGCGAAAAATTTAGACTTGAAAGTTCGATGCTAAACTTTCATTAGTGACCGGGGACGGTATAAATTGAGATTTGTTCGGAGTGAAAGTCTTGAATTGTCTTCCATGCGAAATGCATTTAATTTATTATTTACTTTTATTAGTGACCGGGGACGGTATAAATTGAGATTTGTTCGCAGTGAAAGTCTTGAATTGTCTTGAATTGACTTGAAAGTCTTGCATTTAATTTAAATTTTATTATATAATATTTTATAAATCTAATCACTTAAATAATTATATTATTTACTTATTATAATTTTAATAAACAGAATATAATATTTTTGGAATGCATAAAAATTTATCTCTCACGAAGGATGAGTAGGACAGAAACAAACGGATTGCTTGCTTAACGTGGGGTTAATGGTTTGGACCTACATTAAAAAAATCAAATTGGACTGGTCGGTTTAACCGATCGAATTGAGAATTGGTCCCCTCATCGATTCAAGCAATTTTTTAAAATTGATAAGGTAAAAAACCGGTCAAAAATCGATGAATTGGTCAAAGACCAGTGAACCGGTTAAAAATCGATCACAAATCGATTACTTATATTTATTAATTATTTTAATTAATTTATATACTATATTGTTATGTGAATTAATGTTGTATTATTTATATAAATGTAATATTTTTTTAGTTTATGATATTATTTTTTTTATGTTTCAAATAATTTTATTATTAATTTGTATTGTATTTTTTATAATTTTTATTTATTTTATTAGTATATAAATAAGTATATATATATATAAATATAAATATAAATATAAATATATATTTAATTATATTTCGATTCGACCACGGTTGGATTACAGTTGAAACATTAAACTTTGAATCAGTACCTCGACCAACTCAGTGACCAGTTCAGTTTTTAAAACTTTGGTTTGAATTAATTTAATTTCTTTTTTTTAAAAAAAAGTCATATGTATTGAAATTTTTTTTTTGAAAAAACCAAGAGTTACGATTCAAACGTCAAACACGATATCCACATATTTAACCTTGCTTATTTGACTCATTAAGTTAATCACTTGATTTAAAAATTTTATTAATTAAATTTCTAAGCATAGTTTCATAATGGGTATCTTAGAAAGTAAATTTAGGTTTTGTTAGCTATAACTTTTTTTTAAATTTTTGAATTAAATTATATATTTTAATTAGCTATGATTATGTGTAAAAAAAGCAAATGTAACTCTTTTGATAAAGTAGAGCCTATACATTTCTCATTGTCCCAAATAAATGAGCCTCGCGCAATTTCTCAAATGAAAGAAGTTATGCCTTTTGATGTGACTTCTCGATGTTATTAAAAAAAAGTCCTCAAAGTGGTTCAAAATGTAAAATTGAAGAAAATAATTCAAACTTGCATTAATCTGTTTCAAAGAAACAAAATTACATAAAAGTACAATGATCTCAAAAGCAATAAAAATGATTGAAAATAAATGAATTATATGAAATAAGGCTGAAAATGACAACGAAAATGTGAAAAAAGCATAAGAAATCAATAAAATGAACTACTAAAATAGAGAAAACAAGTAAAATACGGGAAAAGTAAAGGTAAAAATGATAAATTTTAAATTGAGTGGTGTGTTGATTTGAGAGAGAGCTAATGCACCTTTTATAGCCTTGAAGCTAAGAAAAAGTGTCATTTTTCTAATTTTGCATAATAGAGTTAGTGGAAACCTCCATAACCTACATTTTTAAGAGTTGTGATATCTCCTCAATAGTTATCTTCCAGCACTAACTTTGATACGGTCATCTTAGTCTCTTTTTGTTAGTTTATCCACCCAAGGCTTCTTATCTTTGACTGATTTTTCTTTGGGCTGGACACTTAGATTTTTGTTACCCAACTCATAATCTTGTTGCTCATGTTTTAGCCTTAGGACTCGGTCAAATACCACTTCTCCTTTAGTTATTGGGCCGAAGTCTGTTAAAAATAGCTGATTCTCTTTTGGGCCACTATATGGCTACCAAATGATCAGCCCATGCCCTCAGCTCAAACCCAAATATTTTGTGTTCTAACATATTGTTATATGATTTCTTATTATCTTTTATGGCTATAAAACAATGAAAGGGACCTTCAATTCAACTTTACAAATTGTTGGAGGAAAGTGTAATTTAAAATTGTTTTGTGAGCAATTTTTATTTACTATATGTCTTTGTTTTAAAACCTTCAAGGCATATTTTTAATATTGGCATGTAAATATTTTAGAGCTCCATAACTTTTTGAGATAAGTAATTTTTTGAAAAACTTGGTATTAAATTATGAACACGATTATGATGAATTATTGATTGGATTGAAATTTTGCTGTCATAGAATTTATTGACTTTACATACTGCCATTGACAGGGATCTACATTGAAAATGGTTCTGGACCATTTATGTTTATTAATACAGTCATTTGATACATTCATGGAAAGAAAATTGAAATCTATTTAAGCCTAAGTTTTTTGATGTTAGAAATTGTTATTTTGAAACATGTTTACTTTCATAAATTAAATCTTTATTTTATTCCCTTGAAAATTCATTTTCTTTGGATTATGTTAATATATGTCTTTAAAAATTAATTTCTATGGGAGAAAATTTCATTGGATTTTATATATAATAACAAGGAATGTTAGTTTTATACACTTTGAATAATTGAATTAAATCCTAGCTAGTAAGAAAAATACTAGTTTGTTTGTGGGCTAACACATGCGGGCCGGATACAATTTCGTGCTCGATCAATTCAAATCCTTAGCTTGTTAGATTATATGTTTACTTACGAGTTATGTGTTCACTCAATTTTACTTTTTTTTAATAAATTCGCCACACATATTATGTTTTACATAGGTTACTCTATATTTTGAATTATTAAAAATTACTTGTTTCTTGACTTAACTATTTTATTACAATTTTAAGTCAGATTTTATTAAGTTTTGATTTTGAATTGATTTATTTTAGAAAATATTATTTTTATATTTTTTTGTTGTTAAATAATTTCAAATTGAGTTATTTGATCTGTATATATTCAGTAATTGTTTATAAATAATTTTTCAAGAAAATGCTAGAAGGTTACTTGTCCTGTGTCTATTATAGTAAATATTAATTACCTACTAAGTTATAAATTCATTTAAATTATATGTTTAACAAATAATGATCAAGAGATTGCTTCTAATTTTATTATTCTATTTTGATCGAGATAAATTATAATTTTTGTTAGCCCAACACATTGCTGGTGTTGGCAAATTTTAAAGTATTTATTTAAATTTTATTTTATACATTGATATGGAAACTTTATAGACTAGTACTCTTACATGTATTTCATTATTTCTACAAATAATATGTTAGTGTGAAATACATCAATTAATAATTTGACAAAGCTGTGGTTTTGTTTGAGAAAAAATGAACAGTTGGTGATTGGACTTCACCTATTGAACATCTTCAGGTTTGAAATTAAAAAAGTATGAGGTATTTAGAATTTAAATATTTTTAAGACATTGTGGTGTCTATTATGAATATTATGAATTATATATTTGTAATTATAAATTTTGACACTTGTGTGACTTAAAAAAGCCTGCGACACGTTCTGATTATGCACCGCTCATGAATTTAACATGAGATCGTGACAATGTTGATTTCACTAAATAATAATTCAAGACAAGTATCATTAGATAAAACAAGTACTTTTGGACAAGATTTAAGGTGCAGGAAAAGGAAAAATAAATAAATAATAATGATTTATTGATATTATTTATATATTTATTTATCTTTACCATCAATTGAAGGAATGAAAATGACTATTTTTTTTATTTGCATAATCACACACAAAATTTGGGATATCAAAATGAGGAAGACTAGACTCTTGATTGAACTAGTTACATTTTTTTCATTTATCTCAAGTTATCTTTATAATAATTTTTTTAAAAGATAATGATATATGAACAGCACTTAAATGAGATGGAATTATCCTTTTTAAGTAATATTGTGTTAAAAACATACATTAGGAGAGAAAATAAAAAAAGTAATCATAAACTAACAAAAGTGAAAAGCATTGAGCAATTCTTCGGGAGTGAAACACTTGACCCGGGATTTGGTTAGCGTCATGCTCAATTACTCATAGTGACAGGCAACTAACTGCGAAGAAAAGTGTGCGTGAAGCGCCGGTGATATGAGATAATCAATATCATGGAGACTCCAACTCCACCACCAGCACCGCCCTCAATTCGTCGTCCTCGGGGAATGATGGATTTGCTGATCGAATTCTGCACGAGGTTGGAGGGTGCCGAAGCCTTTGGAAGCTCTGGTGTCGGTGCCCATGAGATCAGCCTGAGAATACAGTCATGGCTGGACAATTTGTTTGAAGACATCGAGTTGGAAATGATGGCGGCTTCTTCCTCCTCTATCTGGCCGGCTTGGTCTGCGTTGTTGGCTCGGCAACACCAGATTTACGACGAATTCAAGATTCATGGTATTACCCCTCAACTCACAACTGCTGATAGGGTTAGTTCAATTGTCAAATCTATAGACGAACTTCTTGATGAAATCACACCCTTCCGTTCTGCGTCACATTCAATTCCTTCTCATGGGATTATAGTGCGAAGACCAATGGTGGTGGATGGGGTCAAGGGGAATCGTAACGGTCTTAAAGAGCTCGTTGATGAAGGTCCTAATTTTCCCGTTCATGGTTGTCTTTTAAGACTTAATGACTGCTCCCAATATATTTCTTCTTCGAAAGGTCGCAATATTCCTCAAAGTTCTCCTCTTTTTACAGAGCTCTCTGATTTTCCTTGGTATGTCAGGCAGTGTATTGACTTCTGCACCTTTACTCCTACATACATTAAACGGAACGTGATTTAGTGTTGTTATGGATAGCAGAGGGATTTGTTCAGCCGGCACATGGTCGAAGTTTGGAGGATGAGGCCTCAGATTACTTTGATGCTCTTTCGTCGAGTGGCTATTTATCAGAGGAATTTAGAGAAATTAAAGGATCATGCAATGAGTTTTTCCGTTTTAGACACAGTTATCAACAACATATTCCAAAAGATGTGCGTAATCTCTCCATAGATGCTTTTTCTAAATCAGACTTGGAAGTAATTGCCAATCTCACCAATTCAAGTGGCTTACGCACTCTGCTTCTATTTGGTAGAGACTATAACTATTGTCGTGATTTTCCACCTCGTCCAATCTATGACTATAACGAGTTTCTCTTGCCCAGTTTTGTATTTCTTAAACTAACTAGCTTGAGGGTGCTGATTCTCTCTGGAGTTGGTTTCTGGTGTGTGCCAGACAACATTTTTTATTTGTTGCATCTAATGTGCCTTGATCTCTCTAATAATCCTTTCAAGAATTTGCCTAAGTCATTAGCTAATCTGTTCTGGCTCCAGACCTTGAAAGTTCACTGCTCTCACATGAGAAGCCTTCCAAAGAACTTATACATGATGGCTAGCCTACACCACATTTTTGTAGAAATTTCGTCTCCTTTTATAATCCATGCCTCAATTCATTGGGAAATTATTTGCTCCCCAAACATTTGAGAATTTTATTGTCAACAAGCATTGGGAAATTATTTGCTCCCCAAACATTTGAGAATTTTATTGTCAACAAGCAGCATGGATGTAAGATCAGTGAGTTGAAGCACCTGAATAACCTTCGTGGAAAACTGCGGATTCATAAGCTTGAAAATATAGCATCTTTAGAAGAGGCTCAAGAAGCAAGGTGACATCTAAAGAAACATCTAACTTCGCTGCAGCTATATTGGTCCGAATTAGATCAGCCTGATGTTAACCATCATGTTCTTGAATTCCTTCAACCTCATTACAATTCGAAGGATTTAAAAATTTATAGCTATCGTAACTCCAGGTTTCCAAATTGGATGTCAGATGCTTTATTTCATAATCTTAGTTCTGTTACATTAGAACATTGTGTTTATGATCAACTTCCGGCATTTGGTCAGTTACCTTGCTTGAAGAGACTCGACATTAGTGAAATTTATGGATTAAAATATATTTGTAAAAAGTTCTACGGACATGGTAAGCTCAAAGTCGGTTTTCCATCACTGTGTACACTGAATATTTCCTTCATGTTTGACTTGGAAACTTGGTTTGGATTCATTAATGGTGATTTACCTAAGTTTGAGAAGCTTTGCATTTCTGACTGTCCAGAGCTAAAGCGTCTTCCAGAGATAAAAACTTTGAATTCACTTACACGGTTAGACATTGAGAGCTGTTCAAAACTGAACTCCTTGCCAAAAAAAGGATTCCCTGGTAATGTTAACTTCTTGAGGTTATCTGCTTGTCCTGCATTTGAAGAAAAGTGTGATGAAAGAGTAGGTGGAGCCATAGATTCCATTACGTGATGCGACCGCAAATAGTACGGCTGCGACAGTATGCAACTGCATCATCTTATAATTGCGAGGTGATTTCCATTCACGGCCCAACAACCTCATTGCAATTGCATTACAACAGCAATGGCTGCAATGTTGCGATTTTCATATAGAAATTTTTTTTAAAAAATATTTAATATATTATTTATCAAAAAAATTCATGGCCACCACAACCGCAACTTGTAACCCGCATCACAGTAAATACAAAGCAATCGTAACTACAACTACATCTGTAATTTAAAATTTTGGGTGAGGCTGAATGGAAAAAGAATAACTCATATTTCCTTAATTGAGATTGATCCTTGAAAGATTCATATAAATTTGAAAGAAAAGAAATTATTTCATTTTGTTGAAGCCAATGTCTAATATTATTTTGGCCGCATCAAGTAAGAATTTAACTTTGCTCTTGTAGGAAAAATTTGTTCTGTAAGTTGCAACTTTTAACACCAATTAAAAAAAAGTAGTAATCACATAATAGATTAGGTTTAAGATTAGATAGTGTCTTGCCTCCTTGAATGCTATCATCTGGTAGCTGTCTTGTGAACTTAAGACTTTAGATATAAGATATTAATCAGATGTCTGAACTGAGTTGTATCAGTTGAGGTGAAAATAGACACAAGTACCCACACATGCACTTGCTGGTGATTAGGTATCTTATTGGTAATTAGCCATGTTGAGCAATTACCTAGCTTTAGATGCGTAGGGCATGATAATAGATGGCTTCTAAAGTTATTATAGAATGGTAAAGAGCAATTACCTAGCACGCCTCGAATCGCACAATTTTACGAGTTTGCACCGCATGAACGATCCCGATCATAAAAAAAACAAAAAAAAAAATCATTTTTGCAGGATCGCAGTAGGATCACGATCTTGAGCGTAAGATCGTGACCTAGAAAATGAGTGACGAATTAATTGTGATTTTAGCACACTTTACTGCTACAGCAGAGTGATTTACCTAGAAAGTGGCATCTCAAACCTAATCATATTCAGAGAAAATGGCCACCGAATGAACTGCCAGCATTGGGGTTCTATGACTTACATTGTTGGATCCACAAAATTTATGCAGGAAAGCCCATAGGGACCACAACAGAAGGAAAATTACTAAAAAGGAGGTCTCGATCAAAAAAAATTATTAAATGTTTTCATTTCTTATATTTTATTAGGAAAAAAACTATGCATTAAAAAAATTCCTGTTAAGCACATGGGAGCAATTTTTTAACATGTTAATTACATGTTCAGACCAAATAACTACTAAAAGTGGTTATTCATTTAAATTTATTTAAAAGCTTATATTCAGTAACTACTACGTGGTTATTTAATCCTTTATTATGATTATATATTTAAATAAAATATACAAACACTTAAATTATATTTTAAAGTAGCCACAATAAACTTTTTATTTTGGATGTACACATGACAGTTACTTATTTGTCCATATTATTTTGTTAAAAAAATTATTTTTTCTCATTTTAATTTAAATTTCTGTTGTCAAGCAATAGAAAACACTGATTAATTAAGAAAATTAAATTAAAAAATGGAAAATATTTTTTTAAATAAATGATTCAGACAAATGAGAGACTAACATATATATTAATGAACACTGCAAGTTATGTGATGAACAATTTTCATTTATTTGATAGACAACAATCTGTTTACAAGTTACTGAAATTTGAAAAATCTCGTCCAAATTCAAAAATTTACAATAGCTATTTTAAATTGGATTAAAAATCTTTTATCCAGATTTAAAAAAATTCATGACGTCTCCAATTTTTCTCTTTAAAAGTTTTAGCACATATAAAAAAAAGCTCCCAACACAAGCAGGAAAATAGAGAGAAAAAAGGAAGCGAGAAGAAAAGTGTAAGCAATATGTGTTGTGACACTAGTTGTGTAACGAATCAACAGCAATTCCACCGCCATCCATGAAAGTTTATTGACAACGTCTTAATAGTAATTTAAATAACTTCCCCTGCAGGCTTGGAAAGCTGTGAGGAAGTAATTACATACCTAAAAAGGTATGCCATGTTTCTTCATACATGATGACTTAGACATCAGCATTTTTTTTTTTAATTTTTGGTTAACTAGATATCAGCATATTTTAAATCTAAGACTGTGTTCCCTCAACAGGATTGATGATCATGGTACATATCAATTACAACTTTTCTTAGCTGCATCCTTTACTAATGCAACTTGCCTCCTCTTGTAAGACTTTTGGTCTTGGAGGCCAAATTTGTTCCTCATCAGTTGTGTTGTGAATTGGCCCTTCAATATTTTGGTATTTACTCAAATAACCTGAACAACACTATGCCCAGGTGACAGCCCATCCAAACTCCAAGTCAGTAACGATGAGGACAATTATTACCTTACTGATGTGGAAACGCAAGAAGCAAAAAAGACAATTATTTATTGTACAATAAACCACCTCTTGCACATTATTGAAATCTCTCATCATTAATCCCTAGGGAATTTAAAACGCAAGCATGATAATTACGGGGTTGCCGCAAAACCTATATTATGATGTGATACTTTCATCTCTCTTGTTGAAGCAAACTCATATTATTATTTTGTGCTCATGAAGCCAAATACCCCATAATATTTCTTTTCTTAATAAAATTTGCTTTCAACTAGTGCAACAAAAATTTGAACAAGTTTTCAAGATAATTCGGAAATAAAATTACCTACATGCAAAAATTTGAAGAGTGCGCAGAAGTGCAGACTTGTAATGAAAGCTGTGGCATTAGCAAAGAAATATGCAAACTACTTACAAAAAAAAAAAAAACAAAGAAACATGCAAACTCGGAAAACTCTAGAATTCAGTATTGTCAGAGTGAGTAACTGAGTACCTTTTTAGCCGAAATACTGCTGCAGTTAAAGGATGTTACTGCTTGGTATAGATATTTATCCTCCTGTTACATTTCAAAGCACTCTAGCATCCTGGATTCACAGTTATCCCGACGGTAAATGCGAATCCAAAACAGTGTCCGGAAGTCCAAGTTGCATGCCATATATCAAAAGGTTTACTTCCAATTAAATTTCAGCTGACTATTTCACATTGGCCTTGTTGAAAATTATACCTTTCTTTCCTTTGCCTTCTCTTGGAAACATGCATTTGAGGTGTGCTGGTCAAATATAACAGAAACAGAAACTGGTGGTCACCTCATGTTACAGCAAATTCAAGAGGAATGGAAGTATATTAAGTTCATGAATTCATGCCCCACAAGAGAAAATACAAAGGAAGCTCGGTACACAGCAGATCAGTAAATAAAATTTGTTTACTGATTACAGAAGCATGGCAGAAGGAAGATAACTTATGAAAGACTTCTATCCTAGAGTGCTCAAAGAAGTACCAAGACAACGGGACAAACAGAAGTTATATGTGAACTGTCACCAAATCAAATTCCACTTCTAATTACCGCCTATAATATCACCATTAAAAATGTTTCTCACACTAGCTTTTTGATTCACTGCTCCCTGTAGGATGTCTACGTATATCAAACTGGTCTACATACTCCAAAGGAGTAACTGTCTCATTTCTGATTCTCTTGATTTTAGGGCTCAATAGACCGCGATGCCTAAGCCCATAGAGTTTGAGCACCTGATTATCAGCAAAATTGAAAGCCCTCTCCATGCTACTGACGCACCTCTCAACTGGATAATCTCCATAGCTTCCACAAGGCTTACAACCCACAAAATGTGTCACAAATGGCCACCTCTCATCACCTAATCCTGGATGATACTACTTCTCAATCATCTCTTCATATCGATCAACCAACCCCGCCCAGTAACCATGCAAATAGTATGAATTTTCAAGAAAAACCTTATCCATCCACTGTTCCTTCTTCGACAGCAACAAATATATCAAGGCAGACTGATCATCTGCCTCAAATGCTGGTCTCCCCTTCAGGTTCGCAGTCAAAATCTTCCCCGCCTCATCTCGAATGGGACCCTTTGGACCCATGGGAGCCCAGGCATCAAGCAAATCCAACGACCACTGGCAATTCCGAAACAGAAAGCTCCCTGTATTCGCT
Source organism: Castanospermum australe (assembly GCA_019955255.1). Classification (NCBI taxonomy): domain Eukaryota; kingdom Viridiplantae; phylum Streptophyta; class Magnoliopsida; order Fabales; family Fabaceae; genus Castanospermum; species Castanospermum australe. The sequence continues at coordinate 136,932 of NSJW01000125.1, read as the reverse complement.
GCAATCCAAGACTTTTGCTCGAATAACAGATCAGGATACCCATGAAGAACCAAATTATACTTATCATACTTGGATAAGGGAAGCTCAAAGACCATGTCAGTAAAAAAGGCATCACTATCCATCCACCAAATCCACTCCACCTCCGGGTGTGACAACATCAACCGCCGTATCATTGGCAATTTTGCCCAATACCCAGAGAGTTCCTTATCCAGATGGGCCAAATTATACACGATTTCGATCCCATGTAATCTACAGTAATCAATCTTGTTCTTGATGGACTTTAACAAATAATGATCCCCAACGGGGTTATCGCAGGGTTTCGGGGGTGAGCCAGTGACAAGCGAGATTCGAGCTTTACCTCTGATGTAATTCGGGAACTCAGGATTCTGATCCAGCCAAGCCTTCCGCTCCCGATCCCAGTCGGTGATCTTCGGGCCAAGAGTAAAGGTGACATTGGGATTCAACTGGGCATCGGCCGGGTCGTCTGGATTGGAAGGATCAGCGTCGGATCTGATCTCGGAGCGGAGGCGGTTGGTCTCTTCAATGAGGTTCTGGTTGACAGCGTCGGCGTCGGAGGAGCCGAGGTTAACCCCAATGGTGCCGCGGAGGACGAGGATGGTAACGAAGCCACAGAGGATGGCGATCATGATTTTGTTGAAGATCTTGTGGATCTGCCGCCCACGGGGTAAGCGGGCTCTGCCGTTGGCAACGGTGGTAGTGGGCAACCCACCACTGCTACTTCTATTCTGAGCTGAGAGATTCTCTTGCCCCATCTCTCTCTATGTCTATATGCGGAATTAGGTGAATCATTAACCACAGAGTGCGAATCAGAAAAATTGAAATAAGATGGTCCGAATTTTGGAGAATTAGAGGAAGAAGAAGCAGAGGGAAATTGTAAGTGTGAATGAATGGATTAGAGGGAAAGAAGAGGGAAAAGGAGAGAAAGTGCAAAACCCTAGCCTAGGAGAAGGAACATAGAGGTAGTGGGAAGAGGAGCTTGTGGACTGTCTCTGATTCTCAGCTCAGCCTCGGATATTAATTATGGTGTTAGAGCGGAGCAACGATGAAAGACGCGTTTTGTTGATGCTAATATATTAATATTTATTGGGCCGCTGGCACCGACAGTGACCCAACAAAATCAATTTTTTTTTTTAAAGTAAGCACGATTTGACTATCTGCTTTGTGGTTTGCTTGTTGATGCCTATCGAAAGACAGAAGTGTAAAACTAATATCTATTTTTTTTTTCTTATTTCTTTTTACCCACTTTCGTTCAGGGGTTCAGTTTAAGATTTTTTTTAACCTTAAATTTATCACTTTTTTTTTCTTAACTTTCCACTTATACTGTTATACTCAAAGAAAATAAAAACATATCTTCATGCTTGAAATAAAATGACTGATTGAGCGTAGATTGAAATAAAACTACTTATACAAAGTTTCAATGTAGAAGTTGACTCTATAGAGAAAAAAAAATAAAGAATTATAATTATTTATAAGAAAATTAAAAAAATTTAATAATTTAATAATTTATTTTATATATATATATAAATATTTTATCATAATCTTAATTATTTTTTTTATCAATAATTATAATTTTTTACTTTTTTTTAAATGAAATTCTCACTATAGAAAAATCAAATCCTAAAACAAAAGCTCATATTCACACCATTTTTAACTTGGTTGAAGATGAGACTTCCAGCTGAGAAAAATCTCTCAGAAGAAGAGGAAATTGGATATAGAAATTTCGTCAAATACCTTCATTGCTTGTTCCTCTGCTGGTGTAAGGAGAAAATTTTGACCACTTAGTGCATTAAAAGTAGTGGTGAAAATAATTAATTTTAAGAGTAATTGACATGTATGACTATTTTTAGAAAATTGATTCTCACAAATTTCTAAGAGCATGTTTATAATACATTTTGTTGAAGGTAGCATGGGTTCGAGGCACTTTTTGTGAAAGTAAAAAAATATAAGCTTCAATACGGGCCATCAGTTGTAGAGTTTTTCTTTTTTCTTTATAGTTTGATTCAATTTTATTATTTAAACAAAATCAATTATTTGAAACTAACTTTCAAAATATTATTCTTAAACACAAATTAATTACAGTATAATTTTTAAACAAAGGACAAATTTTATCTTTATAGAGAATTATATGCACTTTGTCCTTTAACTTCAGGTCGCCCCCACAACAGCACCTACACCCTGACCCAGCCCTGTTAGAGATACGTGAGTTGCTGAAACAAAAATAATAATAATGAAAGGGAATAGCTTATTTTAAAAAAAATTTACTTTTTTTTTAATTCTTTTAATAAAATTTTAATTATAAAATATTTTAACCGAAATAAATTAATTCAAACATTGAACAATCATTTATCAAAAATAAGATGTGTCGAAGGTGACAATGGTACTACAATGTGTTAAGCAATATTTACACACGGTTATAGGAATATTTTTGAGCGGTAAATCACGAGTATAACAATCTCTAGTTTATCGATCCAAGGCATGGATGATTGACTTGAAACTTAAAAAAGGGAATAACGTTTCCTATTTAGTAGTTAGTATCTCTTGCGTAGCCCAATAGGCCAATAGCTTGATTTATTTTTATTGAAGATTATCAATATTTTATACAATTTTCATATAATATTCATCTTTGAATTTATTTAGAAAACATAAAATGACCCTTAATAGTATATAATCCTTTGTTCAAAATATTCATTTCGGATCCTCTCAGTTGGAAAATAGCTGTAGTTGCATTTAGATGACTAAACATCTAGACATTGGGTTTAACCACTCTAAATTAGTTCAACACACCATTTTGTACAAAGGAAATTAGGGAGGGAAAAGGCTTCAGCTGGTCGTGAAATTTTGTTTTGACAGTAAAATTTCAGACAATATAACTCAACTCATTTCTCGGGACAATTTTAAGGTGTCTGACATTTCTCCATAAACATATGCAAGTACAACCTGCTTCAAAGAGTTTCAATTAAACACAAGCGTGATACTTTCAACTGCATTGGACATGGACAGCAGCAGGTAATGCCCTATGGAAGAACTCAGTAGGATGGATCATTTGAGGAAGTGACATTCAAAAAAAGACCGAGCAAGAGTTTGTTTGATTTCCAGATGATGAGGGTGCACATTGGATCAGCATCCCAGGCATATCGAGTGCACATGCTCACCAATTAATGCTGTCGCAACAATTTTCAATGAAAGCAAGGAACAGTGGCAGGTCCTTTGACAGGACAATAATACTGCAGACCGGAATGGACTGGCCCTTCACCCTTTGCTCAAAGAAGCAGTTTGACATTCTCAAGCATCCTCCGGAGAGGAATCTCTTGCTACAAGGTTGTCTTCATCTTCTTCATCATCTTCATCATAGTCAGTGGAAGCAGGTTGTCCATTAAGATCCACATTAACACCATTCAACTTTCTGACAAACTGTCCCCTCACACGAGGCCGTCTTTCTGCTAGTCGTTTCCGATTGACATACCTAATTTTCTTATCAAAGCAGCGCTCTTTCCTTTTCTGTCTAAACTTCATCAACGCTGCTTCTCTCCTATCAACTTTGCTTACTTTTACGTCGGATGAAGTTGAACTTCCAAATGATGGCCATGAATGAGCTGCAGACATCTGACCAGGTTGCAAGCACATACTCATTGGATAATATGGGAAGGATGTCATCCCAGTTGCATGAGGAGGACATTGGGGAAGTTGATTGTACTGTGCAATCATTGATGAACTACCATGATTCTGCAGTTCCTGAATATTATTTTGATACAGTTGTGCTGATGATGGCATCATAACATGATTGACAACTCCTGATATATAATATGGATAAGCATGTTGGGAAGGCATGCCAGATGTTTCAAGCTCAGAACCATGATTTCCATTTCTTGGATGCATCACGCCCTGAGGTAAACGTTCTTCCTTGTATTGCTTTTGCTGTGAAACTTCCATTGATGCAGGTTGAGTACAAGACCTCTCAATAGAGAATGATTCCGGCATACTATTGCTGCTGGGTAAGCCATCTTGCGAATGGCTTTCAAAGGTCTCTCCATTTTCATGAACTTGAAGGTCATTAACCCCCTGTTGAATACATGCTTGATGCATATCTTCCATCCTCACACGTGTAGTAGCATTATTGTCAACATGAGCAATCCCCTCAAAGTTGCTATTCAGCCTTGTTGCTTTAACATAAGTGAAGAAGGCTGATGACTCTCCAATTCTTAGTTCACTCTTCTTTGGACCAGATGAAAAATGTCCTACAAAATTATGGCAAAATCAAAGATAATATATAATGAAACTGAAAAGGGGTATTCATATCAGTCAAATTTTATTCAACTTCAGGAACTCAAATATCCCTTTTAGACGGAAGTCATTTCCAGAATTAAACTATTGAGTTATAGAAGGCAAAATATGACATGCAAACTACCATAAGTAATTCTGTTGCATGATACTAGGGACGCCGCCCCTTAGCACCTGTGTTATAAGTAATACTCAAGCATGAACAAATGTACTAATTTAATTGGCTTGAAATAGGATAGAAGATATATAGACCAAAATTGGCTAAAAGAAGGTAAGAAAGGATGCGAAAAACCAAAATTTATAAGCATTTGTGTCATTTTATGGTATTCAAACAAGTTGTTCTATACAATCATATGAAGTAACTAGTTGGCCATTACCCTGAATAACTTCAACGTTGATAGTGTAGAAAATTATTATATACCTGTTCTGTGATCAATAATTCCCGGCACATCAGGCCGACATTCTGATTCATGAGCATCTGGAAGCTCCTCAACAACCCCAGCAGCAACAGCAATAGTAGCCTGAAAAGGTATATGATATATACATAACTAATCATGTAACATGTGATTACAATTTACAACATCTCTGATCTGCAGTTATTAGTAGCAATTCTTTCTTTTATTAGCACCAAAGCCAAAGTTGATTAATAAATCACCATTCTTCATATAATCAATTTGATTTCAAGGTTTACCATGGCATACAAGCTCATTAATTTGTGATCATGTTGAACCCATTGCTTACTTTCATTCTTTTATTACTCAAGTACTGGCTTTTTAACATTCACCTCTTGTTCTTGTTGGACTGATATTCCCGTCTCCGTATTAGTGCATCTCTTGGACTTGTCATCTGTGTCATCCGAGAACAAGGTGGTACTGTTCGTATTGGCATCACTAGGGTCTGATGCTACTAGATCAAAGTCATAATTCAAGATATTGTTCTCTGCAAGTCCAAGCTGCCAGTATAGATATAAAACACATATTTCAATGTCAATTTGAGAAGATCTAATCTGTGCATTCGAAAATCTAGAGAAAAGTATCATATGTTTAGGAGATATGCACATGCACATGTAAAGAGAAGAATCAAGCTAGTGTAAATGGTCATGAAGTTCCTACTTTCATGAACATTTTCATTCAATCTTAACTTATCTAACAGTGTGTTCAAAAACTAATTTACTAATATTTTCAGGCATGCCATGTTTAGTATCACTAATTTTAAAGTTGATATAAATGCTTTTAGTAGTAGCTTGATTCCTCCCCACAGTTTACTTTTGACCATACTTTCTTTCATATAGCTGTTTGGCTTTGCTCCTGCACTTCTGCACACAGAAGGAGGCAACCTGATAATTCGTATGTGAAGTGGCTGCCGCAGAATCTTAAGCATCACCATCAACAGCTCCCCATTCAAGATTAGCCAAATAGTTTTTGAGTTACCAAAAAATATTACTTCTAAGAACCAACTAGCCCAACCAGAAAATCCAGACACTGATTGGTGGAAGTTTACCAAGAAACTTCCAAAATACTAGATGTATATTTTTACTCATTTAAGTATATTAAAAAATTATGTATAATATCTTAAACATTAACTAAAGGTTATTCACTTGTCATTCAAGCTCTGGTTGAAGCCAGGTTTAAATCTCAACAGACTAATTTTCTCAATATAATGGCTGTGATGGTTTTCAAAATACTGCAACTACGAAAGTTGACAACATGAAATACAGAGGTGCTTAAAGTCCACAGCTAAGTTAGTCCTCAACTCAGCATTCACTTCATATTGCCCAAAGTTTATGGACACGGTGGAAAACTAATGGTCTGAATAAACAGAAAATGAGGAACATCCATAAATATGAAGTTGGGCAATAATACATACCATGCGTCTCCTTCTCCACATGTGCGTCCACAAATTTAATAATTCATTAATGCGTAAAGGCTTTACTAGATAGTCTGCTGCTCCAAGTCTCAAGCACTTAACAACAATGGATACTTCATCTTGTGCAGACATCACTTATCAAAACAAGGGAAATTCAAAAATGTTGATGAGGAACAGAATATAATTTGCCTAGAATAAAGAATCTTACAGTGTGTTTGGAACACGTTGGTATAGGTAAAAGCAAGTTTGAAGAGAAAATGAATGCCTAGACAGTTGTATTATTTTGTTTGGCAAATTAAAGACTGAAGTGATTTTGGATTTTGAACGGGATTTTGATACTCAACCGTAGAAGTAACATTTTGTTGCTTTTGCGGTGAGAAAAAATCCGGTGAGAAAAAATCCAGTTAGGTGTGTATTGACAAAAATATTCTTATAATTTAATATTATATTATTATTTTTATCTAAAGTTGATACCCTTTTAATAATTACAAATCTAAAAGTGCTTTTTACTAATACTATCCAAACAATATTTATTCTTACAAACTCAATTTTTAGATAAAGGTTTCCAAACATAAATCACTTTATTCAAACTTACTTTGGACTAAAATCAAGTTCATCCAAAATTAAGTTTGCAAAATTTAATCCAAACACACACTTACTGGTTTGTTAACAAAACAAAGAACCAAAGCTTACGTATAACAGGAATTCGGCGCAATTCTTTGTCCCGTGCTATGTACTTCAACATCTTCACGCCCTTCTTCATTGGAAGGTCAAGTTCAGCTAGTGTGATATCTATATATTGCCCCTCTGCATTCAGTGCATCAATTACCTGCCTTGCTGACCTCACTGAAGTAACTGTGAAGAATAAAAAATCCGGAGTTTACATATAATCTCAGAGAGCATGACATGAACTGCAGAAGCTGTAAATCAGACAAGCCAAACTGCATCCCACACGAGGGATCAGAAAGTATTCAATGAAATCACCACACTTGAAGGCATTATCCTCTAATAAATCCTTACACCATGTCTGGATCCACGCTTACTTTTCTAGCAACAAATTTGAATATAATATTTTTGACAAGAAATTATCCACATAAATCAACTTAATAGTCCAAGTGCCAGTTCAAGTTCCATATTCAATCACGAAGTACAACAAAAATTAACAAGAAAAAAAGAGATAGAGAGAAAAACAAGTTGATACCCTGATAAGAGCATCTCAAAAGAAGCGTATAAACCTCTTCCGAACTCTTGACGTCGTTATCGCACAACAAAATCCGCACTTTGCTTCTGTCAATGAACCCATCACCACTCTTGCTATTATTTCCAGTACCAGCAGTGTCTCTGTTCAGATTAAGTTCCTCGGGCTCAGTCTCCATCGCGAGAACTACTCACCAAAAACACTCTCAAAGCAGAGCCTCAGAACACAAACCCCCCATCAAACCTGAGCTACAAACGCAGTCACAAAATAAAATAAAAAAAAAACCAATACTAAAGAACTTCCATAGAAAATCTCGTTCCCACAGCTCCAATTGGGACTGGCACCAGGATTGGACTTAGCAAAACCATCGACGGATCAAAACCAATCAAACCCACCCGCAGGCTAAGCTCTTTCACCGTTTATCGATTGGCGCGCGGCGGCACACACTACCCCCCCCCCTCCTATCCAAAAACGGCAACCGCGAGATGTGAAATTCTATTATTTGACACCGACACCGCAAAAACGACAATGCTGTCAGCCGATCCGACGGTGGAGATCAAAGAAAAGGGTGGGGCCAAGGAGCATCCGACGGCTGGGTTTGGAGAGCGAGAGACAGAGGACGTTAGCAGAGCTAAACAAAATTCGATCTTTTCCAGTCCCAGTCCCACGATTGGGCGAACTAATTAGCAGAAGAAAACAGGAACCCAAAAAAGTATCGTCAAGCTTTTCTGCTCGAGAATTTGTGATTGCAATCTCAGGTTTTGGCGTGGAAGAAAAAGCGCATAAACCGCAATTAACAAAGCCTAAATGGGATGCTGCTGTGGACTAACGTGCGCGGGGCAGGGGAAAAAGGTGCAGTTGAAAGTGTTGAGGGTGCCCGAGTGGGTTTAGAGGGGCACCAATCGTAGGACAGCAAAAAGGGTGACGTGGAAGAGAGGGAGAAGAGAGAGAAAAAAAAGTGCAGTAGATAAAGGAAGAGAGGAATAGTGGTATTTTATTGAGAAAATTGTGCTGGGTTGGGTTTGGACTTTGGAGAGTGGAACTGGAGGATAGTTTAGTAGAGATAGGGAGGCGGCCACGTATTCACCGAAAAAAAAAAAGAAGAGAGGAGGCCACGTCACCCTGGGAGAGATCTTCCATTTGAAAGTGACCAAAATATCCCATCACTTTGACTAAGTGGACGCCGATTTTTTTTCTTTCCTTTCAAGGTTTCTACCTTTAACTTCCCCAAATAGAACAGCTCGCCTTGTTAGTGAAATTATTATACAAGCATTTTTTACTTTAAATATTTTTTATTAATTTTTTAAAATATAATGTATATTTATAATATGATTTATAAATTTTATATATATTAACGTAATTAAGATAAATAATATTTATTTAAAAATTTTATTATCTTTTTAGTATGTTTAGATAGGTATTTTTTTATTTAAAAATATTTTTAAAAATTCAAACAAATTTTTATTTTATTTATTTTGATATTTGTATCATTTTTTAAATATAATTTTGATTTTAAAAGTTTATTTGATATGAAATAATTATTTTTTATTTTTTAGTTGAACTTAATTTTTTTTAAATATAAATTTTTAACTCAAATTTATTTTTAAGTAAAATTAAATTTATAAAATTAAATTTATTTAAAATTATATTTTTAAACTCTAATCTAAATATACACTTAATAGATTGGTGTTCATGTCCGTTATGCTGCCACCACATGATATTGAATCTTAAACACCTGAACAATATGAAATACTGAATAAGTATGACATCGGTTATAACACAAAAAAAAAAAAACAAAAAAAAGAAGACCGTTACCATTTCATTCCTTGGTAGTCCAACTGCAGGTACAATACCCTAACAACAGCAGCTGACAGCTGCGGAAACAACTTCAAAAAATTTTCAGCATTGCTGTCACAAAGCAAGGTTTCGTTTCCGCTTTCTGTAAATGTTAATCCGGTTACCTTAATCGATCTAATAAAACACAAGCAAGCACGAGGGATCATTATATGGTCGCATTGCATTACGGCAATTGGCAAGCCAACCAGAAGTTTGGCCAATCAAATTGAAAAGTGATATCCCTTTTCTGAACTTCACATTGGTGTGGATTAGGCATCAAATTTCGTGAATCTTATCACCCATTAAAAAGATCATGAACATAAACAATCAGTCACATGGTGTTACTCAGAAATGTAAAGAAAAGAACAGATAATTTCTCCAACATGCACACCGAACGAACTGTGCTGATTGCTGAAACTGAAATCCACTATGCTTTAAGTTGGATTCCCTCCTCAAAAGCTCAACGCTTTTCAGGCGGGCCAATGGTACTGTTTGGTCTTCCAACGCCAGTGGGACATTATGGTATTATGATATCACCAAGTCAGGTGTGTTAACTATGTAATGTAGGCGATAGAGCTGCTATCATTGCTGGTCTTTTCATCTGCCTTGGTAAGCAAATGCAGGAGCAAAGCCATCTTGATGATCCCAAAGACAGGGCCGGCTAAACGCATTTGATGCCTAAAGGAAAATTGTAAATTCTTTTTTAGGGCTGAAAACGAGTCAAACTGAACTGAACAGTTTGATAAGAAATGGTTTGATTTGAATTTAGTTTGAGTTTAATATGAATCATTTTTTTGAACTTAAGTTTAATTTGGATCAAGTTCGCGAACTATTCAGTTCAATTCGACTCCTTAGCTCAAGTTATATGAACCAAATAAATTAAAATAAAATAAAATAAATCAAATGTCACTTGAGTCTCTTATATTTTTTTCAAACTTATTTAGTTTTTAAATTATATTATTATACGTGTGTGTGTGTGTGTATATATATATATATATATATATATATATATATATATATATATATATATATATATATATATATCGAGTCAGTTTATAAATTAAACGAGTCGAGAATTAAGTTTAGCTTATTTATTTAACGAGCTCAATTTTGAGCTCAAATTTAATTCATTTAGTTTATAAACTAAGTTTATCAAACCAATTAATGATTTGAATATCGAATTACTCATAAACTGGTTCAGTTTATTGTCAGTCTTACTCCTTTTTATTTGATTAAATATAATATATTTTTTTTTATTTTTTGAGATGTAAAATTGTAAATTAAACTGACAATAGAATATGATTATTCAAATTGATTGCTGAGAATATAACTTTATGTGAGTGTTTCAATTGATTGAACTTGTTTTTGAAAAATAATACTGTGTCTTGAGAACATTTAAGAGCAATGTAGATAAGAGATGTTTTTGAGGTATAAAAAAAAAAGGTGTAGGGAATAAGAAAAAGAATAGGTGGGTCAATGATTTAAAAAAAAAAACTTAATTTTATAAGAAAAACGTTTACTGAATGAAAAACTGTTAAAATTTGAACGTAAATGGAAGAGAATTTGTGAGGATAAATAGACGAGATAAAAAAAATATATTTATGCGTGATAATTATTAAGTGATATAGTTGAGTAATAAAAAAATATCATAACAGAAATCAATTTATAAATAAATTATACTTTTGTTATTAAAAAATATAATAATTTTTAAAATTACATTACAATGTAATTAACATAACATTAAAATATGTGAGACTGAAGCAAAGGCTTTAGTAGCTTTTTCCTTCAGCTGGCCCGACCAAAGACCTGATACATTGGCTAAAAATCTAAATATTTTTTTTTCATTTTTTTTCCTTTTTGGCTTAGCAGCATTTATGACCAATAACAAGGACTTACGTTAAATCCGAAGTATTGTCAAACATAAATTTCAGGAAAAAGGATGTGCCCCAGAATGTGCATGTCTCTGCCTTTCATGTGGAGGTTACTTCTTCTCTTTTTTTGTTTTTTATCATTATTTTTAACCGTGCCTCTTCTTTCTTTGGACGGAGTAGATCCACGGTTAAAGGCTGTTAAAGGCTAATTACTATGCCGACTTCAAAGGCAATTGTTACTCTCCTGAGATCACAGCCGAAGACCATTAATTAAATCTAGAGCAAAAATATTCCAAGAGCCATTCGGTTGATTAATCTGTCCTTAATATGGAGAATCTGAGGCTAAAGATCATCACCATATATCCAACGACTATCAATGTCCTCTCTCATTCACAAAATCCAGCCACCTTAATTTGAATTATTTAATTTTTTTAAAAAAATTCAAATATAATGGGTCAAATTACTTTGTTTCCAAATGGAAGATTATTCAGATAAGTTGTTACATTGGAAATTGGACAAAGCAGAGAAGGGACATATCAGAGGCACACATAAAAATGTGTGAACATCAGTTGGACTACAAGCTTACAATGGAACCAACTTCACAACTAATGTCTAATCTATCCATCCTAATTGTATCAACTGATGATAACTTAGTCTTGCCAAGTGTAGCACCTAACCTACACTTAAATCTCATCTTCCTTTTACTTGGAATGGATGATCAATTTTTTGGCAACTAATTTAATCCCTGCATTCTGCTGATAGTCATACGGATCTAAGGAGAAGAAGGCATCAACAAATGTCCCAGGCATGAACAAGGAACCAAGTTCTGCAGCATCAAACTTACTGAAGAGAAGCCTTTGCACAGCGCCAGATGATTCTCTTTGATATATCTCTGTAGCATAGATGGCAATATTCCCGCATACTGCTGTAGGTATACTGTAATGCCAAAGTTACAAAAATTAGTGAAATTCTTGTTAAAAGAAATCTGAAATGGCCTGATGTCATGCTAATACCTCAATTGTTTCCGGACGAGGATCACCCAAGCAGAAAATTTTGGATTAATTTCTCCATTCAGTTTATGGTATTCTTAAAGTTATCCCTACAAATATCTTCATGATTTAAACTGGTAAAAATTCTAAAATGTCATTTCTCCTTTAACTACATAAAGCCCAAAAACAGTAAAAGCCTAACTTGATACTGAAGTGAATCAGTCATTTCTAATGATTAGATAAAATATATGTATGCATATGTGTATGTATGCAGGATAATAACTTACTGCAATCTCACAGTAGGATAGTTGAAGAAGCCTTCTTTTCTGGTAACAACCGGTCTCCAATCAGAGCTGCTACCGGAATCCAAGGATAACCTCTGTGCAATAATGTCGTATGCATCAAGAACCTTACATAAACTTGGTGATGGATCAACCACAAAACTCAACCGTGGTCTGCCAGCATGATCAACAAACTTTGTGCTTATTCCAAACCGTACTTTCAAACGAGTACAAGAAAGCTGAAAGGGAAAACCTTTGTGTAGTAATTCTATCCTTTGACTGCCACGATAAAATGGAACAAGAGATGCATCGATAGAAGGGATGCATATGTCATCAGGATCTAAAACAACAATATAGCTGCTGCCAGCCTGAGCCACAGAAGGTGGGGAAGACATCTCCGGTGACTCTTGTATGGGGTTTTCATCCATGGTGACATTTGGCTGAATGGATTCTCTTTCTATTTCATCACAAAGTAAACGCAAGTCAAAAGGATCCGGTCGAACTATATTAGGATGTGCAATATCTGGTATGCCCTCGTTTGAGCTACACATTGTAAAAGAACGTTTTGGATGATTTTCTTCTTTAGTTTCAATTGCAGAAGATGATAACAACACAGAATCCTTTTTCATATTTGATGAGCCTACATCTGGGGAGGATTTTCCATTACTACGACTCCTTGTAGTAGCATTTGGAGAAACCCAACTATTGGCAGTGAATATATCTGGGAGACTAGACTCCTGTACGGACAGAGAGATTATCATTATTTTACGACAAGTTCACAATTGATACTGCAAAATACATTATAATATTAGGGAGGAAAGCTTTGAAATTCATATATGTAAAAGATCACATAGAGCTGAGCTAACCAAAATTGATGAGTCAAAAATCATATAAAAAACACCAAGAAATGCCGGATTATGTTTCTCAAAACTGCTTTTTGATTATTCAGAAGGTAGCCCAAGCGTTAAGGCTACTCAACCAAACTTTTTCTCAGCAATCCACTGATTCTTTACAGTAAACCTGCTTTTGCTGCCAATGTAAATTAACGACAGACATGGCAATGGAATTTAAATGAGTTTTCTGCTGTATATAAATTTTATGTGAAGACAGTATAGTGATTAAACCAAAAATGCAAAAATGGGAGACATATGCTCTGTTAAATGGGAGACATATGCTCTGTTGATCTCACAAAGTAATAAAACCAAATAATTTATTGAAACAGAAAATGCATCCAGGCATTTAAAGAATTTCAATTCAATTTGGTATCAATGAAATTGAACCAAGGAAAAGAATCATCATGTTCAGAACATTGGTATAAGTATACAATACTAGCCAAGTATGATTAGCATCTAGCTGCAAAAATAGTGTTGTATTACCAAAATGAGAAAAAACACAACTGAATTCTAACAATGTGCATCATGTTGAGATACTTGACGAAACCACAGGGTTTTTCTTTGTAAAATCAATCCGATTCTTGATGAACTGACATCAAGTTAATAAATAATTAGGATCTTACTTATGATTTTGAAAAAAGAATGTAATAACAATTGTTGATTTGTTATAGCAAATTAGCAATGAATGAGTTGTTGTAGAAAGAACATAATGAAGTCTTTTGAATTACAAAATTACCAAGAATAGAACTGTTGCGCAGTATTTGAGGACTTCAAGGTTCATCCGAACATCATCTAAGCTCCTGAAGATTTGTTGCAGAAAAAATTAGCAAAAAGAAACTTATTATAGAAGGCTCACAAGAAGGCATGAAATATAATTCCTTGCATTAGTACAGTTACCTATGTGTCTGCCGCCCAAGCCCAAAATATGTTGCAAGAGTAGCCATCTGCAAAAAATATATGGATACGTTACAACTTAAAACTTACTTAAACTAACAACTGCATTCATTTGTTTCTGGGAGAGTTTTAGGCATCAACAACATGGAGGTGTCTTCAACTCAAGTTTCACATAACTGAAAGAAGCACCAGTTTGAATTCAAATGGTACAGCAAGGAAAGAAGTGCATATAAGGACTTGTATTCAACTGACTGAGTGGACTAAGATCCCAACGAGATGCAAAGCCACATCGTAATTTCTTGAATTATGCCATGTTCTCCTATTTATCTATCAAACCCTCCCCCCCCCCCCCCCCGGTCTTTCCAACTCAAGGAGGAGGATGGAGCAAAGATTGCAAGATCGCACTTAAATGATAGAAAATACAAACGTATGATCGGTACCTTCATGTCACCAGCTCTTCTTCCAAACTTTTGAGTTAACAAAACTAACGAGTCAATAGTACCCTTGGGTTCTGGTGCTGGCTGATTAATCTCAGCAAATGCATCTCTGATCCGAACACAGTCAAATCTTAAGATATTGTGACCCGCCCAAATCCGTCCTACTCAAAATTCAGAAAAAAGAAAATTATATTCAAGAAATCAGCACAAACCGTGACTAACCAACATCAAAAACCAAACTTTGGAGCCTTTTCGTTCTTCATGGATACCACTCACTGTGTCATAATTACAATTTTAAACCCATACACAGGGGAGAGGAGTTTTCACGATCAAATGCTGAATTTTACTAGTTCATTATTGTGAAGAAAAAAAAAAGCATTTTGTAATCGAAATTTGTATAAAACGAAACACGGAAGCGCAATTTTCTCAATTACCAAGTAAGTCAGAGCAGAGAAAGGGAACAAACCGTGTAGAAGGTCATAAACGGCATCGGCGATGTCGGCGAAGGTAGGAGCCGACGAAACAGCGTGGGGGGTAATGCCATTGCAGCGCTCGGACAAGGGTGAGATGAGAGAGAGATAGGCGGGTCGGACCAAAGTGGAGTAGTTGTGGAGCTCCGTCAGCTTCCTCGGGCAGACAAGGATGGCTCCGAACTCCAGAATGGCAAAACCCTGGCCGGGTCGGGTTGGGACGGTGGTCTCGACGTCGAAGAACACAATTTCGGATCGATCTTCAGTCGGACCCATCGAAGAGAAAATTCAAAACTTCGAACGGAACGGAGTTCGGAATCGTATACGTATTTGTTAAATTTGAAGGATGGAAATGGATATATGATTGATTGATTAATGTCTTCTTGAACATAAAACGCGCCAGGCGGGATCGTTTATAAGGACGAGGTACGAGGACGAGACTGCTGTCGTTTTAGAATTTAGATTGCTTCGTACGAATGGTTTTCTTAGCGGGCTGATACAGGGGGCAAATTACGGTATATTCTCGTAATAATATACTATACTTATCTAATTAATACAGAATACATAGTACGCTATAATCATTTAGTCATTAAATTAAATTTATAATTTTAAATAATAAAATTAAGATAAAATTTGATCTCTTTAGTTCTTAAGAGTATTATTATCAAAGATTTAAGAATTTTTACTAATTACATACCATGATTGAAGAAAGAGAAATTATTATATGATTTTAGAATACAATAAATATATATTGTAATAAATATTTCTATTATTAATTTTAAATTATTGACATAAAATAAAATTTATATAAATTTTTTTAAAATTAATAATAAAAATACTTTTTAGAATATATATTTATTGTATTATAATAACATGCAATAATTTTTTCTGAACACTTATAATTTGGTCTAGCTGACTCCTTCTTGCCAGAGAGAACCTGTATCATCTTGTATCAAGTTATTACAAACCCACCCATCAGGTTGAACGAAGATGCACTCTTGGTATCCCATTCCCATGCCTTGCCTTTGATGACGCAAACCACAATCGGAAGCAATAACTGTAGCAAACTTGGGGGCTTGAGCTACTGAGCCAGACCACACAAGGCAATTTAATTCCTGTAGGTTTCAATGAATGGATATCGTTGGTAGTTATACTTTGCTTTATGAAGCAGCATGGGCAGATGTGGTGCTCACTGCTCAGTATTTAATATATAGAAAACTAATCATCACGAGGGCTATAGGAAAAGGGGGACAGAAAAGAACAATAGAGAATTAAAAAAGATCTGTGACATGAGATGAGATAATAGTGGTACGTTTAATGATGATTGATGAGCGGTGGACAAGCATCAAATGATGTACTTTGCAAGGGAAAAATGGACCACAATGGATGCCACTCACAGGGTGAATCTTGGATATCTCACATCTTATATTACATATAAAGCATAACTACTGACTAAAGATGTGGTAACAAGGAAGAGACCCTAAGTGCCAGTACGAGAGGAGAGGATGTTGAATAAATAAACCAGACAGTAGAAAGAATGGCTCATCTTATAATAATGGACTCATTACAATAACTCTTTCGGTTTACATGTTACAAACCTTTCTAAGTTGAGATGTGATATGTTCACATTTGTCCGATCTTTAATAAACTGCGTCTGCTTTTCTGTAGTTCCTGCAAGTATTCTGCATCGTTTTCTTAGACACTGCAAGAGAGAAGGAACCCTTGCGGCTAAATGATACAAACCTTTCTCCTCAAAATGTTTGTTTAATCAGAATGATGGTATAGAATCACTATACGAAACTACTACCAGCACTAGCAATTACTATCACCCCTTGGGAGACCAGTAAATGAGCACTTGCCTTCTGTAAAGATATTAGCAAGGATAATTGTAAAACCAGAATGCAAGATGCAAATATTATGTTCTCCCCACATTTCCTATCCCTCAACATCCAAGAAGATCTCTGTTATGTCTGGTTCATAGCCTTCCTGATGGGCATGCTTGGTGATCTCACAAAGGATTTCATAGATAAAAGTTGAATGCTTGTGAGTCATGTCCACCCGCCACAAAATTATGGACAACTCCATTAATCTGGATCCAACTTCGGCCTGGAGGCTTTTTAACACCCATCTCAATCATTTTCTGTCTCACAGCAACAACATCCTGCCACCTTTTGGCAAAAGCATATATGTTTGACAAGAGCACAAGATAGCCTGCAGCTTGATCAATGTTGAGCTCAGCTACTAACTTATTTGCCACTCGTGATGCTAGCTCTGAATTCTTGTGTATTCTACAACCACCAAGAAGGGCACCCCATAGTGCATCATTTGGCTTTAAAGGCATAGTTTCAATAAGCCCACGTGCTTCGTCTAAGAAACCAGCACGGCTCAAGAGATCAACCATGCACCCATAGTGTTCAATCCTCGGGCTGATTCCCCAAGTTTGGTTCATGGATGCAAAAATTTGGCATCCTTCGTCTACAAGTCCAGTATGGCTGCAAGCACAAAGAACTCCAAGAAAGGTAATTTCATCAGGTCTTACTTCATTTACTCCCACACTAAGCATCATCTTGAAGAGATTAAGGACTTCCTCTCCAAGGCCCTGTTTCGCAAAAGCCATGATGATGCTAGTCCAAGATACAGTGCTTTTATATGGCATCTTGGCAAATACTTTATAAGCTTCATCAATGATTCCACAGCTGGCGTACATGTGTATGAGTGCATTGCTCAAGCACACCGAGGGTTGCTGGTTCCTTGCAATCAATCTCTTTTGAATATACCAATGGATCCATTTTCCCAACTTCAGGTCCCCTAATTCAGCACATGCTGATAACGCGGCCAACAATGCCACCTGGTCCAATTCTACACGGGCTCTCCTCATCTCACCAAAAAACGATAAAGCTTGTTTGGACTTCCCATTTTGAGCACACCCAGCAATCATGGTCGTCCAAGACACAACATTTCTATGGGGCATATCGTCAAAAATCCTTCTTGCCCCATCAAAATCACCGCATTTAATATACCCAGCAAGTATAGAATTCCAGCTGACAATGCTTCTCTGGCTCATATCATCGAACACACGGCGTGCTTGCTCAACAGCGCCATCACCACCGCGCCTCGCATAGAAATTGATCAAATTTGTCTCCACAAACACATTGGAGTAATACCCTCTTACCACTACTCTCCCATGCACCTGTTCCCCTTCTCCCATCAGCCCACCCCGCGCACAGGCACTTAAGAGAAACGAGTATGTGAACCCATCAGGCTCAGCCTCAGCTGATACCATCCGATGATAAAACTCGACCGATTTCCGAGGCATTGCGCTGCGGGCATAGCCTCTAATCATCTGATTCCAAACGGTAGTACTTGGGTTATCGATTTTTGCGAATATCTTCTGTGCATGTTGGAGACGATCGGAGGCCACATAGAAAGAGAGAAGCTTGGCAAGAATGTAATTCTTCTGAGACAGGCCGTTGAGAACTACTTGGCTGTGAATTTGAACGAGACTCCTTACGCTGTTGCAGCTCTGCAACAGGGAGAACACGTGCTGTTGAACCCCTCTAATGCCGCTGGCGGGAACCCATCCTTCGACCAACATCGAAATTTGATGGGATCAGACACGAAGCAGAACACAACACGGGATGACACGCTCGCACAATCATCCTCCAATATTCATTCCTACATTTTTTTTTTTCTTATTTTTCAAGAAACAACACCGTAAACTCCTGCATCGTAGAAGTAGAACTGTGTCCACGAAAAAATAAACAAAATAAATTACTCCAGCATTTTTATGCATTATTTTAAGAATTTAATTTTAATTTTTTATAGTTTTATGTTATCAATAAATTATGATATTATATATGATATTACTCTTTTGAAAATTGGTTAAGATGTGGTTGCTTACAGAGCTTTAATTGATGGGCACAGCGAGGATGGGAAATTGGGAATACAAAAGAGGCTCTCAGGCTGCACAAGCAGATGCTAGATGCGGGAATCACTCCCAATATGTTTACAGTTAGTTTCTAAAGAGGAAGGCCGTCTGATGTAAATAAACCATTCTTGGAGAAAACTGGAGCTGGTTACCCTTGAGATAAAAATCAAAATATGGAAAAGTTGGATAACAGCTTTTTGTATCCAAACAGTGTGATGTATGCCATTTTAATTCAAGGTTGGTCATTTTTTTGTAAAGATGGACAGGTCTTTAAGGCCACCTAGTTTTTTAGCGCATATTAGATATCATGGTTTACAACCAGACTGACATGATAAAGATGGGTGCCATACCAAATAGACTTCCATATATGGTGTGTTTTGTCTGGTGGCTATCGAGAAAATGGAGACCTGGAATCAGCTCGCATGTGTTCTGAGCATTTTAAATTTAATGGTATGTGGTATTGTGCTCTAAATCAAGAGGGTGCATGTCGGTATTCTCTTTCATGGGAAGCAACAGTATGAGATGAATGATTGGAACATATGAAGTTCTGGGTAGTGACTCCTTGACAGCAAGATATTTGAGCCCTAAGTATGCTGTTTGTGCTAACTATATTGACAAAGGATCCGAAATACAATAATTTCTTAAAAAGTTAAGATATGGGTATAACAGTATATATTAAATAACATATATATATATATATGTAAAATATTTATATATGTACCCCAACTCAAGTTTTTCTTTTTCTCCCTCTTTCTTACTCATTTTTCTTCTCTATGCTCTTCTATGTTCCTTGATGATAATGAAAATTTGTTATCATGTGCAATAATTTTAAAGAGAGAAGATTGCAAGAGTGAGAATATACTTTGAAGAATATAATTGGAGAGAACTAAACTTGGATTTGTATCACAGATATTTTAAGTTGCAGTACTTTGAGAGTGATGGATATAAGAAAAAAGATACGTAAAAAATACGAATGCAGACATATTATATGAGTATCGATATTGAATACGAATACTATATGGATACGTCACCAATTTTATAGTATCCGTACATCATAAGTACTAAGAGCCCGTTTGGATATACTTTTTTAAAAAAAAACACTTTTTTAAAAAAAAAAGTACTTCAACACATTTTGAAATATGTTTGAATGTAACTTTTAAAAAAAAGTAAAAGTTAAAAAAAATTAATTTACTTCTTTTTTTAGAAGTCAATGATGTCTAATTTCTGAAAAAAATAGAAGAAAAAGTAATTTTTAATATAATTTTATAATAAATATATTCTTTACCTTTATTAAAATTACATTTTATATCTTCTCTTTTTCTTTCTTATAAATCCTATTTACATAAATCTACTTAGATAGTTCTGTAAATTACATTTTAAACAACGCAACTTTAAGTCATTATGTTTTAATACTTCAAATTAAATTCATATCTTAATGACTATACCAAAGTAAAATAGAATAACATTAGCAACATATTGTTAAGCCTTTAAGTACACAATTAGACATATTTTTATTACCTTACGTTTCGTTTTCTATGATGCTGTTATCATAATATACTTGAAAAGCTTACTGTCTCTATCATGCTAGCTTATTTAATCATATCTTATATATCATAACTCATTATATTTTACATTTAGATATCTTTTTCAGTAATTTTAATATAAATAAAGAGCTTCTATTCTATTCTTTTTTATATAAACAAACTTAAAATTTTTTTTATTATTTAAAAGTACTTCTTAAATATTATATTTAAATATAAAATTATTTTTTTAAAAAAACTCTAAAATAAGATATATAAAAAATACTTTTTAAAATGTTTATCCAAACGAGTCTTAAACATATTTACACAGGATTTCCTAACAAAGGATGTTCACTTGGTTATTTTCTCAGCATGCATTATGCTGATTGGCACTTAAGCATTTGCTGGGGCATGAATAAATCAGTTCTCTTTGTGCCTGTAGCATTGCTGCAAGACCATGAAGGCTTATCAGGAGATGAAGGGGACCTGTTTTCCCATTCTGGTTGTTTGTGACATGAAAAAGGTCTGGTTGGGACTGCATTTTCTGAGGTTTTCTTCTCGTCAACTGAGGAGCGAAGACATAGAACTGACATCTTTTGACGATAATTATTCTGAGGCACACCTTGCTGTTTCCTTTGAACTTATCCCATGAAGTAATTATGTGAATTGTTTCCGACTGATTTTGGAAAAGAAACCGGGATAGTTGCTTCAATTTGAGGACAACCCCAGTTTCAATCAAGCCTTGTACTTTTATCTTTTTCTTTCATTTCACGAGAAGTCAATGGAAAAAAGTTAAAATAAATAATTAATATTTATAATTTATTTTAATTTAAATTTTTATAATTTTTAATATCAATTTTTATAATTTTATTAATTTAAATTTTAATTTTTACTATAAGATATCAATTTTTATATTTTTATTCATTTAAATTTTAATCTTTATAATTTTTATTTAATAAAATATTAATTCTCATTTTTTATAAAATATTAGTTCTTATAATTTTTAATTATTATAATATTAATCATTAAAAAATTAAAATTAAAATAAATAAAATTATAAAGATTAATATTTAAAAAAAATTATAAAAATTAAAATTTAAATTGAATAAAATTAGATGACTAATTATTTATTTTAACAAAAAAAAAAGACAGCAACTCTAAATTTATCAGGGAGAAACTTGTTCATTTATTTTTGTATCTATTTATGCTTCTAGGGAGAGTGCAGGCAATTTTAAGCTGTTGATTTTTATTAATCCATTTTTCTGTGCATTCATAAACTGATGTAATTAATAAGCATTTTTTCATCTCCTGAAGATACTGCAATGGAATGCTCCAGTTTCAATCAAGTCCCTCGAATGCAATTGCCGCACGAAGCCTGTAATCAGAAGTTCCCCATCCAAGGAAAACAATTGCATGGCCTCATCATAAAATTTTGACACGAAACCATGGTTTCAACTTACGGTTACTTGCCAAGGGCTTGTAGCCTATTAGAGTACCCCTACTGGGTCGTATACAAGCATATTCTGCAAGGCCGTGTACTTTTTGTTCTTGTTTTCCACCCATTCTTGGTTGTAAACAAAAACAGAACAGAAATTGAACCAGAGATTGAGTTGGGAAACTTGCGTGTTGTAGGACAGGATTAGCACTAAGAAGTACAAGGTTTGGTGTTTTTGTTGGACCAACCACCAATTTGATTGACTTGACTTTCTTAACCTCCATTTCTCTTTTTTCTTGACCAAGTCCTGTCCTCGCAAATGGCAAAAGCATCTCTCTTGGTTCTCTCTGCCCCTAAAGTCCTCAACTTTTTTGTTATCCCAATCCAAAACGACCCTCAGGCCTCATCCCTACATCTTCGCTTTCATTTTCCATTGCTGACAGCGCAGGCTTGCTTGCCCCAAAATCTAGGCTCTTCTTGTCCTTTCATTTCAATCATCAGCTAGGGCTTCCCATCAGTTTTTTTGCCCTCTTTACAGATCACAACACACGCGGTACACGAACGCGTAGCTTCTCACAGCTCCTGCGGCCTGGCATGGCCCAACGCTTGCAGTTTGCGCGACTCTGACCCCCCGAAAGGAGCCGCGGATTCCGTATTTGGGCATCATGGAATCTGAAGAAATTGAAGGAGCTGGGGGATTTCGCTTCTTATCGAAATTGATATTATGCACCATTTCTGGAGCTCTTACGGCATGTTTTGCCATTGGTAATGAACATGCTCTTTGTCGAAATTCATTCAGTGATGAATTGTTTTTCTATGTATCGTCAAATCGTTGTTTTGATAAGTTGGGCGTGAATAAATTGTGGGGGTTCAGCCTGTTCACGATTTGGTTGTGCAAAATTTAGATATGCTTTTGATTTCTGTATAATTCACGAGGTTTGGTGTTAAAGAATCGAAAAAGAATCTGCTTTTATTTGTTTGAAGCTTAAAGAGGAGGAGTAAGCTGTCTGCAAAAGTCAAAATTATATTTGATTTTATAACTTGATTTGATGATAGTGAAATTTATGGTTAGTTTGATGGAATCGTTGGTCTAGATGCTTTCCTTTACCAAAGTCTGTGAATTTTAGGGTGTTCAATGTTTACCTAGCTAGTAGCCACTTTGAGTGTTGTTATTGGTCTCATGTCTTATGTTTTTCAATTGCAGCTGGAGCCGTCACAGGAGCTATCGCTGGTGCTTTAGCAGCTAGGGCTTCTAAGAGTGGATTTCTCCGAGGAGCTTCATTGGGTGCAATTGCTGGAGCTATACTCTCAATGGAGGTATTGGAAGCTTCCCGTGCCTACTGGTGTATGGAGCAAACTGGCTCCCGGGGCTCGTCATCTATGGTTGGTAGTCATTTTGCTCTTGATTAGTAAAATTAATTGTAACTTGCAAATTATGAGGCAAAGCATGGGAGATATTTATGCCTTATACTTGTTTGTGCTTGCCTGTTCATTAAGTAGCATCTTAAGAGTGTCCTTTCTGAGAGGCAGACCTAGTTCTTAGTTTTAAACCAATTCTCTACCATTTAAATCCAGGCAGATTTCATAGAGGAACTTGTTCGTGGGAGGCTCGTAGAGGAATCATTTACACCTGCTATTTTAACTGCTTACAATTGGCAGGTAAATTTCCTCTCTCTCACCCTCTTTTCCCACATAAGCGTTTTGAAAGCAATAATTCTCTGTGTCTGTGGATGCATATAATAGTCTATGGTGCAACCACTCAACTTGGGTTTACCGGTGCAATCTCTGAATTGGCTATATCAAGAGCTGTTTGATGTGGCCAATTTGAGATGGGCAACTCGGACTTGTAACTGGTTTCAACTTAAGACCAGTGAGTAATGCCACCATTTTTTTTCATATATATTTTTCTCCTGCTGTATCAAAACCTGCAAAATGTGAGCTTTCTGTTTCTCTTTCTCTTGGCTACTTTCATGAGCATCTTCACTATTCTTGAATTGGAAATTTGCCTCTTTTTCTTTCAATTCACCAATATCAGAATCCTGAAATCGGTTTGTCTTAGTTTTTAAAGCTTATGTAACCTATATCATATTTGGAATCTGAAATAAACAAAGGAAGCATTAACTATGTTATTAATCAAAAACTTCAAAATATCATCAGCTTGAGGTCGTCTAACAGCAAGCTCATGTAAATTTGAAATCTGAAATAAACAAAGGAAGCATATTAACTATGTTATTAATCAAAAACTTCAAAATATCAAAAATGCAAATCAGAGTTAATGGAACCTGAAGATATATTTGAGTATTTATCCAAATGAATCCAGCACATAGTAAGGCAAAAACCACAAAAATTTGACAGCCCAGACTTGTTTCTGTAAAGGAAATAATCTGTAAAAGGTATATTAATCAAATCATGCTTTCAGTTCCATGGTCAATCCAAACATTCTTTGAAGGAATTTGTTTCTGTTTCTCCAGAAATTGTCTGGCAAGTTAGAAGGTGGGGGAGACTAGGCCTAGGAATTTCTCAATCAACAATTGATTGTGGGATATTTAATTTGTTCACTCCAATCCAAATTTATTATTTGTGTTATTGTTGGATTATTGGTCCTTAGTTGGACATTGTCTACTTGACCAGTCACTGACTCACTGCCAACAATGCTCCATTGCCAGCAAAGCTGAAATCTTCTCCTCAGTTTGAATCTTACCCAATCCAGGTTCTTGAAGACTTCGCCAACAATGTGTGGGTGCACCATAGACTTTGCCAAGTAATTATATATATTAGGTCAACTGCCACTGATGCTGCATGTGCACAGGCCACAGGATTATCTTTGATGTTTTTATGTTTTTTAACATTATATTTGATTTGTTCTCATCATATGTAATATATGATGGTAATGTGAATCCAATAAACCAATTGCTTTTGTATGTTAATGATTACATGTGGCGTTCTCATCATATGTCATATATGATGGTAATGTGAATCCAATAAACCAATTGCTTTTGTATGTTAATGATTACATGTGTCCTTGTTTTTGTCATTTTGTATTTCTCTCCTGGTTATTTTGTTTCACTCTTGTTGATTTTTGGAACCCCCATTTGCAGACCATTTTGATTTTTATTTTTACCAAGCCATATTTAGTAAGATTTATTTACATGTAACTAAAATGAACTTTTATAAATCTTTGTTATGTTGATTGTTCTTATGCTATATTACTTGCAGATGTTTACCGTTTACAAGTCATCTCTACTGGGATTTCATTATATTATATTCTGTATAAGAATATCCAGTTTTTAATATGTGATCATTTGTTTTAGTTTGAGCAGGTTGGCATTGCTAATACAGGCTATGATGAGGTTCACGATGTTCATAGCTTAGTAGCATCCAGAGGATTGTCAGGGGATTCACTGAAGAAGTTACCACACCATGTGACCTTGAAGGACATGAAGGCAGAGAATACCTGCTGTCCAATATGTTTGCAGGTGATTATTCTTTTTTAGGATATCTGGATGTCCTATACCTTTTTTTTTTCGCTTATTTTGATGCAATGTGGAAATAACTACAAAGAATATTTAGTGATAATAATGAGGAGGATTGCTTTATTATTACCAGTGCATTGGAAATACCAAGATAAAACCATTACTTGATGAATCCCAGTGCTTATCAACATCACATGCTGAATTCACTAAATAGGAGGCTTGACTTGTTTCGCTTGTGATACTCATGAGATTTAATGACTACAAAGATGCATTTGCTTGCACTAGCACTTTCCATAATTCTTCATTATCATCATTTGAATTTTGGATGAAACTGGTAATATAATGATTGTAACATTGAGAAGTGAAATTTACAGGATATTGAAGTAGGAGAAATTGCAAGAAGCTTACCTCGCTGTCACCATACATTTCACTTGATGTGCGTGGACAAATGGCTTGTGAAGAATGATTCATGTCCTGTCTGCAGACAGGATGTATAGTTTGCTTCTCGGGCATTTTGAGATTATATGCAATCAGAAATATTTTGTATATGCTGTATCATTTGTTTCTTTATATGCAAACGCTGAATACCAAAAAGTGGAGAGGGGCATTTTGTACAGTTGACCATTGGTATTCTTGGATGCCCCTACAGTCCGAATCCAAGTCAAGCATCATGATTCCAGTGCTTTGTACCATTCTGTAATGTAATTATGTTAGTTCAATCTATTATTCAGCGTATCTCGTCAAATATTGGAATCCAAGTCCAACGTGCGAGAACAAGACAATTAGGTTTTTAAAAAATATTTAACAAATGAGGCTGTTGGCGTACTCCCCCTGATAGATCCACATATATTTTGATCAATTCATCGTACAGCGTTGAGGCCACACTTTGAGAATTGGTTGATGAAATAAAATTACCTCCTAGCTTAACATGATATATATGGCATGAGGATTGATGGGGGAGTGCAATCACCATTGTCTAAACAATATGCCCATCAGTCACCAATTGTGCAGCTATTTGCACAGGGTCTCCAGCCGTTGGGGATGGGAGAATTTCTGGTGCCGGATGATCTTAGAGTACAAAGTGGAACATTTAATAGTCATTGATGCAGTAGACCAAAGGAAAAAAAAAAAAAAGTCATTGATGCAACGTACGATCAACTCTGCGTGTTGCTTAATGGCTTGTCAGTTAACATGTTATCAGAACTTGGCAGTAGAGCAGGAAGATTTCTTTCCACATTCCTCTGGAGTCTGGACCAATAATTGCAGCTTATTTCAAAGTGTGAAATCATATAGACGCACTCTCTAAATTAAAAATCAAAGTAAATTGCTTATTGTTCGTCCTTCAAGATGTCCTTTCCTCGATGCATGTATACAACACATATTGGAATCCCGACTAGGATATAGAAGAGCTACAGGCATAGGATGTCTCCTTGACACCGTTAGAACTGGGGAATGGGGATGAAACAGAATGGCTCACCTCTGAGCAAAAGCATATAATGATTTAAACTGGGTTTCTTCGAACCTTGTATTGTTTGAAAAACACATTTGCTTTACAATATTGGGGGTGACAACTGACAATTTACAAGCTGCTACAGAGTAGAGGGCTTTATCTCAAATTAAACTTGTTCCGACACTCCAAGAAATTATACACAAACTACGCGCCACAGCACCAGCCTTACTTGGACTGATTTCTTATAGTTAATTCCAGACAGGACTAATTGCCGGTGGTGACAGCAAGCCAGGCAACATAATGATGCCAAATAGGCCTGCTTATTCATGAATATCGTCTGCCAAATTCAAACAAAGTAAAACCAGCAGCGAGAATAATATCGAGATTATGCTCAGGATGATACCTTCTACATTTTGTGTTGACCATGTCTAATTTCTAATAGTATATCAGTATTTATCAGTAAGATAAATGCGATAAATTGAGTCACAAACATTACATTATGTAATAATTTTCACAATGAAACTGGCTCATAAGCAATGTCTGCCATTATTTTACTTTATTATTTCTTATACTGGCGGTCAAATTTTGATGTTCAACCACCCAATCAGAAATTGATAAGTCAAAATTTAATGGAGCAACCTTTATGGGGTGGAAATACAGCTTACACTGGAGTGTAAAATGAACAGGATACCATGAAGGCATTTCACACAGCAACTGGTTCGGGTCTTTTGCTGGTTTTGATTCCTCTTATAGCTACAAGGGAGTTGAAACCATGATAATATATCAATATCACATTGAAATTCCATTTGCACTGAAATATATGCCAAATCACACTATCACAGGTTTAATTTTTATTGTACCTTCAGCATAATCTTTAGCTCCAAACACAGCAGAACCAGCAACCAGAGCATTAGCTCCAGCCTCAATCACCTGCCAAACAAGAATATACTAAAAATTGGATCTTGCAACTCATATGGATCCTATGACTTCCTATGCCTCATAGAATACTTTCTAATTCAATGAATAAACCAGTATGCGCTTTGCCCTCATTGGTTATTTCTATTTCCTTTTACTAACCGAAAGATGGAGCTTTAGCTAAAATACAGTATATTAGAACCTAAGAAGCATGGACATTTTAAAATGGTTGCTGTACCTGTGTCGGATATGTATCATGTCGGACACTCCTCGGATACTTAGGACACTTCTAGTCTTTATCAAAAAAAATTTTTTACACTATTTTTTCAAATTTGTGCCAATATAAGTGTGATATCGTAAGTATTAAATAAATTATAATCTTTTATCATGTCTACAACGACAAATGCTAATTATTTTTTTTATTTTTTTTATAGGATCTAAGTTATAAATGACTGTGTAGTAATCCTTATATTACTTATATTTTAAATATAGGTGTTTGTGTTGATTTGTGTTTTTATCTTACATATATCTTTAAGATTTGTGTTTTTATGTTAATCTTATATTAATTTTATATTTTGTATCCTAACCGTGTCGTATCCTATAATTTTTAAAATTTGCCATATCCTCGTGTCTGTATCATATCATATCCGTATCCTGTGTCGTGTCTATGCTTCCTAGATTAGAACTCCTACATATAAAGTTGAAGAACATAACAAGATACACATGCCATGCAGTTGTTTCCCAATATGTATATGCCCCAAAAAGGTAATCATTGAGCCTTTAATCAGATTATGTTCAGCATGTAGAAGAATCCTTGTTACTGATCATTCAAAATTATAAATGGATGGAAGACAAGATAATTATGTATAGGACACCTTGTAAGCATTTGCCGGACCAACTCCACCATCCACTTCAATCCATGGATTCACTCCCTGGAGATAGAGAGAGTGATTTAGAGTTTAACAAATAAAAGTTGAAAGAAACAAAATGACACACACACACACACATGATTGCACCATACCTTCTCCACGCACAATCTTCTCAAATCAGAAATTTTCTTTACTTGACTCTCAATAAAACTCTGGCCACCAAAACCAGGGTTTACGGACATAATTAAGACCAAATCAACCACTGCCAACACAACAACAAGATTATCAACTTTTATTTTCTAATTTTTACCAAAAGAATATAAAAACATGTAATTTAATAGACTTCAAGACGTTGTAACTTGTGAATGAAGTTGCTTTGCTCTCTTACTTCCTTGATCAGGGAAAAAAGGGTCCATGGGTTACTCATCAGGAGTTAAAAAAATAAAAAACAAGAAATATAAATATTACACTCCTCTACTTTGCTAAATATATTTTAGCATCAAAGTTTTAAAACCAAAAATTTAGCAACTTGACTTTCATCAACTTTGCCCATATATAAAAATTTCCTCAAATCATATGCACACCAAAATTGAGTAAGCTCATTAGAAAATGGTGTAGAAATATATCATTACTAGTGGAATGAAAGTTTAAACTACTTAAAAGATTAAACAAAAATTCAGATGCCTGATCTTGTAAATTTTGTTAACTTTAATGGGAAATTTAGTGGAGTCATTTATGAAAATTTGCAAACAAAGTGTCATGCTTTAAAAAACCACAACAATTAAAGTGTAATTCACCTGAAAAACTAAAATGCTGTGTGAATTCTAAATTTGAAAGTAAACTGTAAGTCAGTAACAACCTTAGGTACTGAACTAATATGTCCTGCATTGCTAATAAAACTGCTGAAAAAATCTGTCCTCTGTTTATAAAGTAAAATTTTCCCTTCTACAACACAGTTTCCTATTATGTCCCTATGATAGCTCAAAATATACTCTTCTATCCAAAAAAGCTAAATATTTAGCACAAAGATTTGTTCAATAATGGAACTCTTAGCTTACTGACAGCTTCTAAGTTGGTAACTTTTTTGTTCTGAACCAAGTCTATAGTCAAGGCTGGTATTGCTCCATGGCTAATGCTTAGTAAGCCATGTGAAGCATACAGAGAATCAATGTCATAAATAACATCATTAATGCTCTTATTATATACTGAAAATAAATGGAGACAGAGAAAAGGAAAAACAACAGCAAGGGCTCACCATCAAGGATATATTCTATTGCACTTAGTGGGGTAGCAGGATTTAGGACAACTCCAGCTTTAGCTCCCAGGCTTTTGACCTAAATTAAGAGAATGTAGTCAGATAGATTACACAACTAAAAATCAGAAGCTGGAAAGGACAACTTGTTTCCAAGGAATAATTTCTAGATTCCAGTGCCCAAGATGACTGCTTTTAAACAGTTGGCTGCCACATAAAACAATCAATAGTGCTGAAAGAAAGAAACCAACTCTGAAACAGTTGCACTCAATAGTAAGACCTCAAATTTCATGCCATGGTGCAAACACAGCTTCAGACAAAGGAAAACTTCTGAGCTGGAATAAGGCTGCTGAACCCCAATTATTAATTTAGACACTTAATTACCATGAAGAGGCAAAGCATACCTCATCAGGAATGGTGATAAGTAGGCAACTTTATATGGCTCTAGCTACCTACATAAGGTGACCAATACCTTCTATTGCATTTACCCCATAACCTAAATAATTGGAGATTACTCCATTATGTGTTCATCCCAAGAATAAAATTGTGAGATCATGTAACAGCAAAAGATTTTCTACTATTTTTTAACAAAGTTTAAGAAAATGCTAGGTTTCATTCTCAGGTCAATCCTGGTTTAAGGATTTCCCTGATATGACATCTGGCTATATGTTTCTTCAAAGGATTATAAACACTATTCCAGGCTCAAATGCTTCATGTAAAAGAGTGCTTCAAGATTGGCAACTTTAAGAAGGACAATAATTTAGATCGGGCAGGTTGATACCTTAAATACCACAAGAAATTGCAGAGGCCATTTCTTTAGCCAGCCCTCAGACTGCTTTTACTAACTCTCTCCATCCACATCATGAAGTAAGTATAGATATCCTTACAAATGTTAATATTAGCCAAGACATTCCTTCACTGTTAAATCTTAGACTTTCATCTCATGCATCAATATTATATGGGATGATTACTGCATCCTTGACAACAAGATTCTGAAATTGTATGTCATACTTATATAATGGCTTAAATACATGTTTGGCCCCTAAGTTTACCAAAAAGTTTTAATATAGTTAGTCCCCTTGGTTTCAACTTTCAGTTGCAGCAATATTGTTCAAGAGCTGGAGAGATCAGGAGGAAACCTCACTTGATTAACTGTGCGATGCAAATGGATGGTGGAAGATTGCTCACAATGAACACTGACTATATCAGCCCCTGCCTTGATAAAATCTGGAACCCGCTGTTCAGGTTCTACAATCATCTACAGTGCTTTAACAAATGTCAGAAAGAGTACTTGTGATTCAATATCAGCTTAGTTTAATATAAGTATAAAGATGAATACCAAGTGCACATCCAAAGGAAGATCCGTCACAGGGCGCAATGCATCAACCACTAGAGGTCCAATTGTAATATTTGGAACAAAGCGACCATCCATCACATCAACATGAATCCAATCACAACCTGCCAACTCCACTGCTTTAACCTAGACAAGATAAGACCCAAACTCCAACAATCAGGACAGCTGAAACTTAGAAAATATGCTAATAATGACTTGCTAACAAAAGACAAATCTACCAGAAATTAGCATACTTGATAAAATGATTATGTCTATACATTATAGCCAATGTTATAGCTGTGTATTAGCAAAAACAAAAAAAAATTGGATACTGATTACAGAATGTAAAACATATTATAGAACCTGCTCTCCCAATTTTGCAAAGCTAGCAGAAAGAATAGATGGAGAAACAATGACATCGCTTTTTGAAAACTTGTCAACACGAGATGCAGCCTTCACCGTGGTTGTAATTTTTCTCCTGAATTCACAAAATAGCAAGCAACTAAAGCATATTAAAGTAGGCTACGCTATCCTTTCAAATACAACAAGCGATATCTAACAAAAAATATGTAATAATGAAAAAAATTACTATGTTTACAGTTCCCTTATAGCATATACATGCACTGCATGAATATCTTTTCATGTTTCAGAAAGTAGTTTCAGAACTCCACATGAACATACAGCCACAAACAAATACAGGGAAATGTTGGCTTATCAAATGAAGCTATGAATCTATCATTTTCTTTTGCCTATGAATGAGTTCTCCATACCTCATGCATTGGCAATGGCATTTTCTTTAGCCAATGCCAAATCTAATGCCAAGGGTGCAAAGAAACAGAACAAACTGAGTTCTAAAACAGCTTAAAAAGCTGTTTCTGTCCGATCAAATGAAGATAACATGCATTCATACAAGACAATGCATGCGTGGTGTCATTGCAGAAGCCATACAACTTCAATAGTCATGACACTTTGCAGAAACCAAGTTGCAAAATAAGATCAGATACCAGTAGTATATGGGAGTTTCTTGGTTAACTGTCTAATCAATATTCGATTATAATTTATAACCACAATAGCGAATGGGTAAAATATGTGCTTTACATTTTAATTAGCTGACTATAAGCTGCCCCCCTTCTCTCCTGCGGCACCCATAGGTAGAAGTTGAACAAATCTAGAATTATAAATGCTCCGCTTCTTTGTTCTTGTAAATTTACGCAAAGTTTTTTTTCTTTTCCTTTTGACTTGAACTAGTGGTAATATCATTTTCAAAAAGGGAAAGAAAACAAGTGATTTCTTTAAATTTCATAAATTTCACAAGCAAAATGATCCTTACCCAGAACAAGTTACCTCCACAGACACCCACCATCAGAACTATCCTAACTAATAGTTGCAATCAGGACGACGATAGGTTCGAAATTCAATCCAAAACTCAAAGATCTCTACTGTGAAATATATGAAAAATTTTATTTTTTGGGTCTCCTTCGATTCCGAGCAACATATTTGCTTCCCAAGTACAGAGAATTGAATAAATGATGAAACCCAGTCGTTGTAACAAGAACCAATACCTGGAGAAAGTGGGGGAACGGGATTGGAAAAGAGAAGTTTTCTGAGGGTTGAGTCCATGAATTTGGGACTGAAGCGTTGATGAACACAATGAAGTTGCAGTTACAGCCATCTTGCGGCTTCAAGTTTGGAGCTTTTGGGTTCTCCTTCCTACCTCGTGCTCGCAGCAACCCTTCAACAAAACAGCGAGCGTGTGGTGGTGATGGTGTGAATGTAATAATATACGAAAAAATATATATCTGGAAGAAATTTAGGTGTGGATGACACGTGTTGGCTTGGGTTTTTCTGGTGGGGATTTGCTTATCCGCAATGGTTGGCGCTCTGCCTCTGCCGCACCATGTTGCTGACTTGTTAAGAAAGGGTGACCAAGCCTCAAGCAAAGAGGAGACCAGAGACAGGGCATTTTGGATTTCCTGCTTACGTTGGAATTGAATTGAATATAACATATTCTATGGAACACCGATGAAACA
The DNA here is from genome assembly GCA_019955255.1 of Castanospermum australe. NCBI lineage: Eukaryota > Viridiplantae > Streptophyta > Magnoliopsida > Fabales > Fabaceae > Castanospermum > Castanospermum australe. The sequence continues at coordinate 103,693 of NSJW01000125.1, read as the reverse complement.
TGATGTTTTGTATATTGTAGCAATGAATCTGTGACGTTAATTTATTATTATTATTTATTCATTAATAATAATTAAAACTATAAAATATAATATAATAAATGAAGTTAAAGTTAATAATGGCATATATAACTGATTGACTGCGATGAGCAAATTGTAATATCAGCTATCAGGATTCAATTAATACAGGCAAGTCATTCCATCATCCCACAAATAAAAAGAAACTCTTTTAACTGGTGAAATACTCTCACGTTAATTTCTAGATTGGGGTCATACTCGTTACTCATACATGGCATCAACAAATAAACAAAGCAAACCATAATCATTTCGGGTATTGGTTCCGGTTTTGAAATTTCTGAAGGGGGACATTGAATCTCTGGACCAACAGAAAATGGAATTTCAATAAAGGAAAGGGCAAAGTTGTTGATCATTGATTGGGTGGCTCTATGGTGTTCTAGGAGACATTTAACAAAGCAGAAAAGACTGCGAAAATCCTCATTGAAATGAACCTGAAAATATGAGAACAAGTATTAGTTAAACAGATGTAGCAATAGTGCAATAGCGTATTCAGGTAGCCACGTCACCACTCACCGCCAGCCATTCTAATCATTCACATATATGAAACGACTAAACAACGTTAGTTGTAATTTTCTGTCATATGAATGATAAAATCTGTCAAACAATGTACATATGTTTCTCCAGCATTATATTTGACTTGACCTGGAAAAGTATTTGAGCCATGTGAAGCTGCGGTAATTAGGATGCAGTGTACCAAAATCCAGTAGTACTCAGATACATTGCCACACTCTTCCCAAATTTGTCAGGCCATTCCCCTCTCTAATTCAGTAAGCTTTAAAACTGTGTATCTCTCTACGGATTATATTTTGGGAACAGAAGGCACAGCAGCTGAGAAGATAGCGACAGAGGAAACTCCACTCAATATTCTATAGTCTCTCGTTAATTCTTTGCCTAAATTTTAAATATAAATAATAAATATTTTTATTTTTTATTTAATATTTTATTAAATATTAAAAAATTATTAAAAGAATGAATTAAAAAATATAACACTACTTTTATTCAATTTATGATTCTTTCGAATTAACTCATCTTTGTAATAATTTTTTAATATTTAATAAAAATAATAAGTAAAAAAGTAAAAGCATTATTATCTTAAAAATCTAAAATATATTTAATATTTTATTTGTTTGATAATTAAAAGACATATTAAGAAAATGAATTGAAAACACGTAGCATTACTCCCTCTCTCATATGATATGCTCCGCCCCACGAAACACACAATAAAAACCTCCTGATCCTGTTTGTCAACACACCACATGGTAGGCAAAATCACGAATCTAGATCTCCCTCCTTGCATAAAATATATATGTATTATAGAAATTTTTGAAAGTTCATTTTTAAATTTTAAAAAAAAATTGTCATTGCCATAATGCCATTGCAAGTATAAGTAACTCACTGGACTAAAATCGTGCCACCGACACACGATTTAATATTTATCCATGGATTTTCTTATTTATATTCAATTTTAAAAAAACACTAGAATTTTATTTGTATCATCACTAAAAAAAATACAAGTATTAATATATTTTTGTGTCTCAAAATTTTGGTGTACATATATTCATAGTTATTTAAAATTTGTTTATATAAATTTAAAATATTATTTTTTAAATTTGATTTAATTTTAAAATTAATCTTACAAAGATTAAGTTTATATCAAAAGTATTATATCTCTATTCACATTAAAATTATTATACACGTATTTACTTTTATTTTAATTCTTTGAATAAATATAAAAATATAAACTTTTTTATGAGAGTATAACTTTTTTTTAAAAATAAAATTTTCTTGCACTAAAATATAACTAGTGTCACAGATGCCAACCGCTTAGTGTCGCCACCACCGTCATTGTCTTTGGCAGAGCAAATAACCAAGAAGCAAGAAGCAGGCGTAGCCTCAGTCTTTGCTCCAACACTGCTTCACTTGGAAAATTGTGCTGTTCTTTGTTGGGTGGATCATACCCACATGAGGATTTGTGGGTACGATGAAGAGGATCAATAGGAATCCCGAAGGTGACGCTGAACATCACTCAGAATTGGACACTCACAGCGTTTTGACGGATTTGAACAAGAAATGTGATCTCAGTTTGATGCGGTTGATGGGGGTCTTTGTGGTTTGTTTGATGCTGTTCTCTGTACTGTTCTCATTGTCGGTGGTTCTTCGAGACCCGCCCTCAGATGTTGTGCCTCAAGAATCAACACCAACTGTCTTTGACCATAAAGAAAGTGCAGGTATTTGGTGATTTTGAATGTTGCATTGCCAGTTTATGTGTTTTAGTTGATTTTGGAAGTTTCCTTGTGAATCAGACTTCAAGATGGTAACCGTTCCTGTGATTTGGTCTTCCATGGGATTATCTGTTGCATACTTTATAAGCTTATGATTCATTTCGCTCCCTTGTTACTGATGAGGTTATAGTGGTAAAATTGATTAAATCACTAATTCTTTCCGTTCTCTGCTAGTAAATTGCATTCTTGGTGTTACCGTTAACTATTTCACCTTTTATCCCGGTTAATGGGAAAAAAAGGCAAGAAAGCAGAAAGGAAGAAGGAGGAGGATGTGATTTTTCAATCATAACTGAGGGCTTTTGCTTTGGTTGCTGAAACTTCCGCTTGACCTTCCTATTGTGCAGTTTAATTTCCCTTTCTTATTTTGTAGACACTTCCTGCATAGTAAGCTTAAGGAAACAGATTCAAGAACTATAAGGTTTATCTTTTTTATTTTATGTAATGACTAATGATAATAGTAGCCATAAACATGTTGATGCCAAGTGGGACAGAACAGAATGTTCTCAAGTAACTTTCCATTGTTATATTTGTCTATCTGCTATCCCTTTTCTCCTATTGTCCTTTTCCTAAACAATATGTTGCTCTGATTTATGCATTTGTTGGCTTCTTAGTTTTGTTTATAGAATATTTGCATTGCATAAGCGAATGCACATGAGAGGGCTTAAGTTAGGTACTTGAACGACTACAAAAAAAAAAAAGTGAAAACTGAGAGAACAAATGGCTATGTTAGACATATGACAATGGGCCCTTCCAGAATTTTCTATTCTTCAATTTGGGAACTTCCTTCTACACTTCTCCCCCTCCTTCTCCAGAAATCTCAACAGCCATTGATTCTCTTGCTAGCAATAGCATGTAATGAACTCGTTTCTTGAGATATTTGCTTTTCCTGACATTTCATGGTTAAGTAATGGAACTTCATCTTCTCTGGCTTGTAGGTTTGAAGAATGATGCCTCTGATTCTGTTGAGTTGCTAAAAGATAAACTGCTTGGTGGCCTTTTAACTGCTGGATTTGATGAAAGATCTTGTCTCAGCAGGTATCAGTCAGTCATGTTTCACAAAGGACTATCAGGAAAACCTTCTTCTTACCTCATTTCCAGGTTAAAAAAATATGAAGCTCAACACAAAGAATGTGGACCTTATACTGAATCCTATAACAAAACAGTGAAAGAACTGAGGTCTGGTCATTTTACCGAGCCCTCAGCTTGTAAATATGTAGTATGGATTTCATTTAGTGGATTAGGGAATAGGATATTGACCTTAGCTTCTGCATTTCTTTATGCTCTCCTCACAAACCGTGTCCTACTGGTTGATCCTGGAGTTGATATGATTGATCTCTTCTGTGAACCATTTCCAGAAGTTTCCTGGTTTCTCCCTCCGGATTTTCCTCTTAACAGTCAATTACCTAATTTCAATCAGAAATCTGCTCAATGTTATGGGACAATGCTCAAAAATAAATCAATTACAAATTCCACAGTGCCATCTTTTGTCTACCTGCATCTAGCCCATGATTATGATGATCATGATAAGCTTTTCTTCTGTGATGAAGAGCAACATTTTCTCCAGAAAGTACCTTGGTTAATGATGAAAACAGATAATTACTTTATCCCATCTCTATTCTTGATGCCATCTTTTGAGCAGGAATTGGGTGATATCTTCCCACAGAAGGAAACAGTTTTCCATTTCTTGGGTAGATATCTGTTCCACCCCACAAACAGTGTATGGGGACTTGTTATCAGATACTATCAAGCTTATTTAGCTAAAGTTGACGAAAGAGTAGGCATCCAAATTAGAGTGTTTGACACTGAAAACGGTCCATTTCAACATGTATTAGATCAGATCTTGGCTTGTATTTTGAAGGAGAATATTTTGCCTGATGTTAACCGGCAGCAGGATATTATTAGTTCATCAGGAATGCCAAAGTCAAAAGCGGTACTGATGACATCCTTAAGCTCTGGTTATTTTGAAAAGGTAAGAGACATGTATTGGGAATATCCCACTGTGACAGGAGAAGTGGTTGGCATTTACCAGCCAAGCCACGAAGAATATCAACAAACAGAGAAGCAGATGCACAACCAAAAAGCTTTGGCAGAAATGTATCTCTTAAGCTTAACTGACGTGTTGGTCACTAGCTCATGGTCTACTTTTGGCTATGTGGCTCAGGGGCTTGGGGGTTTAAAACCATGGATACTCTACAAACCTGAGAATCGAACAGCCCCCGATCCTCCTTGTCAACGTGCCATGTCAATGGAGCCATGTTTCCATGCTCCTCCATTCTATGACTGCAAGGCTAAGAGAGGAACTGACACAGGGTTACTTGTTCCGCATGTAAGGCACTGTGAGGATATGAGCTGGGGTCTTAAGCTTGTAGACAATTATGTTTAGCTGCCTAGGAGTCTATGACCATGTATGCTATGTCTGCCAAAACTCGCTTCTTAGTGTTGCAAATTTTGTAACTTTGTTGTACAATAGAATGAGTGATTTCTTTTACATATATTTTTATCCCATAGAAACTGTAGTAATTTCACTAATTTGGACTTTCTTAGTACTATCACTATTTTAGGGTTATTGAATGCATAATATATTAGCATCTATGTACGATAATCGGGGGTGAAAAATTGGCATTGCAAGTAGAAGAGTAACCTCTATCTGATGCACTTGCCTTGGACATTAAAAAAAATATTTTTTATTCAATATCATTGTAAAAAAAATTTTACACTGTTATAATAGTTTATCAAAATTAAACTAAAAAAAAAAAGGTACAAAGCATATAAGCATGTCTGTTTATTGGTTGTTCTTTCAGAAAATTTGTCTCAGCTGATCTTAGATTAAGAACATCAACATAAATTTACTTATTTTTGGACCTGGTAACACTTGGCCTTGGCCTTGGCCTTAAATGTCTGGCAAACCAATTCCAAGAGTGTACTGGACGTCTCATCTCTACCTTTCTTCGATGATTCTTTGTCTATATTCTTATTCCAAATGTAGCAAAACCATTCACATTCACATTCACATATATATGCTCTCAATTCTCTTAAGCATTAAAATGCAAGAACAGTATAAATCTATTAACTGTAGGTTTAAATTATAAACCACAATCTGGAAAGAAAGGAGGCATCAACCAATCATTTAACCACAGAACATTTAAGCGCACTAGGCCCTCTGAAATTCAGCTTCGTTCTTGTGCAGGGATCAGTTCTTTCTTCCTTCACATATGATAATATGGTACCCATGCCTGCATCATCATCATCAAAACAATGTTAACAGGTTTGTCTAAATGGAGAAGAGACAGGGCACTGATGTTAATACGAGGATTAGGAATCAGGATAATAGAAATTAGAGAGTGCGAGAGATACGCTGACTTGAAAGGGGCACTAGTAGCTCCAAAAGGTGTGCTGAAGGCAACATCCTGAAATGGCCCAGCCATCTTTCCTCGCGGAAACCATCCAAGGTCTCCACCCTTCTTTCCCGAGGGACATTCTGAATATTCTTGGGCTAACTGCGAAGATAGTGAAATATTATTGATGATAAATAATTGAAAAGGCAAAATATTTCTATGTCTTTGTTTAGTTTTTCCTTTTCTTCCCAAAGTAAAGGAGAACTATACCTATTTTAACAACCAATAGTCCACATAAAAATATTGCCAGTAGATTAGTTTTAAATTAGCATTCTTATTTCTCCTTCTCTCCAACAAACCACCTTTGATTAACTTCGCATTAGTGACCAAGGGGGTAAAAAAGAAACTAATTGTGGTATTTACTTTTTATAAAAATTATGAACTATGCAAGAACTGAAATAAAGATTTACAGCCTCACTATGATTAAGGTCAATAGAAAACCACAAAGAGGATTTAAAAAAGAAACAAGAACAAATATCCAAGTGTAACCTCTAAAAGAAAAATACCTTCGCAAAATCCGCTGGCGGGACCTTATCTCCATCACTAAGCCAACCATCCTGCAGCTTCTTGTATGCCTCATTGATCTTACCTTGCTTCTCACATAAGATATGCCTTGCTGCACCGAATAAAAAGCCAAAAAAACAAAAGTCATTTGGAGATTAGAACAATGAAAGAAATGGATCATATGGTTACAAAAGATACCCATGGATGGGACAAACTTTGTACCTTTGACAAAGGTGCAGGTACCAAGCCCATCTCCACCTTTCCCACCTTTTCCTTTGCCCTTAGAAGCATTCTCATCACTTCCACTTGCTGCCTGTTTCCCCTTTCCCTTCCCTCCTGACTCCTTTGGCTTTGAGTCCTTTCCCATTGCTCTCAACTTATTTATTTCCTCTGAATAAGTGAAACAACAATCTGTAAGTGAACCAGTAAATATCAAGTGACAAAAGGAAACTAATTATAAGAAAATTAACTCAAGGATGATACAAACAACCAAAATGCAGTAACAATATAATTATAGATATTCCTGTGGAATTACGGATTGTCTCATATGGTTATTGGAATTTTCTTTGGATACAAGAATATATTAAAAGAAAGAAGGACCAAAAGGATGATAACTAATCCTCATATGGCAAGCAGAAAAGAAGAAACAAAAGAACAGTACATTAGCTCAATAAATCTCTTCAATCCCTTTGTAAATCCGTAAGCAAAAATCCCCCCCAACAAGTCCATGGGCTAACATCCACATAGAAGCCTAGAAAACAACTCTATCCCACAAAGATGAGGGGATAGGAACCTCCAAATTTCAATTAAAGACTCTGGCATTAAGCTGCATCCATAAACATCATAAGCCCACAAAAAAAAAAAAAAAAGCACATAGCCATAAAATTTTATTCTCCTTCTTCCAGCTGAAACCTTTGAAATGAATAGACAGAAATTGATTCAAGGACTCCAGACAAATGCTCCTCGTATGCTTAAAGAAAATGAATCTAGCAATATCGATCAAGCTAACATACACATACACACCAAGGCTATATGCTTGGTGGAAGTGAAAATGGCAATGTGTCTAAACTTTACACCTTCTCATTTTCACTCTAACAAAGTGTATCCTAAGGCTCTCAGTCTTTTGGTACAAGGCGAAAGCCGATGCAAACACAACTAATGTGGTGGCTTAGTTCTTGACAAGATTCTAAAAGTAGAACTAAAAAAGTAATAGACAAACATACCAGGACATTATCATAATGGCTTAACCAAGACGAACCGATAATCATCTAGCTCTCAGTTGTCTGACAATACCAATACTTCAAACAAACACATGCAATCCAAAAAGTAGTATAATTTTCGTCAGTTTCATGGCATACAAAAAGGGACAAGCAAAAGGAAGGCATCATAATACAGAGCAGAGAGAGTGGCAACTATGAGCCAGGTGATGAAAGCAAGGGCAATATAAACATGATAATTTTAAAAAAAAAATGTGGGGTTCCAGAAACAAGAGACCTGATAAAAGAAAAGTTGTACTCACCGTACACAGTTTTTCTCCCATCCTTTGATCACAAATTAAATTATTTCATGATTAAAATTTTACAGAGAGTTATAGAAATGTGGAAACAAGACCAGAAGACCCAGAAAGCGTTGCCACTGCCCCAATTTGAAAAGGAGACCCTCAAGATCAGTTACAACTAACAAGTTACAAGTTGCAAGTTATCAATCACCCCACATTCAAAAAGACAAGATACAATCAACCCAGAAATCCCATCCTAAAATGACTAATTAGGTCATTCACGATTCAGAAAGTTGTAGGGTCATTTCCATATATGCAAAGCAAGCACATTTGCAACAGCAAACGAACAGAGTGAGAAACTGATAAATTGGAATGGGATTGGATGGAAGAAAGTAGCAAACTACAAATGGAAGCTTGTGATAAGTGACAGATAACCATTCACCTCTCTGACTCAATTAATCCGCGACGCGATTGTGTTGTTCGTGAAGATCGATTTTAACTATAGAGAGATACGTTTTAAAAAACTCAGACTCCTTTATTTATTTATTTTTTATTATACGAAGATGCTACGTCAAACTGTGTACATTAGCGTATGTTTGATAAACTTTAATTTTTAAGAAGTTATTTTTTAAAAAAGTTTTTTTAATAAAATTTTAAAATTTTAATTATAAATTATTTTAATTACAAAACAAACTAATTTAAATATATATTTATTATATTTGGATCAAATTCGATTAAGAAATCATTGAGTTTATTGCTAACATGACATCATTTTAATGATATATATAAAATTTAATATAAAATGACATTATTTTAAATTCAATATCCTATACAACGCAATTTTGTTAGATTTAAAAAAAAAAATTGAACCTCATCAACTTAACCCTACTATGTTTGAGTTGAATTTGTTCATGTTGACAAAAATTTTCTCTCAACTGAACTCGTTGGATTAATTGAGTTAGGTTGATTTTAACCACTTTATCATCTTACTCAGATTTGCGTAGCGTGTTCTGTAGAATTTTGAGAAAAGAGGTGGAGTCTTTGTTGTCTGCAACTGTTTTGCCCTTCTAGATTTTTAACCACAGCGGTTTGTTTTGCCCTTTTAGATGTTTTTTTTCTTGTTATAGAGAGACAACTGTTTAGTGAGAAAATTCAACCACAGTTTTTTCACTTTTTCTTCTTTAAAAAAAATCCAAATATAAACTCACTTCAAATTATAATAATTAAAAATATTAAAAAAAATTAAAAGTATAAGTAGATGTAATGGTAGCCTCTGATGAATTGCAATTATAATTTATTCTTTTTTTTTTTTTGGTTATAAGATGAACTCTCAACTCTCTTTTAAGATATATTTAGTATAGGAGTAAAAGTAAGAGTAAATTTTTTTATGAATGAGTCCATAAAAAAATTATTCTCAATTTTATCCTGTACCAAACATATACTAATAAAAGAAATAAAGAGAGAAAAAACATCAACATCTCTTTTCTATAATCTTATATAAATTTGCTTAAAGAGTTGTTTTTTTGTCCCACGCCATGCTGAAGCTAGTGTTGCATTTTGTGGGCTTCAATCTAAGCCCAATGTCTGACCTCAAAAGGACTATCCTACCCCAGCTCTAAATGGGCCATATATCCAAACTAAGATCTCTCAAATGGGCAAGTCAGGATTTGCCCATTTCACAGGAGATTCGTCATTCATAATGACTCAGTAACAACACACACCAAGACTTTGTTGTCTTTTGGCAGATGATCTTCTTATTCTCACCACATGCTTGTGGGAATATACATATCAGAAAGGGGAGAGTAATGGAGAATCAAATTCAACATAAAAGGTCATCATCATTGAGGAATACATCTTAATCTCATGTTTGCAAAAAGTTGAGAAAAACACAAAGTTTGGAGGCACATCTCCATCGTATCAAATTCGAATCATTTCCAATCCAAGTCAAATAGATTAAAGGGGAGCTTGAGAAATTGCCAAGAAAGTTAGCAATTCTATATATTGTTACGCGTGTTTACATGTTGCATTCCAATGGATCATTGCACTTAAAACACGAAAATATCATACCTTCCACATATTGGAGAATACTAATGTACTTTTCTCACAAAAAATTAATGACTCATCAAAACTAATCTCCAATCATTTCCTAAACGTGTGCCGATGAATGAAAATAACATGTATGATTGTATACGTTCAGTGTTTTAGATTCTATTTTTATATCTACAGGTGGATTCTTTTCAATTCTAAATTTGTATTCAAAATTTTGTTTTGTTATCTCGGTTCATTGAACTTGTCATAAATTAATTATTTTAAAAATTTAAAAATTCAATTTAATTATAAAAAATATAAAACAAAAAGAATCAAATTAATTTAAATTATTAAATAAAAATACATGAATGGTTTTATATCTCTAACAAAATTAAGTCTTAATAACCAAAACTTATAAAATGTATATTTCCAGTTAAGTGCATGTTTGGTATGGAATTGAAAATTTAATGGATGAATTTTGTGTACAAAATACTAAGTATAAACATTTTTAAAAAATGTCCTTTACATAACAACAATCTAAGGCTAATCATGTGGTATGTAGGCTTGGCTTACCCTTGCATATCAAAACATCTGAGGTGATTATCTTGGTGATGGAGATGGCAACGATTGCTCTCACAGATGACCGTCCTGGTTCAGTGGCTTAGTTATGGACAAAAGTAACTGCGCATGAACTTGTTACTATCAAAGGTTTTGTCACATTTGCGTTTAGAAGTTTGTGATCAATAATCACAACTAAGAGAGTCCACAGATCTGGTACCATTCCCTTCACGAACAAAAGTCCAACAAATGTGGCTCAATCCAAGCCCGAATTGGATATACCCAAACTTTAATTGGTTATGCCATCTTTTCTAAATCAAAACACCATTCTCCATGACATTTCTCTTCACCCATTTCACATAAGGTAAACCTCACCTTTCCCCAAAGCCAATGGCATGCATCCATGTATGTCATTGACCAGATAAATGCGTATCAATTTTGGTGATTGGGATCTTTTTAAGTGTTAGTTTATGCTTAAAAGGAATGGATGAACTAACCATATATTGCTTGTTAAGGAAAAATGGACATTTGTTCCAAAATGGGGTGAAGCCCTTTAAACTTGAAGTATAATTAATGTACAAGTCGACTGGACGATGAAAATAGAATTTTTAACTACTTAATTATAAAGAATATGATACTATGTCATAAATCAATTATCTAAAAAATTTAAGCTACATAGATAAAAATATATAGATGATTTTATATTTCTAACAACAGTTACACATCACAACACAATCATCTTGTATGGTCATTGAGCAAAAGTAATGAGTATAAGATTGACCTTTCCCACACTTGGGTTGGATTAAGCTTTGATTATATACTTTACACAAAAAAATTCTCCTTCCAAATCTCAATTTCTGTTGATCGTTTGTGTCGTTCTCTTTAATATATTCCTCTTTGCTTTTTATGGATACCGTCTTGGGAGGACATGTATAACGCACCATATTAAGTGGCCTCATGGCTGTGAAATAATTGACATTACCGAACCATATTGGGATTTTATATTGTCCTTAGCCAAGCATGATAACGACACGTGGCAACACATGATGTCTACCTTACAGTCATAGACGTCTTTTCTTATGGCCCTTTATTTATTTATCTTTTAATTATTGCTATTTATTTGCCTATCTATTTATGAATGTGATGATTAAAACAAAGTATGATTCGTGATTGGTTATAAAACAATTATAAATACTAGCATCACAGTGTCTCTCAACTTAGATTTTTTTTTGCCCATTCTCAATTTGTATTATTGTTTTTACTTATATAATTATTTTATAAATTAATTTATTATAATTTTATCATTATTATTAATTAATTACTTAATTAAAAATAAAAAATAAAAAAATATTTAAATCTAATTATAAATTTGTATGTAAAAAAAGATAATTTTTTATATTTGAAAGTAATTGTAATTGTAGAATATAATTATAAAAAAAATTATATTAACTATTTTATCCTTTCTTTCGATGTATGTTCAAGTCATTATCAGTGGTTTTTTGAGAAATAGAAAATTTAATATCAAAGAGAAGAATCTCCTAATGTAGTTATAAAAAAAAAATTTATATTTATAATTTTATTCTTTTTTTATTTGTGTTCAATTAATTATTGATATTTTTTAAAAAATTAAAAATTTAAGACTAAAAAATAAAAATTTTCTTTATATAATAGCATAGATAAATGTTTAAAGAAATAAAATTACATTCAAAAATATTATATAACAATTATAACATATAAATTTATGTCATACAATATTGATATAACTTTATATGAGTTTAGAAATAAAACCAATAATTTAAGAATAAAATATAAAATTTACAATTTAATAGCTTTCATACCTATATTTTTTTATTGTGTGTTTACATTTTTTTTCTAAACATGTTTAAATATTAAATTAAGTATGGCTTCTGAATATTTATTTCACGTTAGGGCTTAGAAGAAGACTTCTTTTGAACAAAACAATCATTTGGGGCCACTGGGCCATACCATAAAGTTGGGAAATGCATATTTGCCTTTTGGACTTCGGAGGGCACTCATCGTGTTTTTCCACGTTCACAATCACATAGTTGGTTCTTGTTGTGGGGCCACGCAGAGGTAGAGACAGGTGGCATTAGGTGGGGTGCCAAAATCCTTAATAAAAAAATTATATATTACGAGAGTAATAGATTCTATTGATCAAAACATATCATATAATACATAAATTAAACTTGTGCCTTTAGATTAAATTTAAATACTTTATAATAAAATATTAAAATATGGGTCATTTGGTTGTATTATTCTCATAATGCATAAAAATATTTTTAAATATATCTAATACAAGATATTGCCTTTATACATTTTTATTTGACATGTGTCACGTTAATTATAAGAGATATATTTTCATTATTATATGTAATTTTTCAATGTTAATTATGATTAATTAATGATAATAATGATTCATATAATCATTATTATATGAGAGACAACAATATTTTAACATGAGTTTATATATGAGGAATCTCATTAAGAATCAAACTCAAGATCTTTGAAATTACACATTATTTGATTTTACTATTTGAGTTAACCCTTGTTGGTTGAAATAATACAGTATAAAAATATTATTTTGTATTAAATATATTTACATAAAATAGTGTTACATTGCAAGAATTTAGAGTATGTTCGATTGAGATTTTTCTCAAAGCAATAATGAAAAAACACACTTCTCAAGACACTTCAAAGAGAAGCAACTTTTTTCCCTCTTCTCTCCATCACCACAACCCATTAGCTAATTTGGTATTTTTTTATTAGATATTAATATCTTAATTAATTATCAAATATTTATTATTTTTTTATTTTTAAAAAGTATAACCGAAGTTATTCCTCATAACAAAATATTTTTTAATTTAAATTTTTAATATTACAAGTGAAACACATTTTATTAAAATTTAAGTTTATTTATTACTAGATAACACCTATATGTGTGATTGCTAGTTTTACTTTATACTATATAAAATTCAAATATTTAAATAAAAAAATAATAAATATTTAACAAATCATCTAAAGTAATACAACCATAAAAAAAAACCATATCAAGGCACTTTCAAAAATCATATATATACCTACTTTTCTTCCTGTGCTACCTATAATTTTTCATCTAGTCTATAGAATTAATGTATACAAATTGTACAAATTAAGCTAATGAAGAAATAATAATAATAATAATAATAATGTGATGTACCGAAAATAATAATAATAATATTGTGCCAAATTTTTTGTTAATTACAAACGGGTTTATAAAAGAATTCCTCTCGGCGGAAACGTGGCGCCGGGTGGATAGTTGATGAGTGATGCAGACATGGAGCAAATGGCGAAGCGCGTGACGAAAAGAGTGGCCCCCCACATACTTAGGTGCGGACCGTTAAAAAGGCCTAACTTTCTCCTGAATCTTACATCACCAAGTGTGGGAGGCACTACCAAAGCTCGTTAAGATCAGCTCCTGCCACTGCCATTTTTTTTTTCTGAGGATTTTTTTAGCCTTTAGATTAATTTTTTGAAATACTCAAAATTGAGATTAATTTTTTTTTTCAAGTACTAAAACGAGATCCATTTCAAAGATATCTATTACATGCAAAATTAAATTTCTACTATTAGGTTGATCCGTAAAAAAATCAAAATCTCTTTTATTTAGATCAATATACATTACATTACGCTTTTATATGTATTTAAATACATGTATAGTAATAGTTTCTTTATTAAATTTAGAAGAGTATAATGTTTTTCCTTGTTTTTATTTCATGAAGTAAGTTATAATCATGCGCTCAGTATTTGCAAAATTGCACTCTATTTCTACCACAGACTACCGCATTTTTCTTTAAAATGACATCCCACCCAATTGACCATCTTTAACAAACGGTAGCAAGTAAATAAACATTTAAAATAACTCATTCCAACCTCTGCGGCATTGAAGCTACTGAGGGTTAGCCAATATCAAACCGAGACAAGAATGGCAGAGCTTGAAGCTACATGGAGCAACAATATTTGACCCTAGGGAGAAAATAGGGTGATGAGCTAGAGAGTGAAAGAATATGAGAGTGCAAGAAATGAAAAGGAAGAAAGAAGAAAGAATGGGATATCATTTAGGTGCACGTAGATATCAATATGGATTGTTAGTGGTAGCTGACATGATGGTTCTTTTGTGCACATACAGAAACAGTTTCATTAATTACTTCAACAAAAACATCCGCATACACTATATGTAACTACAAACAGTAAACAAAGTCTCGTGGAGCTATTGCACAAACATTTGTGCATCCTTTCACACTACTTGGTTGAAACCAATCCTCGATCGCTTTAGGAAGGAACAGACACAGGATTCAAAAAACAAGGAACAAAAGCAGATATATTCTTCCCTTGAGAAAGTACCTTACTAATCTATGAATGAAAGTATCGAAGTGACAATTGTTAATTAATTTTGTATTAACTGTGGAATTAATGAAGAGGATATTGTTTCGATCATCATCACAACCATAAAATTCAAAATATTCAAAGGTATGCGCCGTAAAAATCTCAATTTGTAAGGTAATGCACACAGTTTTATGAGACGAATTATGCCATGACCCTCTTCACAAGCGAACCAAAGCCAATATCCTGTCTTGGACTTTGCTGTATGGTATAATAAAATCTTAGTTAATGCTAGTGAACTATGAAAATTAAGTGCAAAACTTGGCTTGAAAAAGATCAGCTACCTTTGGGAAATGATGTTGATGCACTCATAGCCATGCCACTTGGTGGAAAGAAAAAGGCATGGCATTGACATGTCCTCACCATTTTATACGTGCAATTTCCTGCTCCACCAAAGTAATAGGTAACATTATTTCTCATATGCATGCATGTATGTGTATAATGTATATGCTAATTGTATCTTTTGGTGGATATAACATGCATTCTATACACTGTATATGTGTGTGTGTGTGGGACTTTCTAAGAGCCTCGCATGTGTACAAAAGCGGTGCGAGCTTTAAGACTTTACTCTCATAGTTTAGTTTTCATGTTACTCAAATTACTATGATTGAAAGCGAAAGTTTTACCTTCAACTGCCTAATCATATTTTGAATACTCGAATTTTAAAACCCAGAAAGTGAGAAAGCCCCTAGGCCACTAACGTGACGATGATAAGGCAGTTGGCGTCTCTAAACTTATACCATAATCGCACCAATCAAAGGATAGAGTCACACAACTTCTAATGCGGCCACGAAAGTTAATTTTTTACTTCTATCTCATTCCCACAGTATAATATCCTAAATAAAATTGAACACCCCATAGGCCCATATAGGAGGCGACCTCAAAATTTTCAGAAAGGAAGGTGGCGTTGGATTGGTGGCATTATATCATGAAGAAAATGAAATATAACCAGGGGGGTGGGTATTTTTTTTAATGTATTTATTTGCCACTAAAAGTTGGTTGAGCTAAAAACTGTAAAAGACAAATTGCCAGTGATTTCATGTAGTAAAGGATTAAGACGTGTGGGACTCAAATTGGTGGACTTTCGAGAGGGTATATCATTTGCCATAAATAAAATACCACATGGTACAAAGAAGATACGTATATTGTATTTTTGGACAAAATAAATCAATGTTCTCATGTCATGCCATCACAGCTTCAGAACGGAATGCATGTATCATGAAATGGGAAATGAATGATTTGACAAATTCAAATGAATGACTGAATGAAGCAATAAATGATCACAGATACAGACAAAACCAGTGCATTTCCTGATTCAGTAAAAAGAAACCCAAAAACAAAAATAAAAGAATATGTTTTTATTTTTTATTTCTCAAGTATACCTCGCAAAAGATTCACTCGACAGACTGACACTTGAATACGGCTCAGTGAGATGAATAAACGAGACCATATTCTTGTTTTCTCTTATCTCTATACTCCTGATTTTCTGTCGGTGTTGGCTTGCAAGTGGTCCTACACGGATTTTAATATATGTCATGTTCAGTGTGTTGGGGGCTGCAGTTGCACAAATTCTTTGTTCTCGCTTGACTTGTATCTTGACTACAAAACTAAACACATCACATTTATTCTGAAAACTGTTTCTCCATGGTAAAGAAAAACAAATATGAGAAGCTGCTAGCTAGTGGATTAGGGGTGGATGTCAGTTGTTCTCATGCTTCAGATTAATTGCACAGAACGCTTTGAAAGATATAGAACACAGAATGCTGCGAAATTTCAACGCCGGTAGAGCGATGTGATCAGATTTTTTAGGTGAAAATGTTTGAATTTATTTCTTTGACAATGAACCATGCTGTCCTTTCATTCATACACGCGCACATGAACAGAAAATGGAAGGGGAAAGAATATAACTTGAGAGTCCTGATTTGTACAGGCAGCTTCATCGTAGGTAAATGCAGATAAGTTTGTTAATATTAATTTTAGTCCATGTCAAAGTATGCGCGTGCACGTGTGTACAAGAGTGAGAGTGAGAGAAAGAGAGAGAGAACTAAGTGATTTCCAATGGTAACTCTACTTGATTCAGTCCCCACAATCTAAAATTAAATATGCAATTAAAATATTACCAGAATCAAGGTCATGCTCTCGAATATGTTTGCCTTGACTGTACTGATACAATCCAGAAAAGTAAGATCACTAAGTATGGTACCCAATGAGTCTCGTTCTACAATGATTTTTAATCCAAGCTGATACACAATGATCATGCTCATGCCAACCACAAGCTTTTAAAGTATCAAATGACAAAAACAGCTTAAAGTTCACAAGATTTCTTACACACTCATAACATATGCTTCAGTACATCTTTTAGATAAAATCTATACACAGACACAACGCCATCAATCCCAATAATAAATTGTAACTGAGGCTCTTCTTTCCCCTCTTCTTTTTAGCTCAAAAGTTGGTTTACTTTCTGATGGTGCTTTATTTGAATTTAGTAATTCCACAAACAATCAAGGTCCACTGGTGCAGCTGAAGCAGGTGGGTGCTGCTGATTTTCAAAGGGCCTCCTACCCATTTCAAAATTTGACACGACCGAAGAGATTTCGGCGTTCATGTCAGTTGTCAGGCCAGTTTCCTGTGAGACACTGACCATTTCTCTCTCTGTTTTGAAACTGTTCGTCAAGCTTGATGCATGGTTTTCAAATAAGGCTCTCAGGATAGTCTGGTCCTGCATACTGTAAACAGAGCCGGGTAATGGCAAATTTTCTGGAGCTTGAACACCTTGAGTAGAGTAGAATGAACCAGAGAATGGGATTCTTGGAAGAATGTCTAAAGGATTCGAAGGAACCCCCAAAAGGGAGTTTCCGAAGGAATCAAAGATCCTTCCTTGGTTTCTTTGAACATCAATTGGATTGGAGAAGCAGGGCACGTAAGCCGATTCGGTTAGTGCTTTGGTCTTACCAATGGAAGGCGAGGAATCTGTCAGCGGTGGTAGACCAGAAGAACCCAATTCATTTCCAAAAGAATCCAGCCTCATTATCCCAGAAATATGGGTTTTCTTGCCAGCAGAACTCTTTTGAAACACCCTACAAATCACCCACTCGTTCTGCAAAACAGGATCAAAATCCATCAACATTAAGTACAGAGTAAGAAGCATAAGAGAAAAGGAGTCCACTTGAAAACAGAGGAAACAGGGTCAGGCCAATACCTTTGCAGTTTTAGGGAGGTTGTGGACAGAGAATTTACCCTCGAGTCTGTATTCGTGCATGACCCAGTTGGTTTTCTCTCCTTTGGGTGCTCTGCCTTTGTAGAAAACCAGAGTTTTCTTCATTCCAACCAGCGATTTTCCTCTGTAAATCTCCTTATCTTTCCCCGTGGCCTTCCAGTATCCAGCCTCAGTAGCTCTGTTGGTCCTCAAACCCGTTGGGTATTTTCTGTCTCTCAAGCAGAAAAAGTACCACTCTTTTTCTCCCATTTTAGCTTTCCCTACACCCAAAAATGCACACAAAGTTCTAATTTTATAAGACCATCGAAGAAAATCAAAATATATGAAAGCAGAAAACCCAAAAACAAAGTGGGGTCTGAAAATTTGATTGCTTTAACTTACATGGCAAATCCCAAGGCTCAGACCTGTTCAAGTCCACCTCTCCAATGGCCCTGGCTGTGAAGTTGGTATCAGTGACCTTCTTGTACAGGTAATGACTTATAAGCTCTTCATCGGTAGGGTGAAACCGAAATCCAGGAGGCAAATCCATCTGATCCTCTTCCTTAAAGAGGACTGAAACATTTTCCATTTCGAGGTAAGCTAAAAGCCAAAAAGTAAAACCCTCTTGCTTTCTCAGCCGAAACCTCTGTATCAGAATTCAGAGGATGGAATCTCGATCGAGGAGCTAAGAATTCAAAAAGGGTCAGCCTCGCTTTCAATATCTAAAACCTCGAAGGGTTTTCTGAATGAAACAGCTTCGATTCCCTTGGCACAGGAATCTTTGTTTTTTTTTTTTTCACAGAAACTGAATCCAGAAGAATTTATATAGACAATCTGTTACCGAGGTTTAAAAGAGAACCCACAGGAAATCCAACAGAGAGCGGGATAGAAAAGGAAAGGATGGGGATGAAAATCAGGGAAGACATGGAACTGAAAAAGTTGGTAACCTGGAGGATGGAGATGTTTAGAGGAGAAAAAAGCAGAAAGAGCCCCTAAATACTGGTGTTTGGAGAGAAAGAAACGTGGGATGTAAGGCAACCCCGTTGGTTGTTTACAGCCCTCTTCTTTCAACTTTTCTGCGATTAATAATTTTATGACATCCCCCAAAATTGTTCTGACTCTAACACACCATGCCTAAATCCCATGCACGTAATTATGCTCATCCCAGGGTTGTTTCTTCGTAAAATCACTATCTTTTTTTTTTATAAAATCATATTGGGGTTTTAAATAATTAACATGAATCATGAAGTCCTAAGTGGGCAACAAGACTTTTGATGCAAATTGGTGCATCTCAACTCAACATGCAATATTATAATTATTTTTTCTCAATCAGAACAGAAAAAATGAATTAGAATCAGCTCGTATTGTTCTTTTTTTGTCACCAAAAAATTAAAATTTTGACTAAAAATAAAGAATCTCCTCCTTTTTTCTCAAAAGAAAAAAGATCTTTTTCTTTTTCTTTATGAAAAAAACAATAAAAAGAGTAGTGGAGAAGCTAAATATTCTTTTTCCACCTGTAAGTGATCCCAGCTGTGTGAATGCAGAGAGGCACAGATGATACCCAAAGCAAAGCGAGCTCGTCCTCGTTCTCCATCTTCCTTTCGAGAATCGGTTATATCACTTTATTGTGTCCGAAATTACCAATATGGCCTTCGAGATGTATTGGGGCAACACGACAAAAAAGAGACGAGCAAAATACCTGCCCTGTTTATGTAGAAGTTCTGGAAACCGACATTGCACAGATTTTTTCAAGCTTGCAAATTGCAAAAGCGAGGCAAATTCAAAATTTTCCAAGTCAATTTTTCTGTAATACACAACCTTGAATTAAACATCAAACTTTGGACAATCAACTAAACAAGTGAATATAAATGGAGAAACTAGCTCTACAAAGATAGGCACCTAAGCTAATGAAAGTTGACCTCATATGGTAGAATCAGTTGCATATTGAGTTCGATTCACCAACCTCTTTATATAATCACCTCCCTAGTTTTTGACATTTTGAAAATACATTGTACTGAATTTCATAGCTGTGTTTTAACAATTATTGGTAAACTTCCTTTTTATGATATAAAACACTAAAATTGAAGACATGTGAATAATAAAGAATTTTCATTTGATTTACTGCTGGCATTATTGTTTTATTAGCGGAGAGAATGATAATTGAGTAAGAGTATATTTGCTATTTAGTACAGAGTCATCACTTCGACAATAGTTCAAGCGGCTTTTTAACAAAGGCAGAGCATTAAACTCAAATTTTATTTTTTCAGTCAAAAAATATTTTATAAAAACAAAAAATACTATAAAAAATGATTAATTCATAAGAAATGTAAGTCTATCAAAACGAGAATGTATTCCTTTTTAAATTAGAATGTATGACCATTTCATTTATGGAATGATAATTTTGATTTACACAATGTACTTTCCTAAAAAATGATAAAAATATTCTTACTTACTTTAACGCGACCATCCAACCTGCTGCTCTCGCCACCTCTTTTATCACTCAGTTTAATGCAACATTGTGGCATCACTCGATTGTCATCTTAGCCGTTGTCTTGTCACCACATTTATCATCACACAGCCGTTATTACTATTTAAAGGTCTATCATTATATATATTATTTTTTCTTAATATCAAACATTTTTTATTAATATTTTTTAAATGTGATACTAACCATTACTTAAATATTGATATTGTTTTTCTTTAAAAAATATTCACTAATAAAACTTGAATTCTTAATATTATAAATAATTTTTATTCTACTAATACTCTAAATGCTACCTTAAGCATAATTTTTAAAAGTTAAATTATATATTTAGTCTTTATAATGTACATTAATTTTTAATTTTGTCTTTATAATTTTTTTTAAATGAGTTATCATAATTCTAAATATTTTTAATTTAGTCCTTCTTCATTAGTTAGTATAATAACACTGTCAATTTGTCCATACATAACGAAAAAAGAGCTAGCCACGACAACATCCATATACATTAGCTTTTATTTTGTCACATATGTATAATTTAACTGTGAGAGACTAAATTAAAAACGTTTAGAGTTACATAAATACTTATTTTAAAAAAAATTATGAGAAAATTAAAAATGATCACTAGAAGGACTAAAGAATTAATTTAACTAGTGTTTTACTATCAACAATTCAAAAAATATACACCATTTTTTTCTTGGTGATAAGAATTTACATCATTAATCTAATACCTAAAACTTTTTACTTGTAGTTATATTTTTCACAAGTTTTAAAAAATATTTAATATTCTGTTGTCAACTAATAATATAACTAACAATGAATTGAATACGTATTAAAATTCATCAAAGTAACATTGGTGACATGCAATGAATGTTGGGTCTATACTCATTGAGGTGGTTACAAACTAATGGGCTAATTCGTTTGGTCTTTCATAAGCTAATTTGTCTAGTCTATAAAGCAAAGATGGATAACAACTTGACGTGCTTTTTTGTTTGTTAAAAAATTACCTTTTCTTTTCTCAATTGTATTTTAACGAATACGAAATTGTACAGAGCTCCGAAACTGTGATTTAGTTGCGTTTTAGAACACTCTTATTACGTACGTACCTGATTTTGACTGACCTTTTTATTTTTCAACTCGAATTGTTTGTTGAATTCCACTTTATGCCCCCAATAATGTCACTAATATATGAGTTTAAGAAGTTTCGTATAAATTATTTAAATGAATATGCATTATTTTATTCACATTTATGATAAAATAAAGGATAAAATACTCACACGTTCATTCAATTTTGGATAAGTTACAATACACTCTCTCTCAACAAAAAAAAATAGTTATTAAATAATTAAATTATACAATTAGTTGCACGTAATTAAATTTTTTATTTAATATTCTATCAAATTTAATTTACAATTCGATCACATGAGATATATACATTACCTACTAAGATTGTTTTTACTTTTTTTAAAAAAAATAACTCATAAAGTAAAGGACTTATGTATTTAAATTGATATAAAATTTGATTCTGTATCATTTTTATAGTTTATTTTATAAAAAAAGTCAACAAAACGTTAATAGGTCACATACACACATTATCTTAATAAGATCATCGGTTAAATTTAATGAAACATTAAATAAAACAGTTAATTATTACAAGCTATATAATTTGAGTATTTAATAACTACTTTTATTTTATTAAAGGAGTGTATATATAACTTATTCACAATTAAAATGGTGTTTTTTCATTTAATTCTAAAATAAAATGTGAAGTAACATATTATGCTAGAACAAACGTTTTAAAAGACATCACTTATTAAATTATAAATATAATTAATTTTAATTGTAACAACCATACGAGTAGCGTTAGGCAAAAAAATATTATGGCTGCTGATAGGTTTTGGCTGTTTTACATAATAATATTTTGATCTAGAAAAACCATAATAATATTTTTATCCGCCAGCAGAAGAGAATAATTCATGGAGGAGGCTATGGCCAAAGGAAAAGACAAGAAGGACCATCTCCAAAGTATTAATGGCGCTTGTTATTTCAAAGTTCTAAACATGAGCAAACGCAAATAATCAAATATAATGAAATGGACTTTTTCGTTTACAAAAAATAGGAGAAAATATGGACTTTTGAGTACCAAGTTGGCCTGTGGCCTTAATTATAGCAGAGCAAAGCATATATAATATAATAATCAACATTTTGGATAAGCTTATATTATTTAATCAACTTGTTTACAAATAACTACGTGGTATATATTATAATTATTTATCAATGCGAGGTTTTTGTCTTGTCTGATTCATTCGTGCGCGCCTTAAAGAAATTAACTTGTAGATATTTTCACTAAAATGGGAGCTAATTAATCCATTTCTTGTGTCGGTCGAGTGATTGGATCCTCTTCATCAATTATATCAATTACTTCTTGTTGACAGAACACAGAAAAAAAATTCATATATATGTTTTATTGCACAATAAGATATTACTGACTATTAGTTTTTATAAGTTATCTACATTCTACAAAATATGCAAAGATATACATTTCCTTTGGTAATAAATTTTGTTTTGAGGTGATTTCTGTACTTAATTGCTGTTAAGTTCAAATCTATTAAACAAAATTATTAAGACTTTTTTATACTTTTTCTCAAGTAAGCTTCAACGGCACCATTTAAAATTTCTTTTACTATACATGTTTTGCTAAAGTAATTAGTCAGAACATTAATGACATTTTTTTATTAGAATACTTAATAAGTATTATTGTGAGACTAATTTATCATGCACACGATTGTGATTGGTTCTTGATTAAAAATTTATTTCAATAAATATTTATTTTAAAATTTAAATTTTGATACTTTTCATAATAACATAATTCGCTTAACACCACTTTTATAAATTAAGGACATGTATGAAATGACAATAAGTTCCTCGTATATTTCTTCATATATTTGGTTGAGTGATTTTTTAAAAAAAAATAACTCATTCTCAAATATATGATCGTTATGTTAATTGTAAGAATAAATGATTATAATAGTAAAATAATCACAATTTAATTTCACTTAAGAAATTATAAATTATTTTATATTTTTTATTACTAATTTTAACATACGAAACATTAGCAATAAAATGAAGTTATCATTTCATTTTTATTGATATTAAAAAAAGGGGGAATAAATAAAATATTTAATTCCATTACACTATGAGGTAAGAGGAAATTCACAAATTATATGAATTGAAGAAAAACAATCGAGATCTTACTTCTTGATTTAGATTATGAGAGCAATCTCAAAACAATTCAAGAACATGAAAATATGGTTGAACAATTAAGCCTTCTTCTGCAATTATCTTTATGTAAAATAATTTTTAATGATGAAAGCTGAAGAGTGTATATATATAATGCCAGGAGCACCTAACAAGTAAATAAATAATTATTTTATTCAACTACGTACATGCACACGAACTATAAATTTAGTCCTTTAAATCCATGACTCAATTATAGATCGTTAATAATAACATTAGTCACCTTTTTCATACAACAAAATATCAATTGGTTCTTTTACCAAAAAGAGATAACAATTGGTCCTAGCCCATAAATTACTTCTAACATATCAATCTCATTTCCTTCAACCAAAAATGATTGTATCCAACTCAACAGGTGACAAGAGTTTGACCAAGGTAAGTTGTCCCCATGGGGGAAACAGATCCTGTTAGAAGTGGACACACGTGTAGGAGTTTCATTGATCGGAACACCAACCTTAGCCTCGCGGAGGAGTTGCTAATGCGAGATTTTTATAGGTTTAAGGAGGGAGATATTTTTTTATTTTATATTATTTAATGATAATTATAATAATTTTGTGTGTAATTATTCTTTTTTTAAATTAAATTTTTTTAAAAATAATAATAATTTTCACAAGTTAATATATTTATTATTAAATAACACATAACAAAAAAATATCTTTTTTTTTGCGACAAATAATTCCTTTTTTGCTAATACGATTGCATTCGGCATTAGTCAACGTTCATATCTGCCACGTAGCATCCGAATAAAGCGAATAGACAGTGGCGCCAGGGCCATTCAGAGGCCACGGTGGCACGGCCACTTGGCAAACGCACAGTGGTTGATTTGATTGGGTTAGGTTTAAGATGAAAAATGAAGGCATCTATTGAACCATGGTTTGACCATTGGCAGTGATTTATTTAATATAAAGAGGAGGTGGTGGTGGGCCCTGTTTCAGCTGTTCCGACACTAGGCGACCACGTGGAAGAATGGCATTGCTCCAAAAGCCTCTCAGAGTGTCAACTATGAGGAAGATACGGTATGCTATGCTCTTCTAATCTATTTTTATTATATCAATTCTGGAGTTAGGCAATTGTCAAGCAGATTTGATGGATGGAGCAACATGTTACGTTGCAATCTGCCATTAGCTAGCTAGCAACACCAGCCTTCAATTCGTCTTTGAAATCAATCAAATAATCATTGACCATTTCTTTGGGCTGCCTAACTTTGGGAGGTATATATATATATATATATATATCTGAACTTGAACAATATAAAATTAATTTGGAATTGTGGTAGGAGCCCTATTGTATGTGTCCTTCAAAGATATCACGCTGTTATTTAATTAAAACCATTAATCTATGGCTCACAATTTATTTTTATTTTTCTAAGGGCATTTGACTAGATATAAGAATGTTTTTTAAGTAGTCATGAAGTATTAGTGTACCAAAAATAAATTATACTTTTAGACATAAAATTTGTGATTTAATTTTTAAAAATTATATTTCATAAAGAATGTTATATGTTCACACAAAAAAAAAAAGAATTTTTTCGATGTATTTATTTGATGTATTAAGAAATAATTTGCAAAGAAAAATACACAAATTTTTTTGGCATTATTTGTTTGTTTCTTCTTTGACACACTAGTTGTAGCTCAATTGAAGGAGATTTCTAGTTAATTAGCTAACTCATTAATATTTCATAAAAAAGCATAAACGAAACTATAAAATTCTCTAATTTTCTTCATTAACATAGTAGTGTTTTGCTGGGAGAAAAAGACATAAATTTTACTTTAAAAGAGTATCCACCAATTTTACACAACCACGATTTGTGTCTTTCTTTTTTATGACAATATTATCATCGGATTCAGATCCTATTGCCCAAAGAATTATGCATGAAAAGGTGAGGATTATGTATAAATGTTTTTAATGCATGATTTTTCTGACTCTGACAATAGAGAAGCTCCAATAAATCACAAGTTATGCTATCCAAACAGGGGATTAGTATGTTAGATTAAGCCTATGTTTTTATATTGATACGTACCTACAAGTCGGTGAACCCAAAAACAAAAAAAAAGAAGGCAATAATACAATGAGTATTGATTACAATACTAAGTATGCGATAATAATACTTTTTTTTATTAACTTATAAAAAGAAAAATAAGAATAACGCTTGAAATATAAGCTAGGGGCAGCCAGCACCCAACTAACAAAGGATAAGGCATATTCTTATTTGATCCGAATGGTTTCTCTGTGTTGTCTCGTTGTTTGGCACGTGCGGACTGTGTTAACATCAATTAATGTATTGTATAATATATCAGATTTGCAGCAAAGTACATAAATTAATCACCAATGTGATTTTGACTATTGGGTTTTCCCATTAATATACCTATTTCTTTGTAACACACAAGGATATTTGAAGAAACTTTAGAGATAAGACTGGGTAGAGGTGTCGAATTGGAGGGGGACTGATGTGAAGGAAACGAGAATTAAGGAGCCAAGCAAGAGAGGACTGGGACATGGGATTGAGAACCACGGATTTGGGTAATTGAGGACGAAAAAAAATCAAATAATTATGTAGCTTTGAGGGATTTTTTTATTTATAAAAAGTTTATAATATATATAAGTAAAATAAGAAAAAATTATGTTATTGATATACTTACTGATTAATTCAAATTAGTTAGTGGATATTTTTAAAAACTAAAAATGCAAATCGAAATAGAATTCTTCGCAAAATTCAGAGCAACGATTGATATTGATCTATAATCAATTATGATTAGTTTTTAATTAGTTAATTTTGATTGATTTGGTTCGATTTTAAACACCTTTCAAATTGAGAGTGCTGTATCAAATATTTGTAAAATATAAATATAAATTTCCATGAACTGTACGTGTCAATTTAACAACAGAAAAGAAAAAAGAACGTATATATCAGGAAAAGAAAAAGAACATATAAATTACTATTGGAAAACGCTACTAGGAACAATAAGATATAAACAAAATAAGAGATCAAAAGAAGCATACTTTACCTAAAAAAAAAAAAAGAACATCTAGTTAATTAGTAGAAATAGTATAACATCCACAACAAAATATGTATATACATATGCTAATTATGTTGCTTGTGAAAGGAAAAATTGGGTAATGATTACGTTGTGTATGAACCAAGCTTACTGAGAATTTTATAATTAACGACCAATACAATGACAGAAACGAACACCGTTACGTGTTGGAAACATGAATGAGTCAAAGGTGAATCTTGGAACAAAAAAATCAGTTCCCAAGAGGAAAAGAACAAAGATAATTACATTTCACGAAATTAACAGCCAACCGGATAATGGTAGTACAAGCAATAGAAAACTGCGTTTTGCTTTTCCTTTTTGTCCTTTTCACCAGAAAGGAGGATCTTCCCAGTAAATTCATTGGTTTACAGGCTTGGGTTAGGCACACTGATTAGCATGCCATGTATTTTTTTATAATTTAGATTCACACTTCTCTTCTTGTGTGCATGACCAAAGTAAAATGCACCCAGAAGATGCCACAATTTATGTTCACCATCATCCATTCAAACCAATTCTCTTTTATATATATAGCAACCTTTCCCGCTATGGACAGGAATTATTGGACGATTCATGTTACCTAGGGATTAAAGGATTAATCAAACAAAGCCTAAATTATTTATTTAATAAAATTCTTACCTAACCTAACTTCCGCGTGTTATTGTGCTAATAGCTTTTTAAACTCCTAGTTTATCGTAGATATAACCTTTAGATTAAAGGTAACAGTCCCTAATAATTGGTAAGGATAAGTCATGCGTGCGACTTGCAAACATGAAAGGGACTAGGACCTCAAGTCCTAAAGGCATTATATATTTAGAAACCTGTAATATATATTGGGACTTAACACCTAATCTTAACACGGTAGTCTAGAATTGAGACTGGGGATAATTCATTGGGGCCAAATTAACTATGGTATGGCTATCTTTCTATAAACTGTGACTTTTAAAAATTAAATCACAATTCTCATATTTAGATATATAATTTATTTTCATTACGTCAACACTTTATAGATATAATTAACATTAATATTTTGTTGATGAAGAACATGTGAAGTGAGTGATCCAACCCCAGTTCTAGTTGATTTAGGATCGCCATTATCAGCTCACTGAACTTCATCCTTTCTACTTCTTTCCTTTTACTTTCGTTGTAAACTTGGGAATTATATATATAGGCTCCAGCACTCAGTGGCTCAGGTAAACAGCTAGCCAATAATTGAATGGAAGCAATGGTCTCTTGACAGCGCAGCAAAAGTGTATTAAAAAACATATTATTAACATTATTATTTACAAAGAAGAAACGTTTTTTCCCCCTATTTGTTTTCAGAAAGGTCAAAAGCTCATCTTAGGGGCGACATGATAATAGGGAGGGCCAACCCAAGTAGCCTGTGGCAGCACAAAATTTCCACTAGTAATTGGGCAGGCTAGGCATGCAATGCCACATGTGACCAATATTTAGTTTGGGCCTATTCATTTCATTCAATGCCGCATGCCATCCGAAGCAGGAAGAAAATGTGGGGGAGATAAACTCTCATGGTGGTAGGTGGAGTCACTCCAATTTTGAAGTTTCAATAATGATACAAAGCAAAACCAGTAACCCATCACTGAAAGTTCAATCCTGAAAGAACCTAGTTCGCTATCAGTACGTCCAAGAAGAGAACGGATAAAGTTTAATTTGCTTACTCAGGGAAAGACCACAGTTTGAATGGTAGCTGGTTCTTAACCCACAAACTCAATGAAGTGAATGAACCATGGCATGATGGCGCCTTTCCTCTTGCAAGTTCCAAGTATTGCCCAATGGAGTTCTCTTTTCTACTGGCCACCATAATTTATAATTTAATAACCTTTACACATTAATACACATGCCTTAAGATTAATCTTGTTAGAATATATTTATAATATCTTTAAAAGATCTTTAGAATATATTATGGAAGTCAATTAGTCCTCTAATTGATGAAACAATTAAGGGGTTATATCCTAATTTTATTATGTTTCCTGATTTATTTTCTTATTTGATTAGGATTACTAGAATATAAATAGAAGTTAATACTTTGTCTTTTGTAATCACATCAAACACATCTATTACATGCTATTGTTTAATCTTCATTCTACTTTTTTCCTTGTCTTTACCTAAAATCCTATAATTTTAACATGATATCAGAGTGGTATCATCTGCCTTTAAGGTGTCCATGCTTTCAGCTGTGTCGAGTTTCTATAGAACTCCTTATGTAAAGTCTCCTTTATTGTTTTCTCAACCCATTCTCTTATCTATTTTCTCTATTTTTTTTACTATTTGACTCTTTTCCAATGCTAGCATAACATTGAGGGAGAGTGATAATGATAGTGGTGACTTTTCAATACTAGTGTTCGTGATGTTATCTTCCCACTGACGATCATTCCGATGATGATTTCTTTTCCACTGATGAATCATATCAGTGGTGACATCTCTTCAATGTTAATGTTTGTCATGTTATTCTCTTCCCATCGATGATCATTTCGATGGTGATTTTCTTTTTCACTGATGAGTCATATCAGTAGTGATTTTTCAATACTAGTGTTCGTGATGTTCTCTTCCTATCAATGATCATTTTGATAATGACTTCTTTCCCACTAATGAGTCATACCAATAGTGACATCTCTTTAATACTAATGTTTGTCATGTTATCCTCTTCTCATCTACGATTATTCTGATGGTGACTTCTTTCTCACTAATGAGTCATATCAGTGGTGACATCTCTTCAAAATACTTGTGTTTGTAATGTTATTCTCTTCCCATCGACGATCATTCCGATGGTGACTTCTTTCCTACTGATGAATCATATTAATGGTATTTCTACTCAAGTTATATAGATCTATCATCTGGTCAAGCAAATTCTTATAATCTCTCAAATCATTTGGGTCTGCTACTAGTCAAGCAGAACCCTAGAATCCTCAAATCTTTTGGGTCTGTTATCTGGTCAAGCAGAATTTTAGAATCATTTCTTCTCACGTAGGCTGATGATCATTCCTTACTGAGTTATCTTTTCAGTAATGTTCATCTTTTCGGCCCCCCAGCATCTTGAGTTGTGTTTCAGTCATGGAGTCCACTTTATATTTATATTATTTAATTAAAATATTTATTTGCAACAAGCTTAAAGCTTAGTAAATTTTAGCTTGAGGGAGAGTATTAGAATATATTTAGAATATCATTAGAAGATCTTTAGAATATATTGTAGAATCAATTAGTATTGTAATTGATAAAGTAATTAAGGATTCATATCATAATTTTATTATATTTCCTGATTTATTTCTTATTTGATTAGGGTTACTAAAATATAAATAGAGAATAATGCTTTGTCTTTTGTAATCATATCAAACACATCTATCACATTCTATTATTTAATTTTCATTCTACTTTCTTTTTTATCTCTATTTAAAATCATATAATTTCAACAAATCTCATAGTATATTGTAAATTTGTAGCACGTCAATAATTTTTTCTCACAATTTCCTACCAAAACCATTTTCATACCGTTTGTGGTAAGTAGTTTCTTTTTTTTTTCTTTTTTAAAAAGCTAATTCTTATAAAATTACTTTTAAAATGCATCACTCAAAGATAATATATTATTTCAGAATTAATTTTTTTTATAAGTAATTCTCTCTGAAATTACAAGAGTCTCTCGTTTGTGTTCCCAAAGATTATCACGTGGGTAACCTAGCTAATAAATCACAAGAGTAAAAAAAAATCCAAGTTACATTAAAGAGAACTTTTTTTCTGTTACTTATTTAAATATTCTCTAAGTTAGAATCTCCAGTATGTAGTTTACCAGTCTTTAACACTGGTCAATGGAATGAAATAAGCAGAAAGAAGATCAAGAAAAGGGGAGTTTGGAAAACCGGGGGTCCGGAGATCGTTAATTAACAGCTTCATTGGCATTCCTGGAATGAGCTTGGGGAAACAACTTCTTTTTGAAAGATTGTTAATTTGTTATATTATTATTCCTTTATGCTTAAATACATTGCATGGTCTGAAGATTTTAACTGTCTTAATTGGAAAAGTACTTTTGTAGGGTGTGCAAAGACTTGAGATTAAATCTTTATTTCACCTTCACCAAAAGGGGATTTTAGGATCAGGGAGACAGTTATCTCCACATTGATAGATCCAAAAAAGAATATATATATATATATATATATATATATATATATATATATATATATATATATATGAACAATCACTTATTAGGGGGTTGTTAGCAACAAAAAGGGCTCTTGAACTCCCATAGTATTTACTATTTCCTTTAGCACTTGAATGAGATTTACATTAGACACTAGACAGGACCCAATAGTTTTAAGAGTATATATATATATATATATGTAGGTACTATACAAAACCTTTTTCTTTGTTACTAGATGAGTGATCTCCAATAATCACATTTGTAAATAACTTTGTTAGATTTAAGATTTTGATGATGAGGATGTTAATATGTGCATATTTTGTATGATTGATTTAGAATAAATGAATGAATTATTTTTAGGCATATGTTTTTGAATTGAAAAAGATTAAAGTGTGATTATATTTGATTACTTGATTAATTGAATTTCCTAATCAAATGGGATTAATTTGAAATATTTGGAGATATAATTTTGAATTCAAATTGCACCAAATATTGTAATTGAAGATATTGATTATTATTATTATTAATTGAATGAATACATTTCCTTTATTGTGAGATTTGTTTTATTAAAGAAAGATTTCAAATTATTATATAATCAAATCTCCCGATTAGTTGATTTTGCTTATTTAGGGAAACAATATTCCCTACCTCATTATTATTTGATTACAATATTTATGTGGGAAAGATCAAGTTCTACATTCAAATTTATGATAGTCGGATGCCATATCAAAAATAAAGAAAACGAGTAACTACTTCAAACAACTATTGGACAAACGAGAAACTATTGAAAATGAAAAGAGGAACTACAAGATTTGTACGTGATTCTCATCTAATGACTTAAATACGTTGTTTATTGGCTGAAATCACTCCCAATGGCCAACAATATTAAGAGAAATATATTAGCAATAAAAGAACAACCTTTTGAAGAAATCATTAAAAGAGCCTAGGTGAAGAAAATTAAAGGAAGTACTTTACACCTACAGAACTATTTCTCCTCTATATTTAAGAGCTTCATATTTGCTTATCTTCTCTAGAAAAAGAGAGTTGTTTGATTTTCATTGTACCTCAATTATTAAAATAGTTGAAAAGAGAGTTGTGCTATTGTTTTAGCCAGATCAAAAAAAAGAGTGTGGATAGCATTCTAGGAGCTTTATTAAGGCTAGAATACTCTTCTTTGGGTTGAAGTTGAGGGAGGTTTGTTGTGATATCCTTTGTGTTAAAACATCACTGTTACTCTTCTTCGTGTTAAAGTTGAGGAATGTTCTTTATGATATCCTTGAAAGAAACAACATTATTGTCACTATGTTTTTGTGATAGAAGTAGATGAAGGTTCTTGTAAAATCCTTGTAAGCAAAAACGCTATAATAAAAAAAATCTTAAACAATTGTTTGGAGACTGTACGTAAATTATGCGTTATGGCTGAATCAGGATAAATTTGCTATGCATATTTTCTTATTCCTACACTCTTTTATTTTTAAATATTTATATTATTTGTGTTCCATTGACATAAATTTTTTAATTATTAAATTTTTCATTATTGAACCCAAAGAGACAATTCACCTCCTCTTAGTTCTTTCAAACTTGTTCAAGTTAAGAAAAGAAAATGTCCTGCCTCTATTTGATCTCACTTCTCAGCTTCTATCCTATTGTGCCTTCACCCTTGTATGAAACGCTGGATATGGTTCATATTAAAAAGATGATTGGAGGACCTGAAAAAGGCCAATAATAGTATTAAATCCACTGTGCATGGTTCAATTGTCAAAGAGACCAGTACGAATGATTCTGGCAAACAATTACCTCAAGAAACACACAGAAAGGAGCTACTAGAAAAGCTTGAAAAAGGTTGTCCAAGAGAGCTGGTGCACGTTTCTAACAGGGGGAAAAAAAGTGCTAACATAATTGAAACGCGAAAATCATGCATGCAGTACTAGCTCATACGGAACGCACAAGTTTGGAAGTGAGACATCATAGAGAACGGAAGAATGAGGTAAGTGTCGGCAAAACAAAGAGGGCCAGGGGTAACTGGTTGGGCAAAAAAGTGAGAAACCAAGGGTACGTGATGTCAACACATTCAAAGTTCAAACATACCTCAACTTTCAACAGATAAGGGTTAAAACAAATTGCCACAGATAACCAGCTTGTCTGATGCGAGAATAGGAAAAAAAATCTGCTCATTCATAGTTATCTCGTTCTAATTAGCCTCTCTCCAAAGAGTGCGTTTAACTCACTAAAACCTTGTACAAGGAAGATACCTGGCATAGATTCATCCAAGACTGGCATGGGCACAAATTTAGAATTGAAAAATTATCAACCCGTTGATGACGGTATCTCAGTGTGTATTTATTTGTGGCCAACAGTTTCATTTTTGGCAAAATTTCATAAAATGGCAAACGTTGGTTCACCCAGGTCTCGAACCAGCGACCTTCGCGTTATTAGCGCAATGTTCTAACCAACTGAGCAAAAAGGTCAGTTGAGAGAGTGGCTCAAACTATAGTTTAACTAAGTTTTTTATAGTAACTACCCAATCGCCGATGCAAATAGGCAGAGTGCTAGCTCTCAGTTGAAATTAAAAGGAAGGTTTACAAGAGTGGGGGGAAAGTTAAGGATTTCTACCCCTAAAAAAGATGAGTGTATATTCGAACATTGAACTTGTTATTTGGCTCAAGGTGATAACAATGTAGAGTTGACAGAAATTGAAGTGTTTATAAATGAGGATTCGAGGGAGGGGAATTTGATGAAGTATTTTGTAGAATTTCACCCTCGTGCAGTTTGTTACAAGTATATATGTAGTTGAAGGGCGTGGTTCTTAATTATGTTTGTAGCCTTATATATCTATTCTCTCCCACATATTTGTACCATTTAAAACCATGGCTGAAGGCTGAGGCTATATGATGTTCAAAGGTTTCGCCAACTTCAAATCACGTACATAATTCATAGCTCCTCTCTAAAACCAAGGAGATTTGAAGCGCACCCATCTTCAAGATTGGTAAAAGCCCTTTGCCGTCCATGTCCCCCATTTCATGTTAGGATTAAGATTCACATGCTAGTTTCGAGCGCTGAAAATGAGTCTGATGGCTGTTGAGTATATATAGCAAATTGAATTTGAAGGGCTGAGAGAATATATTAAAGAGAAATCAATTTGGCGTTTTCTTTTTCTTCTAATTATTCACCGTTTGGGGATGCTTATTTTTTGGTTCCATGAAGGTAAAGCAGTTCTCTTTCCATTGATGGTGTAAATGTTTATTGGACATTTCACTTCCATATATTTAAACTTTAAATAGTATTTTTTAGTATGATTTAGGACCCATATTACGACTCTGAAACATATAGGGGAGATGCATGGTACGGGGAATTGGATCTATGAGAAGGTAATCTTCTGGCGAATTATATTTTTATGTGCGTTAAAAATTAATTTCTTCTGCGTGTATATTATTTTTTTTGGTAATATTCTGTGTATATATTCTCTTTGCCCCATTATACTGGTCCCATATATAATCACGATTTCTCATCTCATGTTTGATGGATTCACATATTCTCATTAATAATAATATGTTCATCGTACGAAAATATACTCATTTGTGCGCATAAGTCTACCATAAAGGACTTGACGTTGCTGTCACAAGTTTTCTGTGAGAAGGAGATATAAAGCCGTTAGCTGTTCCAAAATGAAGATAATCTCCGGTATTCTTTTCATCTTTATAATGATTTATGTAAGAATAATAATTATAAAAAGTACCTCACAGATAATAATAATTATAAAAAATCAGTTCCCTATGATCTGGTTACTCTAAAATACACAGTATCTAATAAGCTATTAAAAAATAGACCAGCCACGACAAAGATTTTAGATAGTTTATAAGTTCAAATTTTTATACTGTTATTGTAGTTAAAAAAATACATAAGGCATTTAAAAAAATGTGAGCAGTAATGTTAATAAAATAAATTAACAAATTGAATTGTTTCTTAAGACATGTGAGACTTTTTCATTATTAATGATTATTCACTTTAAATTTTTAAAATAAAAAATGCATTCTTTTAATACTTAGCAGAGGTGATCATGGGTTAGATTCAGGTCTGGTTGAAGGATAAATTATATTCAAATTGATCATACAGGCTCATATTGGGTTAGGTCGATTTTGGTAAAAACTTCACTCAACTCGAACTAAACCAACACGATCAAATTTGACTTGGTTCGGTTTGAGTTATCGGATTACTTGTTTATTCCTTTTTCATTTGCGTATAAAAATTCAAAAAAATCTAACAACATAAAATAAAATTTATATACATCACAACAATAAAAAATTTAGCAACACAACAACACCTAACAAGTCTCAAAGTTATATAACTAACAAATAAGTAAATTGATCAAATTCATATAACTAACACTTAGTATTACAATTATATTTAAAAAAAAATAAGGATGGATAGTCAGGTTTGATTCTTCAAACTTGATACCTGAACCGACTATTATCAAATTCTTTAAAACTTACTTGAACTAACCACGATTACCTAATTTAGTCCAAATTTTTTTTATTAAATTAGATCAGGTTAATTGGATTTATATTGCTGAACATATCAAGTTTGCATGGACCACTCTTTGCTAGCTTATCAATTTTTTTTTTGTATTAGCTGAAGCTCTGCTTCCGCAATATATCCTGACTCATGAGTCCGCCCCACCTCAGGAATCCTATATAATAAGAATGAATGATTAAATATCTTATCCTATCCCATAGCAGAGCAGAGAATCTGGTAAAAGGATTGAACATACCATAAGTGAATTCACGCGGAGAAGTTCAAGACCTTCAAGCTCAGGTTCATTCTCTGACGCTCTTGCGTTACACAATTCAGGCCACTCTCCTTATAAAATATCTAGGACTTGTGCACCAAAAAAAAGAGATTAAAAACAGAAAGAAATCCATGATATTGCTCCTTTGCTGCCAAAGTATATTTATAGTGAAATTTCTGACATTAAAGATAATATTCTCTCGAAATCACAATTCATTTTTATTACAATTAATCACTTTTGAATTACTATCTTCATAAAAAAATTTTTTGATAATCTTTGTAATATTTGATAAGGTAAGTATTAAATGAAGTAGTAAAGCATTTAATATCTTGAAAACATAAAAAAACATTCAATATTTGCATCATTTTATAATTAAAAAGATTATAAGGAAAATGAATAAAAAGAATATAAAATTATTTTATATAATATGGGCAATGTGTACTCTGCATTGCGTTTGTTGGAAGTACCTGCAGTTTTTGTTATGTAATGGCAGCCATATTTCCATTCATAATTCAGTGTGACATACTTGTTCGTTTTGCTAACTGGCTAACTGCTAAGGTGTTAGTGCCAAAATAATTATTCCTATATTATATATGTAATTTCCTTTTTTTTATCAATGTATCTTTGGTTGACAAAGAAAAATGCTTATGTGCTATATAGAAATGAAAAAACTTCAACTTAAATTTTTTATGAAATTATTTAAACATACAAACAATTAAAATAAAATTAAACCTTTTCTTTCGTGTTGAACAAAATAAAATAGCACCTATTATACAATTGAATTTTAATATTCTGTCTTTTTCTTTTGTTTCGTTTGTTATATGGAAAGTTAAACTAAATAGCCCTTGCATTTATCATAAAAAAAAATAGCCCTTGGATTTAAATTTTTACCATCGTGCCTCCCCAAAAGTGAAGACCAACTTCCCCATATAGAATTTGCAAAAGGATACTTAATTGAAGGACCCGCAAATTAATTATGAATGAGTTAGTGATTATCTTGCTTTATATTTATTTTGACATAGGTACGGTTATGATTTTATTTTATTCAATACTCAATCTATGTAAAAAAATTTAGAGCAGTACAAAATGAGGGGAAATTCCATTTTATTCTTGAGATAACCATATGTGACAATTAATTTGGTAACAACTCTCTCATTTTAATATTCTTCGTCAAAATTTATTTTATGTATAAGACGTGTTCTCTAATCTTATTTACTTGATTATCATTAGTTGTGGGAAAATACAGCATTCCATAGAGAATAAGGTGCTTTTTGTATAATTGGTTATGGAAAGACACCACCACATTCATGCAAGACTAGTTATCGACGACAAAAAAAAAATCAAAGATTAGTTATTTATTTTTAATTTGATAAAATGATAACCCTTTAGATATATAATTAAAAAAATATTTTCTTAAAAATATTTGATTCTTCATCATACTTATATTTTAAAAGTAATATCATTATTTAAAAATTAATCTAGTGAGAAATCGAAAATCCTAAGTTGAAGATGGAAGGGGCCAACAGAGTTTGCTGTGCGGTTTATTTCTTGTTTGTTTCAGATACCATTCAACGCAAACGGGACTTTCACATTTTTCAATAAACTTTCGTTGAAAGCAAATTTTTTCTACTTACACATGTCCGTTTGCAGCAAAGGTGGATCTTAAACGATTGTTCTCAAAATCAAGTAGGACTAGTTTGACTATAAATTAAATATTTAATTAATTATAATTTAATTTTATAATTAAATTTATATTTATATTAATATGAATTAATTAAAATCAAATAAATTAGTTAAAATTATTTAAATTAATTAATTAAATTAGTTGGTTACTATTTTTTTATTTTTAAAAAAATTTAATTTTTTTTATATTTTATGATATTTTTATAAATTTTATATTATTTTATATAAATTATTTTTATAAAATTATATAATTTAATAAGATAATTTAAATAATTAAATTAATTAAATTTAAATAAAAAATCTCGCCAATTTAATACTTAATATGATTTTAATAACATTGTGGCAAAAAAACAAGGACATTTCACGAGACAAGATACCAGTTGATCTTCAGATATAGACATGTGCCAACTCAGCCCAAGCCAACAAACTTTATTATCACATAACAACCCTTGTAAGAGACTCAAACATGGGGGCAACTCAACAGCTACTGTGTAGCCACTGCTTAAATTTCGGTGTTAAGTATTAGAATTGGATTCTTTAGGATAGTGTGAAATTCAAAAAGTAAAGTAAGAGTGTATAATTGTTTATGAGAAATTCACGAAAAAAAATTTCAATAAATTTATGTATTTATATTTTATCAATTTTTAAATCTTTATTACTACATTTTAATCTATAAAATCCGCCTTGCACTTTAGAATCCTAAGTATATTAAATACAAAAGATATCATTCAACCAAAATAAAATACAAAAGATATCGTGGATGTGGATAATGTTTTTTTTTTCATTTATTTTTTTTCTGTTTATAAGAAAATGGATATGGATAAAGTTAAATCCAAGTTGGAAGGGACCCCACCAGCCGCATTTCCCCTTCTCCGCCGGAGTTTGGATGCCACCGTCTCTCTGTCTCTCTCTCTCATCAAGCCCTTCATAAAGAACACATTATGTTTGCTCAACCGTCTTGCACTTTTCATTCGTTGTCTCGTTGAATAGTGGATAGGGATTTTGTTGGTTTTCTGTTTCAGAAGCCCTTAAATTTTCTTGGCATTTTACGAAGCTGAAAAATAAAAAGCTGAGATTTTGTTCCAAGAGGCTGAAACGAGTATTATTGCATATAGCCATTCCATCTCATGATCTGAGCTCTGATTTTCACTAATCATGGCTTCTTCATTGAAAAGTGTTTTCTGTGTTCCTGGATTGAATGAGAGAATGCTTATCTCTAAACCCAAAGGGGTTTCAAGGTTTTGTCCCTCTGTTAAGTTCTCAAGGCCTGGAGAAGCAACATCTAGGGCCTGCTCTGTCTCTATTCATGTACATGAATCTTTGCTTTCTAGGCTTTAGCATTTCGCTTCCAAACTAGTTCCTTTGTTCTTAGCACCGAGTCTTTTGTTTCAGGCACAGGCAACAAATTGCGTTAGCCATGCTCTCAGGTGGTGGGAGAAGACCCTGAAGCCTAATATGATTGAGATCCATTCAGCTCAAGAACTGGTCCATTCTTTGCTGAACGCTGGCGATGCATTGGTTGTGGTGGAATTTTATTCACCTGGTTGTGGAGGCTGCAAAGCCCTCCATCCCAAGGTATCCTTTTGTTGTTTGGCAAGAGAAAAGCTTTACCGATTCAATTTTGTTTTGGGGCAGATAAGGAAATCCTGCTACTATCTAATTGAATTGAACTAATCTTCTATCTGCAGATTTTTTTTTTTTTGGCATTAATTTTTAACCAACTTTCCTGTGATCAGATCTGCCAAATCGCGGAATTGTACCCAAATGCGATCTTTCTTCAAGTGAATTTTTCGGAGCTGAAGACCATGTGTCACAGTCTGCACATTCATGTGCTACCATTCTTCAGATTCTACAGAGGATCAGAAGGCCATGTTTGTAGCTTCAGCTGTACCAATGCTACTGTAAGAATCTGGTTGATACAATCTCAATCCTTAGAATCTCAGCTTAGGGGGTTATGTCTTTCTTAAATCCTTATTTGACATGGATATGTATGTTACGCTACAGATCAAGAAATTTAAGGATGCGTTAGCAAAGCATGGGAATGACCGTTGTAGCTTAGGACCAGCAAAAGGTTTGGATGAATCCGAGTTGAAAACTTTGGCGTCAGCTGGTGAATTATCAGTTAATTCTCCGTTACTACACCCCAAATTAGAGAAAATGGAGGATTTGGCTCTAAAAAGCCATGATTGTTCTGGTACTTGGAGCAATTCAAGTAATATCATGGACATATGCAGGAGGTTATATGCTGATCTTTTAAACTTTATACTTCAAAGTTGGGCACTCTTACCAGAGATTGAAGATTATAACGGAGTAAGACAGCTTCATTCCATTTTTTTGTTTGGATTTTTTCTATGATGTCTTCTGGGTTTTTGTTGTAAATTCTATATTTTTTGTAAATTATATATTTTCTCCCCTCATATCAGCATCTATACGTTCAACTAATTAACTGAAATTCTCTTTTATAATTTCAAGTCCAAGATTTGAATCCCCTCTTTCCGATTGAGTAATATATCATCACTGACTCAAACACAAGTTACACAATTATATAACTTTTTTTTGATACAATTATGGTTAGAGCAACATTTTAAATTGCAGTTGCGGTTGTATTACGATTAAGGTCACGTTACAGCCGTTGCAAGCTAATGCGGACTGATGCGAAACGCAATCACAGTGTGTCGCGATCTAAGCAACCACCATGACCGAAATGTTACAATCGCATTAAGTAATACGGTCCGTAATTTAAATCATTAGTTAGGAGGTTTGAACCTATTTGTTTCAAATTATTCAAATCTCCAGTGACTAGCCAATTCTAAGTGGCTTCACAACAACAAAACTCTTTGTACTGCATGTGTTGGGATATGTTTTTGTGACCAAATTGAATGTGTGAATGAACTAACTCCCATAATTTTATAGTTGTTGTTAGGCAAAGATTCTACGATCATTACTTTTCAAAGCGAAAAAGAAGATTAATTCAATTCATTGTATGGGAAATCAGGACCATCATTAGGCAGGCTACCTCTTTGATTCTATGAAAGGGAAGGTAAAATTGATGTTCAATAACTACATAACTTACATAAATATTGAAAACGAAGTATAGGTTTGACGTTGGATAAGAATTTTAAAGTCCATGATTTTTATTTAGAAATTTATTAAGGTTTTGTCTTTTATTATGTGAAACATATAATAATCTAATAGTTATTATTGTAGTATATAATTATGTAACCCTTTGAGAGTTTTATATACAGTTTGCATCCATAAAATTTTAGTTAAATTTGTTGTTATTGTTTATAATTAAAATTTTATTGATAAAGATTGTATGTAAAATTCCCAATGGTTGCATATTTATTTAAGTTTTTAATCATTAAATTAATACACTTTTTCTCATGAATTCTATTTTTTTTCTCCCAATTATAAAATTAGGAAAATGATTTTTCAGATTTTGAATTCGGAAATAACCATAATTCAAAGTTGCTTCCTCAATTAT
Organism: Castanospermum australe; assembly: GCA_019955255.1. Classification (NCBI taxonomy): domain Eukaryota; kingdom Viridiplantae; phylum Streptophyta; class Magnoliopsida; order Fabales; family Fabaceae; genus Castanospermum; species Castanospermum australe. The sequence goes on along the minus strand of NSJW01000125.1, from coordinate 62,803 downwards.
AAGATCCATATGTATATGTGAATTTGGCATTAGCTAGTTGGTGTGCTCAAGACTTAATAGTTCAAAACCACAACTAAATACTATAAAATAAAAATGTTTATAAAAATCAGAATAAAATATTATATAGCCTCAGCTGAGTATTTTTTTAATAAAAAATATATAAAAGCTAGTCTCTAAAAAAAGTCACTGCAAAGGGCGATACAGAAAGATAGAGTCACCATCTTGGATAGCGCTTATTGGTGAAAAATAAATAAATAAATAAATAAAAGTTAAATTGAATTTTTCGAATTGGTTTTATTTGACACAAATTTTTTTTTTGGCAATCATTTCAATCAATTCGATTAATTATGAATCATATGATCGAACCATTCAAATAAAAAAAATTCAAACAAAAAATTCAGTAAAAAATATAAATAAAATATTAGACATAAAATTAATGATATTTTATATATTTTTATTATTTATTATAAAAATTAATAGTTAAATGATAACTTATAAATGATAGAATACTTTAAAAGAAAATAAAATTATCATAATTAACGTCTTGATATGTATTGTCATATTTTTTAATTAATATTTTTTTAATTTTTGCAAATGAAGAGAACTTCCTCTATTCAAAAAAATTATAAGTATAAAATATAATTATTAAAATAAATGTTTATATTTATAATTTTATGTCTTTTTATTTTTATTTAATTAAGTATTAATTATTTTTAAAAAAAAATTAAAACTTAAAGAGCAGAAAGAAAATTTTTTTATAATAATATACATAACTCCTTGATCTTTTTGGAGAATAATGAGCCAACATTTGAAGTCACCGGCAGACACACAGGCAAGGCGAAGCAACTATATTAGTAATTTTAAAATTAAAAAGCGATCCAAGTTGGTCCAAATTAACACGTGGGTGCCACTTGAACCTGGGTAACAGCTTTCACCCGTGGCATTGACGCAGAGCAATGAAGAATCCTACTCACCATGGGTCCCACTAAAAACAATGTCAATATAACAATAATTTAATAGATGACCTACGTAATTACGCATAGATATTTTTTTTTGTTTTTTGTGCAAGGGGAATGAATTAACCACGGAGAAAAGAAAAGGGGTAAGCAATGCATCCCCAAGGACATGCATAACTTTTTTTGGACAGTGATCTAAAATACAAAAATCCATGTCACAACTTGAATCCATTTTTGCCCCAAAAACAAAAACAAAAAAAAAATTGTCCATATATAACCTTAACTGTAGGATCTCTTGCCATTCTCTTCTGAGCAAAATGTTAATATCCTCTATGATGTTTCTATAAGAGTGAGTTGTGAAAGAGGCTTTCATAATTTGGTGAATGAGTTGGATTCAACAATCAGCTTGCGATATATATCCCCTTTCCCAGGCTATTTTGAGGCCAAATCTCATGGCATAAGTGCAAAGAACTAAAATGCGGCTAATCGCAAAATTAATTCTCTATTTTGCATCATTTGGATAAATAATGACAATGTTATGGTGAGTTTATATAATTTCAAGATAAATATAATAATAGATTTAAAAAAGTTATTATGTGTTGTAGATGTAACATTACTCTCCTTAATATTCATTTATTTATCTTATCACTAATTACCTTTAAGTACTTTTTTGGTATAAAAAATTGACAAAAAAATAAAATTTAAAAATTTTTATATTTTAATTTTAAAAATTTTATATATTTTATTCTATTCTATTTATTTTCTTTTTATTATAGGCTGTCAATGCCTGCGCAGGGCATGTCATGAGGCAAGTTGGTCAACATGCACGTTCAAAGCCTGCCAAAGGTTGCTTTCCTCGTTTCTGAGATCAGATGATACTCGCCAACCCCACACGGTTTCTAGTAGCCGCAATTATTTTGGTATTTTATATTTTTTAATATTAATATCTTAATAAATTAATATTAAATATTTATTATAAAAATCAATAATCAATAAATATTTAATATTTTAATCAATATATCAGAAAAAAACGTAACAATTCTCAGCAACGCAATCGGATAGGCAATCGAAACTCACCTCTCCTAGAATACTCGATTTGTTGTGAACTCTTGCAATTTGATTTTTCTTTTATGTACTATAATATTGAGACCATGATGAAAATAGAGGTTTTAAGACATCCAATCCTTAAGATTAAGGGAAATCTCTCACAACATAAAGAGTAGTTTCAACTTCTCTATTGCATATATGGCAGTTGGGGCTAGCCTAAAACCACTTAAACCTATATATAGTTAGTGAGCAGCCTGTCATGAGTAACTAACCACAGAAAAGTTCTAAGTCTTTCTTTCAGTCTCTTTAATCTTCCAAGTAGTGTATGTGTCAAGGAGTTTATAGGCACCTTTGATAGAGAACTAGCCACTTCTTTCAGCAAGACAAGTAATTCTGTCAGAGCCAAATTCCTGGTTAGGAGGGGAAACTGATATGAACTTCTGAACAATACAGTCTTGAAAAGATTATGAAGCAAAATCCAATTCCAGTTTCCATTATTATCTAGTAAATCTGCAACACACCAATCCCAAAAATTGAAAGAAAAAAAAAAAGAATTTTGGCAAAATCAGTCGAATAGCTATTGGTGCAAAGCCATTCATTTATCAGCCGATACATTTGTCCTCACTCCATCTCCAATCTCCCAATATTCAAATTATCTAATTTTTCTCATTGCTTAATTGATATCTTTCCAGATTTTGGAATCCCTATTTTTTGCAGTGGCTGTGGTCACAAGATCTAGACCTCTGCCATATTTCCTCGTTAGCACAACAATCCAAAGGCTGTCTTTTTTGCTTTTGAGCTGCCTGGCCAACTTCATAACGTAGGCTTCATTCATGATTTCTAATTAATTTTCTGAAACCTAGGCCTCCCTTCTCTGTAGGACTGCAAACAATTTACCAACTTATAAGATGGCATTTTCTGGAATTAGTGACATGACCCGAAATGAAATTCCTTTGGAGTTTCTCAAATTCCATGAGCAAACCAATAGGCAAAGATAAAGTCATCATGGAGTATAAAGGTATGAAGCTTATCACAGACTTGGCCAATGTTATCTTGCCAGCAAGAGAAAGTTGTGAGGCTTTCTAACCTGCTAACTTATTTCTCACCTTATCAAGAACAAAAGAGTAAGTTTCCTTACTTGGGGGGCCATGCATGATTGGAACTCCTAAGGTACTTACCAAGATTCTTAGTTTCAAAAAACCTAGAGTAATTGATAATGTCATGTCTGATTTGAAAAATGACATTCCGAGAAAAGAAAATGCAAGACTTACGGACATTGACTTTCTGACCAGACATATGGCAAAATTGATTAAGGCAGTCCATGGTACAGATGATTGATCCATAGAAGCTTTCCCAAACAACAAAATATCATCAGCAAACATGAGAAAGAGACAGTAGTAATGCACTGCATAAGATGCTTCTGTCCAGGTGCACTTCATTTAAGCCTCTCATATGCTTTCTCAAGAACTATCTTTATAGCACATAAGCCATTTCTTCATTTCATTTTCTTCACGGCATGAATCAATTCTTAAGCAATAATGATATTATCATGAATGCTCCTACCAGGAACAAAATTAGCCTGATATGGAGATATTACTTTAGGAAGCATAGACTTAAGCCTATTAACAAAAACCTTTGTAACAATTTTGTAGATCACATTACATAAAGAAATGGACCTAAATTGGTTTATTAACTCAAACCTTGATACCTTTGGAATCAAGGAGATAAAAGTCTGATTTACCTATCTGATATTGGTTTCATGTTACAGAATCTGATTAACAAAATCAAAGACACTCTTGCCAACAATATCCCAAAGACTTTTGATAGAATGTAACTGGAAAGCCATCAGGACCAAGGGACTTTAAGTGCTCTATCAAGGTCATACTTCTATTATCTACATCTTCCATTTTAGGAAAGCTAGGTATATTACTTGATCGTCATCAATAACAAAGTATTTCTACAACTCCAAAGATTGCAAAACTCCAAAGCAATAGATAGAACAGTTTTAGGGCCCTCCTCCCACTAACCCCTAGTTTTTCTGAGCATTAGAACCTTATTCTTTCTTCCTCTATAAATGATCTTTATGTGATAGCATTTGGTATTCTTATCACCAATCAGCCACCCACTTTGCTCCAAACTTTTGAAGCCAAAGCTATTCTTCCTGAGCCAAAATAACATTCATCTCTTCTTAGAGTTTCTTTTCCAAATCTTCAAGAAAAAGATTTGGCCTTCTCAAGCAAGACATTTTTTGAATCCCATCCAGTCTAGTAAGAATACAATAATATTAGGATTGTAGGGGTTGAAGTATTGCTTACAAAAACAAAATAAAGAATCACTGCTAACACTGCGCCAATTCAGAAAGAAAAATGCAGTTTTTGTGCCTATCCATTGATAACCATTTTTGAACTTGTCCACCTCAGACAATTTCGCCGAAGCCTCCACGTAGGGAGCTCTCCCATCTTCTTCCAATTGTAAGTCCACAAGAACATTTTCTTCAGGTAGCTTCGATGGGTATGGTCCTACCCCTAAGCTTTTATCTGGCCCAATAAAAATGACCTCGGTCGTTTCGTCCACTAGTTGGGCAGGAGTAACAGAAACAGGCCCACTGGGATTCAATCTACTGAGATTAAAGTTTTGGGTTGTGTTATCATGCTAGACTGGTTCTGCACCAATAAGCAGCTTCTCCTTTTAAAATTGAGAAAGGTGGAGATCATTTTCCCTTTCGTGAATGAAAGACTTGCATCAACAGTGGCCGTCTTGGTTTGGGAAATAACCACAAAATTACTTCGGTTGTTCAGTTTGATATTCCGAAATCTTTGGATGGTTTCTCAGGGCAACTTCCCGCAGTGACACATGTTTTACCACTCGAGTCATTTGTGTTATGTTTGCCATATTAGAAGGGTATATAAGTAAACCATCTCACCTGTACAGGGCTCATACTCACCATTTTCCTAATAGGGAATGATCGGAATAAAGGTAAAGTGGCATAAAAAACATTATTTTGATAATCACAAACGCGAAAAAACAAAAATTGAAGTGAAATCTAGTCCAGCAAATATATTTTTGCATGTTTCATTTTGTTGTCCCCCAAGATATTAGATTCTGTATATTGAGATCAATTACTGAGTAATACGGGATAGTACAGACGAAAAAAAATGATTCCATAAATTAACTCACGCAATGCCACTTCAAATATCTATAAACATAATTTCGCAGTACATAAATAAGATTCCATTAGCTTTTTTCTTTTTTTCGCTGTCAGATTCCAGTAGCTTTATAATCTACACTATGAAGCAATTTCGGCCGGTTGTGACACAGAATCAACAAGCCTTCATTATACCAATATAGAACGATTTATTACATAAGATGCTTTTGGAGCCACGAAGTTGATCAGGCTTCAACAAAAGCAACTTTCAAATCTCCGTTCTTAGCGACAATCATCAGGCTTGTATCATTCCTACATCTCTTTTAGCACCAGAAGCTGCGATTTTTTTCAAGTGCTACTCAAAAAGAACAAGGGAGCAGTAAACACTACGGTGTCAAGCCCAAAAGACTGGAACTGCCATTCATTTACATGCAATGATGATGCAAGAAACATGAGCCTCGCATTTATGTTCCTTTTCAAGGCTGCAGCTCATAGTATATATTTAGGGCCATCAAACGCACTTCATCATGTACAAACTCAGAAGTTGTTCTTGAACTGAATCAGAGTTACCTAAAGCTAGTTCATAACTTTATAAGGCTTAGTTCAAATTTATACCTCTTATATGATAGCAAAAAGAAACTAAATTAACATTATTAACAACTGGGAAAATTAATGATAAATAAATTGATTTAGCATGCCGGAATAGACAAATAAAAGGCAATCCCAGCAAATTTATCTCCCAAGAAAAAATGACAGAATATGAATTCCCCATCAAGCCCATCATACAGAGAAAAATTAGGGATATAAAAGCATGACTAATGCATGTCTTCTAACAGAAAAGGGTAAACCAGTGGTGATAGGCGCAGAAATAACAAGACATGCAGATCAAATATCCAAACAGACAAGATATTCACAATAAGATATGGCCTCAGAGGTAGTGACAATTAAGATATCATCACGAAGACATCTGATAATACGTGTAATTGAGCACATCATCGGCCAAAACATAACTAAAGTATCTTACTAAATCATCTCCACGGGTAAAGTACTATTTGGAAAGTTGCTTTTTAACATTCTGTTCTTTAAGAGAAACAAGGGAAAGGCAACAAAAATCAAGATATCAGAAGAATTCGAGATCATTAGACCATTGTGGTTTCAGAATACTTCCAAACCATCAAAGACAGATCATCAAGTATCTATCCCATAGATCCATGGTATTTGCACATTATTTTTTCAGACTAATAAATTGTGGCCCGCATCTGCAATTGCGGCCTCAATATTACTATTACATGAGTTTCCACAACAAAATTTTGCCACTAGAATAACCATATCTTTCCACAATTGTCCATAATTTTTACAATGGCAAACTCTATACACCATAGAGGCTACTGGCTAGTAACAATTATAAATGTCACGCTGACTAGTAAGCAAGGCCACGTTACCATGTTGGTAACTTTACAATGCCACCATCGTAGTTTAAAAGTTTTCGAAGTTTAAACCAAGCAGCAAGTTTAGAGAGGCATGACAAAAGAAGTGCGCAAGTAGCATTGCACTATCAAATAAGTTACCCAGTGACAGTTTTAATCACCGAACAAAATGTGAAATATTATAAAACAGGGCTTTCTACAAGTACAGTTGAGTCATTGATGGATTGACAGGCGAAGAAAATGAAGCACGTCGGTATGACCGTTCCATAAAAGAATGTAGTGTTATTATGTAAACTAATTGAATTTGTATGAAAACGCATCAGAGAGATTCCCATTAGACAAAGTCGTCAATCTCCATAGGAGTGCTGATGTCCCTGTCTATGTTGTCATCATTTGCGTACAAGAAGTTCTATTGCAAGATAGAAGCATGTATTTCGCAGTAGAACACAGATAAGGGCAAAGCATAAGTTACACATGGGATTGCACTAAATTAGAACCCAGAGATTACAAACGAAAGAAACCATTGACAACTAAAGCAAGAAAATAAAGGAAAATCCATAATAATCAAAATAACAATGGGAAAAGAATCGCTTGAGCCCCACATATAGCATATGAAAAATTCCAAACATTCTTCGTCAGATGATATGCATCAATAATTGAAAACTGGTAGCAGCTCAATCTAAGGGGTTCTATTCAAGAACAAGCAAACCCTTTCGGCATTTTCCCTTTTGAAAAAGAAAGGTGGAGATAAAGTCGGTGCCTCAGATCAAAATCACTATCACAGAAACAACTATCAGAGTATATTTAAAACCATCATAGGCACAGGCAAAGGGAATGATAAATGTGTTAAAAAAAACAAACCTTGCGACCTATATCTTCATTCTTCAGTAACGAAAACTGTAAAAAAAGAGGAATTTAGAGAGAAAGAGGGAGGGTTAAAAAAAAGAGACGAATCGCAAGCGAAACTCTTAGAAAGAAGAGAAAGCCTCGACGGCTTTCGACTCAGTTGTGGAAATTAGGGTTTTAGATTATCGACGTTTATATAGAGAGGGAGAGAGGACGAGAGACATTAGGGCATAGAACAGAAAGCGGTTTGTTTTCATAAAGAGACCCATGAAATCGTGACCGTGGATCTGTACGGTACTTTTTGGGCTCGTAGCCCATGGTGTAGTCTAATAGACCCACACGAACGGTTTGGTGAAAGGACGTTTTGGTGTAGTCTCATAGAGCCAATTGGGCTTTGTGATTATTTTATGTTGCGCCGTACGTTCTGCTGGCCTCCGGGCCATGTTTTTTCTTTCTTCGGAACCGAATACTAAAAAAAAAAAAGAGGAAAAGACAAAAAAAAAAGAATTATTTTATTTTTTTATTTTAATACTTTTTATATACGTACAACGTCCTGTATTTTCATATTTTTTCTCACAATTAATGATAATTAAGAGATCAAATAGCTCGATAGAATAAGCAAGTTATCATTTTAACTACATTTTAGATTTAATTTAGATTCATTATAAGTTTAAAATTTTTTATATTATCATTTAATCACATATTAAAATGAGTTGAGTATGATGGGCCAATTCAAATAGTTTAATAAATGAATTAAGTTTAGCTGATAAAATGTGTATTTTACTCGATCTAATTTTTAATGGCTCAAAGCGGGTTGGTCCGATGACCTAAAAATAAATTTTTTATTTTTATTATTGTCATTAAAGTAATTTTTTTAAAGTGTTAATTATATTATAATTTAATAATTTTAATGATAATATAACTAATTATATATGAATATATGATAATTACTTTATGATGTTATAAATTACTAATTATTACATTATGATTTTAAATTAATCACTGATTATAACATGTACGTTATATAATAATAAAAATGGATACCTTCTAAAAAAATATAATTGGTTTAAGAATACATAAAAAAAATTAATAGATATGATTTTAATAACTTTTTTAAATATTATTAAAAATAAAAATAAATTTTTAAAAAAATTTAATTGAACCAATGAATTAACCTGATTGGCTCATGGCCCATATTGAGTTGGGCTGGGTCAACAAGATACTAGCTCACAAATTTTTTTGACCGCCCCAGCATAGCACGAAAAATTAGCTTAAATTTACAATTCTAATCATATATTATCATATATTTAATTTTTTATATAATTTTTATTTTTGTAAAAAAAATTTAATAATTTAACAATATATTATTAAATAAAAATATAAAAATTTATATATTAATAATAGGTCAAAATTAAACTCAAATTTTTATTAAATTCAAAAGGTTAACATTGTGATTTAAAAAGTGCTCTTACGTTAATAATTCAAATTCAAATATTTATTGGAAGAATTATAGATATTTGTCCTGGTAGATGAAAATTCTACTTTACAACCCAAACTTTTTGTTTAAAAAAAATTCATGTTTGGATAAAGGTTTAGCCCAAACGGGGGTAGAAATTGGGTCCTTATATGAATGAAATTGGTCTGCTTGTGGATATACCACTCAATGGATCATGTCCACGAGTAAGCATATACTCGTCGTAATTCGTAAAGCAAGCCCATATGCGAATTTAACCAACTGCGCCCCTCTCTTTTACATTAAAACAAAAGTGACATCATATCATAATCATATATCAAAACAATAATGACACTTCCAAAGAAAAGAAAAAAGAAGATTGAATATCAAATCAATCACCTATATGTTGCACCCAAAAAAAAAAATCACCTGTAAATGTGATGTAAAGATGATGTATACGTTGCCCAGTCCAACTACGTTCTACCAAAATAAAAACACAAATCCAAAGGATTATTGTTTTTTATACATTTTTTTAAAAAATTTTCTAGTGGAAGTAGGAAGTATTAACAAATATTATAAGAGCAGCTAATTTTTTTTTCTTTGAATAGTTAACATTTGCTAATTGGGAGAGAAAGAATTTAAACTTAATCTTCCACCTTTGATAAAAAGTCAAATTATCACCTAAATTATTGCTCTAAATATATAATAATGAATATTTCATCCAGAGATATATTTGTTCAAATTATATTAAAAAAATCTGTGTCTTTCATATAAATTAGTTTGGCGCTCCTCAGTAATAAGCTAAGTGTAAATTTTGGAAAAGGTTGGTTCTTTTTTAGTAATAAAAAACTTTATAGTCAAGGAAATATATAATAAAAAATAAGTATTAGTGATGAGAATTTTAAATAATTTGTGAATAATTTGAGTTCAAATTTATATGTTATTGCTATACATTAAAATAAAGTAATTTGATGAAATTCTAATTAATTAATTTTACATATATATTATCATCAAAAATTTCAATTCAACAATTAAATTAATTAATTTTAACCCATTGTAGTAATTACCAAATAATAGGGAAAATCATATGGAGAGCCGTATAATCATTTTACAGTTGAGATGAACCGTATATAAAATAGAATTGGTTTATTTATTAGATGAAAAATATATAGGCTGAAATAAAATAACGACAGAAACATTACAAAAAATAATGGATTTATGAATAATGCATACAGTTGCTTATTTTGTTTTCAAAAATTGAGAAAATTAATAATACTAACGTATCACCAAATGGTAATGCATATGAATAGGATAAACTATTGTGCATGCATGTAAAACTTACATTCGTGATGAATTAATGGAGAAATGTAATGCCAAACTTTTTGTTTCCATTTAACATAAAATCAAATAAGTCTTACATGTTCAATTTACGTTCAATTTGTTATATATAATTCGTAGATAGATAACTGAAGATCAAAAATTGATAAGAAGATTCCTAATAATGCATCACAATATATACAAGTGTCCCGTTATTAATATGTCCGTGGTAAGGAACTGAAAAAAAATATGTTTAGGTAGGTACATTTTGATAACGATGATGACTCGCAAAACGTTACTTTTCACTCGCTATGGAGGAGCCACTGTTTGTGACGTTCATGGACAAGAAGCTGAGCAAAAATATAATAGTCGTTCGTACGCATATCTTATATGTTGCCATTTTGCTATCAACAAGCACACTAGTGTCAATTAGTTTGCCAAATGTTTTCTCATTGTTCATAAAGGGGACAAAAGTAGCTTTCAGAGTTTGGTTCTGCCAATTTTTGTTGATAATCACGTTGAAGGTGAGCAATCATGGCAAGGCACTGGCACTACTCCAAGCACGTATTAATTGGGGATTCTGGAAAAGTGATAGTCAATAATTAGAAGACAAAAACAATAATGTAGCGATCAATCTGCATATATATTAGTCTATTTTGTTGATGGCAGATAGATTCAGATCGACGATGCCTTTTTGATACGTGGGTTTCAGTAACTATCACAGTCTAACATCTATGTTCGAAGATCCTTATTTAATATGGGTTTAGATTGATTTATTTTGTATTTAAAATAATTTATAATTAAAATTTTATTAAAAAATATAAAATAATTTTTTTTTACTTAAAAATTAATCGGAACAAAACATGCATTTATACTGATGTGGGAGAAATTTTAATCTGTATAAACTACTAATTATGATTAGCTTTTTTTTTGGGTTTTTTTTTTGGGGGGGGGGGGGGTTATGGTTAAGTTGGGCCTGAGTATATTACAGTATGTATGATGAAGACAGTGTTGTTCACCAAAAAAAAAAAAGACAGTGTTTGTCTGTATTTGATTAAAATAAAACAAAGAGCACCACTAGGTCTAGCTTGAAGTTGTGGCTATAGCTTTACTAAAAGATGTGGTCATGTACGTATATTATGGTTCTTTTCTTCTATCCAAAGTAAAGAGAAAGACAAAAGATGTATGTACGTAGTGTGTTTCTGAGAGATGCTTTTCCAAAGTAAAATAAGGAGGTGCATGAACAACAAAAGTGACGGTGGAGATCTACTCACTCATTAGATATACATGCGTGGCCAATGTTGATTCTTGATAAGTTCAAATCCAAGTGATTCCACACTTTGTTTAGAATGGATTTGTGTTGTCGATAGTCCTTGAAAATGTAAAAGGGGTTGTCTCTTTTTCCATCTATATATATTTGTATCACATGCACATGTTGATGTAGCTTGCTAGACAGGACTTCTTTCTTTGCTCATCTGCTCTCATCTTTTAAATGCTACCTTGCGTCTAAATTGCCATGTGTAAGATCGATATCTTGGAAAAAAAATTTGGTACAATAATGTTGATGGCAGAGTCGGGAGTCTAAGGTCATTGGTGTACTTTTGTAAAATTAAATTTAATTCAAATCTCATTAATTAGCTAGTATTTTGTACACTAATTTTTTTCAGATAATAAATTAAACATCATAAAACATGATAACATCAACCTATTAATTAATAAAAAATGTAGATATGTTGAAAATTTAACATAAAATTACACCATGTTAATCTATTAATGATATTTTAACAGATAGAAGAAAAAATATTTTAAAATATTCATTGTGAATAAAAAAACTTACATTTTATACTTGACCAGAAAAAGAATATATCTGTTAGAAGACATATTTAGTTTAGATCAATTTCATTTTATGTTGAAGATTTTTGCACATCATCATAAAAATTACTTTTCATAATAGAATATTGACATAGAAAAATATAAATGTTTATCAGAGAAACTATTGTTACTATACTTATAATAATCTATAATTATAAGTGGAGTTATTGTTAAAGTAAGAACTTTTAAGAAGTAAGGTGAGCGTGAATAAAAAAAAAAGTTCAAACCATTAAAATAAAAGTATTCTATTTAACCATTTACTATCTTTTGACTTTTTTTAGCTGTGATTTGTTAATTATTTTGTCATTGTCTTATATTTTTTTAACAAAAAAGTTAATAAAGTTCAACATATGCAGATAAAAAACTGAGTGACATTACGTTTAAATCATAAAATAGATATTTTCAACCTAAAGAAAAAAGGAAAATTCATTCAATTTGAAAATTGTCAGGGAGAGCATGTGCACCCGTCGAGATAATGTGGCTCCACCACTGATGTTGCATCACACTACTTGTATGCATGCCATGTAAGTTCATCATGTTTTAACTATCCATACATTGATAATAATTAATTAGAAAGATTATCTTACGTATTCAAGAATTTCTCATTTTTCTATCGTCTAAAATGAAAAGAGTTTCAAAACTCTATTTAGTTACACCAATAACGTAGAGACAGCTAGTGTATTAAAAAAAAAAAAGTAATCAAATTTCCTGGCTGGGATGGCAAGAATGTAATATTTGTCAATAATTAACAAGGTAACAATACAATCGTGCGGGGATGTAGCTCAGATGGTAGAGCGCTCGCTTAGCATGCGAGAGGTACGGGGATCGATACCCCGCATCTCCAATTGGAAATCTTTTTGCGCTCTTCCATAGGCCATAACGTTGTTTTCGTTTGTCTCGCTAAGTGTGGGGCTACGTGCATTGCCATAGACCACAGTGATAGATAGAGAACCTCGAAGTTCCTTTTGAAAGTTCTCGGCAGGCTTCGCTAGAACCACTCCAATTTGGTCTCGGCTAAAGTACATTTAATTTGGCATCTTAAGTTTTATTTTGGTATTGTAATTTTTTTTAAGAAGAAGAGCTGATATTATCTCATTCAACCAAGGAAATATGAACTTCTTTCACAGTTTAACGTTCTGACGATATTCGGAAATAAAGCACTTTTATAGTTTGTAACAATATTAATTTCTTTGTTGTCACCAAAAAGTTTTTTTATTTTATTTTAATTTGTTTTTTTTTTCAAATTGTACCTTTATAAGTAAGGAACATACTTTATCTCGTCAACATTTTAATATTTTCGGAACTGCGTCATCGTTTTGTTCTTTTATACCCAAGAAGAGTAGCCACCAAGCTATCGAAGAGAAAAAGTATATATTAATATATTTGATAAAGGTCAATTGAATACTACGTAACAAACAACAATGGTAGTAAAACCAGAAAGCGGCACTGCTCTGAACTCATCATCAGAAGAGAATGGCAAAAGAAACTCATCTCAATTTAATTTTAAAGAATGAGAGTGGCAAGGATTGAACTCTTGACCATTGGGTTATAGAGATTCTAATATTATGTCAAGAATCAATTATTTTAAAAATTTAAACTGTTAAGTAAAAAATATGAATGATTTTATATCTCTAAGATGTAAATTATATTATAAACTATAATAGAGAAAACACCGCTCCTATGGCTGTGGGAAGGAATTGTTTTTGCTTTCTCAATTATAAACTAGTTAGGAATATTTTACACGTGCCACTGCAACTTCAATTAATTCCAAGTTTGTGATTTCAGCTTCTGAAAGAACCAATTGGTGCTGAATGAAATGCAAGTAATAAATGAGATTGGGCTGTTCCTGGTCCTCCAAATATTAACTTCACGATATGACTGAACGAACATCACCCACCGCCTCATCCACGTGCTGTGTCTGTCACCCTATCTCAGTTCTCCTCGATCCTCCTTCTTTTTCCACATTTTAAATGTCTGAAAGCAGGGAACTGTTTTTGCAAGCTTGCAACCTACCATGATATATAGCATTCATTGAGTTGGGTGGAGGAGTTGTTGTGGTTTTCTCTGTGTCCATCTCTACCCTAACGTAATAAATATGATTGGAATTCAAACCTTGCCAGTGACACAATGTGAATGTAAAAAGGCAAGGCTCAGAAGTTGGCTGGCTTGAACTTTGAATGTGCTTTTGGACAGAGCAGTGTTTGGTGAGAGACTGAGAGGTATTAATTGTTGGCTTTTATACCAAAACCAAATTTACTTAGCTCACTTCACCCTCTCCTAGCTTCTCTGGTAAAACACTATGGATGTCAATATTCAATAATAAGAACAATTAGACAAAGCAGATTACGTATATAACATCAGCTCTCATGCATTAAGAAGTCTATTTGAAGTGCTCTTTCGGTTGGCGTGGTTAATTAAATACTTTGCTTTGAATAAGAGAAGTTGTGGTCGTTTTCTCGATTTTAGTACTTCAATTTTATGCAGTTAAACTAAGAATCTTTTGTTTCATTATTTATCTTGGAAGACATGCTTTCTATACATATTATATTTGCCAGATGCTCTGACATGCGTGCATGGACGTCTACTTTAGGCTCACTGAGCTCATCCATTCTAAACGTTTCAGAAAAGAGTGTAAATTCATTCACTTTGTGTTACAATTTGACCAAATTTAGCAACTGAGAGCATAACCATATGACAGCAGCAGCAATGGTAACTAGTGACCTGTGAGGAGTCTGTCTTTGCCTCGTTGCCCACTAGTGGAAATGACAGTTTTCACTCGCGCATCAGCAAAACTCTAAACTCTGTCCGAGCCTTATTTTTGGGGTACAGACACGCACAGAAAGGCTCAAAACCACGTGGTTGAAGGAAAAGTGACCTGTCCCTGCAGAAAAATGAAACAGCTGCACATGGCGGTTTAGGGTCCCCACACCTCGCAATTGTGTCAGTTCGTTGGCAAAGCAAAAGCCCTCTTCGCTACCCCTGCAGCATCTATTTATTCCCCACCCTTGCCACTCTGCTATGCCTCATATCCTCTCTGTCTCTCTTTCTCTTTTCTCTCTGTTAAGGTGCAACTCTGTTCAAAACTTGAGAGCTTGTAGTTATTTACTTATTTTACATTGCCCAAGACTCACTACCGTCTAAGGGAAAGATGGCGCTTATGGGGGTTCTCTTGGTGGGGCTTGTCTCCGTGGGATCATGTGTGTATGCGTATGGTGATGATTGGAATTGGATGGATGCTCATGCAACCTTCTATGGAGGGGGTGATGCCTCTGGCACGATGGGTAAGTAACAGTTTGCTGTTATTACACTCTGATACTTTTTTTATGAAAAAAAATAATAGCACAAGTTCATGATAACAGGAGAATCATAACTTTCCAAAAAATTTTAAGGATTAATCTTTATAAATATAAAAATAAATAAATTATTGGACCCTCATCTATGATATAAAATGAAATGAGTTAAAAAAAATTAAAATATAATTATAAAACAATTACTTTATATAATAAAAATGTGAAATAACTAAAAAAAATATAATAAAACTCATCTTAACTCTATTTTATAAATTATTGTCTTTCTTTGAATAGGAAATGATTTAATAATTAATTTTCTACTTTTTGTCAAGTTATAATTAATGAATTTCTATTTCACTTATTTTTACTCTATTTCTAACAAGCACACCCTTAATCTACCCCTTTATATTTTTCTGGGCGTTAACTGATTTGATTTATCTTAGAATAGCCAAATAGTAGTGTAATTCAATTTTTTTAAACCTATATTTGATACGGAGTAGAAGTGAAAGTAAACTACGTACTTTCTTCATTAAAGTAAAACTTGATCATTTATATAAAACTCTTATGAAAACTTTACTCTCACTTTTATTGTCGTAACGTATGTTTGGTGTGGGATAAAAATAGAAGTGAAATTTTTGTAAATGAATTTATATAAAAAAATTATATACAAAATTTATTTATAAAAAAATTATTTTTATTTTTATTTTCGTATTAAATATACACTTAGAATCAAGTTTTACTTTGGAGAAGAAAGTGTGTAGTTATAATATTTTAATAACTTACTTCAAATTTCTAAAAATTACATATTATTGGAAACATATTAAACATTTATTTTTGCACATTCGAAATTTTTTCCCAAGCTTTGCCATTGATATCTGTATAGAGCTTCGCACATGATGAGTCTCATGCAAAAGAGTAGAAACAGTGTTACTTTTACACCACAACCACAAAAGTAACGTGAGAGTAACAACACTATGCCTATTTTGGATTTGTTGCAGGTGGAGCTTGTGGATATGGAAACCTGTATAGCCAGGGCTATGGGACTGACACAGCAGCTTTGAGCACGGCTCTGTTCAACAATGGTTTGAGCTGCGGGGCTTGTTTCGAGATTAGGTGTGTCACTGACCAAAGGTGGTGCCTTCCGGGTTCAATTGTGGTCACTGCCACCAATTTCTGCCCTCCAAACAATGCCCTTCCAAATAATGCAGGTGGCTGGTGCAACCCTCCCCTTCACCATTTTGATCTCTCTCAGCCTGTCTTCCAACAAATAGCTCAATACAGAGCTGGCATAGTACCCGTGGCTTACAGAAGGTAGTTGGTTTTTTCTTTTTTTGTCTCTTTTTCCTATTCTTTCCAGGATCTGTTACAAAATTTTACAAAATGATTATTATGTCTGCACTCCTCTAGTCATTTAATGCATGATAAAACAAAATCCGGTGCTTGTCATTTTTTTACACATGCAGGCACCGTTCCCAGGTGTTTCCAAGGTTTTTAAAGCTTTTTATTAATGTTAAGTTCACAACCATGAAATTATACGCAATTATAATTATCATTTGCTGATTACTGAAATGGATTTTTTTATATATATAATTGTGACCACAGCATTATACTCTCATTCTTTTTTGTTTACCTATATCTTTGTCATGTTATACGTATAGTATAGAATTCTTGTGCAACTTATTATGAGGCACAAATCGAAATGACAGTACTATTTAGGTGTTTCCTATCCAAGCATGCCTCTGAAAAGTTGAAGAGGTTAAGTACTGAAGGCGAGTTGGGAAAGGGAATTCTCCAGTGCTGCCTTCAGGGCTTTTCCATCCAAAACAGTTGATTTGATCTGAGGATTCTCAGATTCCTATTTCTGAAAAGAATCTTCAATTTTTAGGATACATGGGCCATATATATTTGCCATGTTCATGTTCTGGTGATTTGTAGGAATCTATTCCTCTGGCAAGAGAACCACGTACACCCCTTTTATCTTGATACCTTAGTTTACCTGGTTTGTTCTTGTTTTGACCAAGCATTTGATTCTCCTTTCTATTGCGTGATAACGTAGGGTCCCGTGCCGAAAGAGAGGAGGCATCAGATTCACCATCAATGGTCATTCATACTTCAACCTAGTCCTGATCACCAACGTTGGTGGTGCTGGTGATGTTCATGCAGTTTCCATCAAGGGTTCAAGAACCAATTGGCAACCAATGTCAAGGAACTGGGGTCAAAACTGGCAAAGCAACTCTTACCTCAATGGACAAAGCCTCTCCTTTAAGGTTACCACAAGCGATGGGCGCACCTCGGTCTCTTACAATGCTGTCCCTGCTGGCTGGTCCTTTGGCCAGACCTTCACAGGCCAACAATTCCCTTAAGAGACAGAGAAGGGCATAAACCCTTTACAATTAGTCATTGGACGGTGTTGGTACTTAAAATTACTGTATTAGTTATAGTTATAATAGAAGAGTAACAAGATATTGGAGTGAGTCATTTGTGGGTTTTAGGAGCAAATGAAGAGGGGCTTATTTTAAGATGGTCCTAGTCATTTGAATTGTGTTGTGAAGGACTGTGTTCTGCTCTCTATTGAAAAAAGGCAGACACTGTATAGATAGCAGTGGTGGGAGTTTACCACCCGCCCAGTTTTTGTTTATTGTGAGGTTCGTCAAATTTTAATTTTGCTATGTATCATCCACAGATTGAAAATGAAAAGCAAGGTATTTGCTAGCTTAGCAAAAAAGAATTTGAAATAAAAAACAAAAAGAAGAAGCATTTTTGCTTCCATGTGTGGTATTCAAGTTTGAGCAGCTAGTTGTGTTCTGTGATTGATTACTTTTGTTTGGTGAGAAAACTGCTTATTCCTTGTTGCAGACAAACATTATTTTTTGCCCATCCCCAACAGCGTGGGCAAGGAGTATATATGGCCGTGTTGCCGGACCTAAAAAAAGTTTCAAAAGGGGGAGAAATAAACCATCGTGAAGTCAGGGATTAAGAGGTACAATTTCAAGGGAAATTAAATTAAGACAGACGAGGAAGATTTTATGTCTCCTTTAGCTTCTAATCGCATTTTGTGGTAAAATAATTGAAATCAATTTTATTTTGATAATAATGATGAAATAACAGCCTTAGATAATTCGTCAAGAGTTTTGGTATTCTTATTCTTGACACTCAGGGATTAATTGATTAGTAAAATTTAAAATTTTTACATTGTGTCTGGAATAATTAAAAAATAAAATTAATTTGATTTGATTTTAATTGAAGTGATTTAATTTGATTTATAAATTATTTTCATATTTAAAAATTATCATAAAATTAAATCAAATTTCTATTTTATAACTTTTTAAATAAAAAAATTTATTTATAAATCAAATTAATTCTTAAAATTTTTAGTGACAAACATACTCTTAGAGAACCTCTACCTGTCCTTCTCCGATCCAAAGGACGCAACTAATTTTTGAGCAACTTAATATTGCTACTAATTTTCTCAAAAAAAATTAATAAAGATGAAAAGTGGAGCTCATATTGGGCTGTAGAGCGTTATGGGCCTTTGGTTTTCGAATCTCCAGTAACTTTCTTGGTAACCTGAAACAAAGTTCAATATTGTCTTGCGGCGTCGTTCGCTAGAACTTGCCCATCCTGCCATAACGTGAAAAAGTTCTAGAGTTCTACGGATTTGGGCTCAATAAATGAAAACTTTTGCAATGTTTTCGTTTTTGTATTTGTTTTTTTCTTTTTGTAATAAAATTCAGATACAAAATAGGAAAATGGTGACATTTATTAATTATTGTGCTTTTTACCTTAATCGTAAAACAACCTGTGCACTTTCCTCTTTATTGTTGGATAAATATTAAATAGAGTGATTGGGAAGCCTACGAACTTTGGTTTAGTAACACATGAAATTACTGTGGTTTGGAAGAGTGGATATCTTAGATAGATATGGAGCAGCCAGATGTCTAACAACGATTCGGTGAAGTGCCACTAGAGTGGATTCACCTTTCAAGAGATATTCCGACGTGGCACGTTGAGACCCCACCGTATCTTTCCGCAACCAACAACAATGAAGAAATAGATTTGCGGATATGCCAAAATGGATAACAGACAGACAGAAGGATAAGCCAACATGCATATAGACCGTCCAATCCCTAAGATCGCGCGAATCAACGGTCGACCACGGACAAGGCACAAGAACCACAAGAATGCCTATGAAAGGAAATACAAATGAAGCCATATGCATAAAACCACTGCATTTTCATGTCCTTCTGCCACTGCCACTGCCGCTGAAAGCCAGCATTTCCCACCAAACATGGCCACCGTCACCACACAGGCTTCTGCCGCCGTTTTCCGGCCATGTAATTCTAGATCGAGGTTTCTCACTGGCTCTTCTACTAAACTAAACAGGGAAGTGGCTTTTAGTGTTAGACCAATGGGGTCTCCTTCATCTACCTCTTTCAAGGTTCAAGCCAAGAAAGGAGAGTGGGTACCAGGCTTGGCCTCCCCAGCTTACCTCAATGGCAGGTACATGTGTGTGTGTGTGTGTGTGTTTTTTTTTTTTGTTTTTTCATTATTGTGTCCTCAAACTCGATCATTAACTGGTTGATATTGTGTTCTATGCAATAACTAGTCTTCCTGGTGACAATGGATTTGATCCTCTGGGGCTTGCTGAAGACCCAGAGAACCTGAGGTGGTTTGTTCAAGCTGAGCTTGTCAATGGACGTTGGGCCATGTTGGGTGTTGCAGGGATGTTGCTTCCAGAAGTCTTCACCAAAATTGGAATCATCAATGTCCCTAAATGGTATGATGCTGGAAAAGAGGAATACTTCGCATCATCGTCAACCCTCTTCGTGATTGAGTTCATCTTGTTCCATTACGTCGAAATCAGAAGATGGCAGGACATCAAGAACCCTGGAAGTGTCAACCAAGATCCCATCTTTAAACAATATAGCTTACCCCCAAATGAGGTTGGATACCCCGGTGGCATTTTTAACCCCCTGAATTTTGCGCCAACTCTGGAGGCTAAAGAGAAGGAAATTGCCAATGGTAAATGCTTCATCCTCCCTCCTACATCTATACAGAACAATAGTTTTGCTTTGTGAAATTGAGCTAACCTTGAGTGTTTATATTATATCCATGTATATAGGGAGACTGGCAATGCTGGCATTCTTGGGATTTCTGGTTCAGCACAATGTCACAGGCAAAGGACCATTTGACAACCTCTTGAAGCATCTCTCAGACCCGTGGCACAACACCATCATCCAAACTCTAAGCGGCAACTAAGTTTGTTACCAACAACATGAAAACCCGTGTCGTTCTCTTGTAATCCTGAGTGGATGAATTTTGAGAGATTTGGGCATGATTGTGAAGAATCAACTACTTTCATGTACAGAGGAACTATTGATGGTTTTATATTGTTATTGAGATTCAAGCCCATTGCTTAGAAATTAAACATTTTACTTCAGAAACAATTTTCTTATACAACTACAATCGAGTCCCAAAGTATGTAAAATTACTTTCATTTCCTACAAAATTCAAATTTACAGCTTGAATCAAATTTCAAAAATCTACCAGTAAACAAGTCAGTCAAGATAACTGAAATATTTGTATATGGACAAACTGCAACCCTATAAGTCTTATACAATATTTACAGGTAACACATTTGGTGGCTAAAGCCCACCCATATGAGCTCCATTGACCTCGTAGGTGGAGAGGAAACCAAATCTGGTTTTTGTGGAGAAACTCATTTGCAAGCATTGGCCACACCCTCAGTTAACATCCTTCTCAATTGACAGAAGCTAGCATGGCTGGGAAAAGCCATTCAGTTACTGCAAATTACAGGAAATTAGAAACCAAATAACGCTAACTTGGTTACTAGAAAACTAGAGACCAAAAACTAGCATAAAAAATTGGAACATGGTGAATATCTCCTGTTCCCAGCCTCCTTTTGAGCAATTTTAGCAAATTTGAAATCTACCGTGGACTATGAGCTAATCAAATGGGACTGCTTACCCTATGGTAGCCATTTTCATTATACATGGCAATGCCACAAGGCCCAGAAGCAGAATTCCAGAACTGATGTTCAGTTTCAAACAGTGATCTGGGCAGATCAAAGCTGTTATGAACTTGGTAATCCAAAGGGGTAGGTTTACTGTTCATTATTGGGTAATGTTTCACTTCCTCATTATCTGGTGGAGGAGGGTACGCAAATTGCTCACAACGTTGTGCATTTAAGAAAGCAGTTCCATTTAACTCGTTCAAGGCACCACCTCCCTGACTCAAAGAAGTGACATGGGGAGAGCCACCAACCTCAAGTTTGCTACTCCCAATATAACCAGAATAGCCTGGCAGCGAAACGTCAGTGGAGCACTCAGCATCTCTATTGGTATTATCACTGTTATGTTATACAATCAAGCCAGTAATTAGATATTTAGATTACAAAATGAAGCACAAGGCAACACGTATCAGATTTAAAAATAAAATTTGATAAATCACTAGTCTAATGAAACATATTAATTAGAAGGCATAGCTAATAGTTGGTTAAAAACAAGAGTTTTCAAGGAAATAATGCAATTCAGCTTCTGTTAGCACTAAAGTAGCACAAGGTCTCCAATATTGAGAATGCAAGATGCATAATAGCAGTTAACACACCTAAATGGTAGAAATTTTGGTTCACAGGGTAACATCAACTGATGATTATCATTATTCAAAAGCCAAGACAGGGGTTGCGATTCTTGCAGACCAGCCATCATCAAGGGTAAAGTCATCCCTTCCTGTAACTATGAATCAACACTATCCCAAATAAGATTTGTACTGAAGAAAAGGAAGAGAGATATTGAGAGGGAGTACAGCATTCACTACCTGGCTTGCACATTCAAGTGAAATTAGTTGGTGCTTTCCTAAATTTTCCTGCCAATGAAAACAACTAGTCAACGTCAAGATACACCAATTCGTATCTTTATTGATGGCAAGGATCCTCTAAGGCATGTAGACATGTTAACCTAATATTTCAATAGTTATTAAATGGACTGGTATATCAGGCACTTGAAGATGACAGAATGATATGGCTAGTCAACATGAAGCAAAATCATACCTTCTGTATACACACTCGATTGATTGATTCCCTGAGTGACTCTTCCATTTGCCTAAGATGTTCTATATTATTGATCTTCTCTAGATTCCTCCAATAGCTGAAAAAAAATGCAAATGTAACACAAGATTACTCATGGATGGCCACTTAGACTTTCATCACCCCCAGTCCTTGCCTCTGAGTTTTATATAGTATTATCAGTGAAATTTAATGCATATGAACTGTTCAAATGTACAAAGCAAACCCCTGTCCAATTGCTAAGGGAACTGTTTATACAACAGTGAAAATCTGGTCTTTTAAGAAAGTCAACTAGTCTAATGCTTTACATATGCAATGAAAGCCTAATAGAGTCCAAGTTGTGACAAAAACTGATGAGTAATCCAAATTCAGGAATGGTAGAATATATGTTACAAAATGTGGACTTTGGATTTTTCTCAGTACATAAACTGCATATAATCACAGTTCCCTCCCATTTGTAAGACTATTCACTAATTTATAATACTCTAGTGACACATCTACTACTAAAGAAAAATACCAACTACATACCAATTGTCTTGGCTTCATTTTGCGTAGGAAAACCCAAGTTCCCAGAAAGACATTAGTGCACATAAAAATGAAAAAATAAACATGTAATTTACAATTCAACAGGGGCAAATTATCGTATGCATAAGGTTTCAATGCTCACATGATTGAAAGCAACATGGTTGCTGGACCAAAAAAATTAATATAAATGCTCCCAACATATACACAGGATGCAAATAGCTGGCACCAAGCACATAAACGTCTCTAAAATAAAATTATATTCATTCCAGACATTTGTTATGCCCCTGGAAATGTCACATAGTTTCACATGCAATAAATTTGATAACATGTGAATGAGGAAATGTAGTATTCATGCTAGGGAACAAAGGCTTTAGGAATATGCTAAAATTCAAATGTACAAGGAAAAGATACATGAGCATGTCATATTGGGGCATAAATAATAACTCATGGTTGCAAAGCACCAAACCTTAAAGGCTGAGTCCAAATAAACAATAGTCCAATTTTATAAAGGAAGAGAGCAATAAAATAACACCAAAAAGAAATGGCAATACTTCAACAACCAAAAGCTCCAAAGGTGCACCTCAGTCTCTGATGTACTTCTGTAAGCTGAGCTTGTAGAACCCTCACTTGATTAGTTAATTCCTGCACGCAGCAATTCAGCACAGAACATTTTGGTTGTTTAACTACCAACTTAAGATTCTTAAGTTATTATTAACCGTGATGATGTTTATGAACAAATTGTACCTCCACTGTTTGACTGCTGCAAGATGGAAAGAGGAAAATTCAGACTCTTTAAAAGCTCTTACGAAAAAGAAGTTGATAATTTGACCATCACAATCACTTACCTTGAACCCAAGAAATCTTGAATTTTTACATCATGATCCAACTTCTTGAAGGTTTTCTTCAGTGCCTATATTTTAAACAGAACCAGAATTTTAAGCATCACCTGAAGTTGAGAGACAACATCAAATATTCATTTGATGCAACAAAAGCAGTATATGTAAATGGCATATCAGAGAAGCACAAAGTCATCTTACTTCAAGGCTTTCCAATTTCCTGCTCAATTAAAATGAGAAAAATGATTAGCTCTTTTATCATCAACGAATGAAAAATTAAAACCATAAAACGTCAGCAGAAATTTTGGAAAACCTTTTGGCCCTTTCTTGTGGGCTAAGTTGAGCAAATTTTGCAATGATCCCCTCAATATTGCTGCAAAAGATCATGAATATGCAGAGTTATTTAAAACCTGACATGGCTTTAATATTTTCGTTTGACTTTTAAACATTTTTAAGATGAACTTTATATTAATTTCCTACAAATACACAAGATTCAAGGAAGTAGGCCTCTTCCATATTTATGAAATAATCAACACATCTGTTCCAACTTCCAAGAGAGTTTCTGGATTGAAAGAAAGATAAAATTATGCACATGAACATTGAGTTCGAAAGTAGGGATGTTAAAAAAAAAGCCAAACCAAACAATGTAAACCAGTTAAACCGTAGTTTGGTTCAGTTTCTTTTTGTACCATTTGGGGGATTAAACTGAACTAAACTGTATATATATTGCACATAAAATATTGGAGTTGCTGACATGTTATTTTGCTTTTCTACTGTTCAATTATTGAACTTGTTTTTGTTGTTATTTTCATTTATTGTTGCTATTGGACAAGAAATTTTGGACATATTTAGTTAAGCATTGACAGGGTACTAGCTGTACTTAAAACACCAATAAACTGTGGTTTGGAACTGAACCAAGCCATGAACGGTAGTATGGTTTGTTTCTGAAATTTGTTAACCACAGAATGGACCATGGGTACCCCTATTTACAAGTAACCACAAAATCAGCTTGTCCAATAGTCCTAGATGGGGTAAGGTTATGCTTTTGAATAGATGTTATCAAACCGACAAAAGTAATTTAACTTATGAATTCACACTTTCATGGTCTGTAACCCCATGGTATTAAGAAGACAATAGTGAAGATTCAATGCGATGATCTAGGTATGAGTCTATGAGATATTCCAACACATCACATTATCTAACAGCCAAATTCAATTCGACTAAGCCTAAGAGGAAGAGTTCCAAACATAGATGGACTGGCTTTGATGTTATAAACTGAATAACCATAAACGAAACAAAATGTACTTCCATGTCCTTGAATCCCCAACAATTTAGAAACGAATTTCTTATTCAAAATTCACCCTATAAAAGAAATGCATTAACATATGGACTCAACTCTGCAAGATATAAAAAATTGATAATTTCATGTATACCTTTCTTTTTCTCCTACAATGTTCACTTCATGATTATCATATAGAAGTTACAATTAAGCAAGTCACATAAGTTTTTGCTCGTGACCAGACTTCGTTGTTCCTGAAATAATTTTTAAATAGAATCACGTGCACGAGTCATGAGAGATGTATAAAAACAATATCTCATCATCCTTCTAAAAGATTCTTTTGCATTGACAGCAAAGATTGTCCATGTTTCTTAAAACAATAAAGCTTACTCTATAACATATTTTCAAACAAGAAACCATTAAAGTTAGCTGTAAGTTATACGACCAATGCCCGGTGTACCAATCATCATTGTCTTGTAGAAATTAAAGGCATGAAAATCATAAGAGGGTTTCTGGTTTGTACTTCCTCTAAGGCATAAATGTTCAACTCACTACCAACAATTTGCTCTCAACACAACACATAATGACTTATCATTGTTAATACCTGCGTTCTCCTTGTAGTAATGTAGGCTTTCCTGTTGGAGAAAACATGAGAAGGGCAATATCTATATCACATAATATTGATAGTTCCTTTGCTTTCTTTAATATTCCACTTTTCCGCTTCGAATAAGTCACCTGTCGGTTGCTTGTGCTCTCTAATTTTTTTATCTTTAGTTTAACTCTTCCCATCCTGCATATTTAGGAGCAAACACATTTTAAGTATCATATAAATCATCCCTTTGTTCACAATCAATGAAGAGAAACATGATTAATTCAACAAAGGGTTGGTGAATACATTTGAAACAATATATCAACTCACTTAAATTACACAATTATGTGCCTCCAAGAAGCAATGGATAACCATATGGCAAAACAAAACTTCAATTTTTAGCCCTCAAAAGAGCAACTGTGTTTAAAATCGCTAGTGGAGTCTAGGACATCACAAATTTATGAAAACGATATCCATAAATTCAGTATCTCTGTTGCTATTTCCTACAATGAGCCGAGGACCGGCCCACATATATCATATAAGAATTGAACCTTGAAAACCAAGGGAAAATATATACCCACAATACTACATTCCAAGATTAAAAAAACAAAAAAAAAACGGGAAATCCAAATTACTAGTCACCCACTTGCAGAAACTGAACCTTGTTGAGATACTGAAGACGTTGCACAGGTCTTTTCAATGCCACCCAATTTATATGAACAAATCAAAATTTGAAACACCTAAGAGAAAACTGCACCCAAAACAGATAAACGAGACAAAGAGAAGAAAAAGAAGGGAAATTTTGAAATCAGAGGATGGTGTGGGGTTACTGAAGAATTCAGCGACGAAAGTAAGGAAAGAGAAGGGAGGGAGGAGAAGGAGCAGGAATGGCATGCAGAGTATAGAGAGAGAGAGAGATGGATATTGGGTAACAAATTTTGCAGGACGACGGGTGTAGCTGTGATTTCGGCCGATATATTTTGGGGAACCAGCCAAGGTAATATTTTGTTTACGTTACTTGAAATGGACGGTGAGGCCTCTCTCTCTCTCTCTCTCTCTCTCTCTGTCTCTCTCTGTCTCTCTCGCTCTCTCTCTCTCTCTCTCTGCTGTTCCATTCAGCTTCTGTCCGTCTCTCTCTCTCTCTCTCACTTTTTTTTTTGTGTTTTATTTCCCCCCAATAATTCTGTCGCGGCTTTGATAAATAACCGATCAGAGCTATAATTCTTTTTGAGGAAAATATGCTTTATAGTTTATACTACTTAAGTTTATTTTTATATTATTATTTTTTTACATTAAATTTTTAAATTTTAATTTAATTTAAAAATATTAATTTTTTTTATATCAGAGTTATAATTTTTTTTGAAAAAAATATATTTTATAATTTATACTACTTAAGTTTATTTTTATATTATTATTTTTTACATTAAAATTTTTAAATTTTAATTTAATTTAAAAATATTAATTTTTTTAAATAAAAAAAATTAATATTTAATTTTAAGTTAAATTAAATTTTTTTAAAATAAAAAAAAATAAAAATAAATTTTAAAAATATAAATTATATGTATATGAAGTGATATTTAATTTATTTAATAATAAAATAATAATTTTTAAATTAAATTAAATTTTAAAAAATAAAAAAAAATAAAAAATTTCATAAAATAATTTAATATTAAAATAAATTTTAAGAATATAAATATTTTTTTAATATAAAATGAACCTTTATTTTAATATTTATAAATAATTTTTCATTTCCCCTCCTTAAAAAATATTTTATCATTTCACTTATATCATTTAATTTAATTAATTTAAGTTCTACATTGTTTGAAAATAAAATATTCTTGTCCTCTCATATATCTTCGGGTATAAAATTATTTAATGAGCACAATTTAAAAAAAAATATCCAAAAGAACATCGTTTGCAATTTATATACAAGTAAATAAACTCAATTTCTACGTCTCTTTTAAAGTCATATCATGTTAACGTGCCACTTTTTAAATTATAAAATGCTTTATCAACTCATATAATATTACATTATATTAAGTAATGATGCAATGACATCAAATTTACAATTAAGTAATAATATCATATCATATTAATTAATGATGTTTCATTCTCAAACTTATACCGTATCACATCTTATTAAGTGTTAATATGACATAAAAAAATTAAAAAAAATTTCTATTTATATATAAATAATAATTAACATTAAAATTAACTAATATAATAAATATTTAATAATATAATATAAAAAATTGTTTTACATGTGTACTTAAGTGTATTTCTCAAAAAAAAAATCTTATACTAATGTGAATATATCATAACCCAGTTGAACTCTCAAATACTTAAATGTCAACTTTTCATATTTTAAAAATATGAATCTTTCATATTTAAATGCGGTCTCTTATATAAAAATATCGTTCAAATTTTTTAAAATTTTGCAATAACTTAATTAATAATAAATTAACTTAAAAATATTAATAAAAATATAATTAAATAGATATAGATAACAAATTAACTTAAATATTTTTATATAAATAATAATAAATTAAAATGTAATTATATATAAATATGTAATTATAAATTATATATATATATATATATATATATAATTATATAAGTTTAATTTGATTTAGTTTGATTCAGTGTCATAAATAAAAATTAAAAATCGAACTAAACTAATTGATTTATATAAAAAAAGAATCAAATTTAGTTTTTTGATTTTTTAATTTAATTTTTTTATTTTAGATCAGTTGGATTATGAACACCCCTAAATTACCGATCAAAAGAATGAAATATGTTTTTTCTTCCTCTATCACTTTGATTTCTATATTTTTCATTTTTTTTAAAAGACTCTTCACTTTTTATGTATACGTCTGTGGCCAATGTGGGCAATCTCAAACAAATTGCCAGAAATCTTATGGTAACCCGTGAGGCCAATTAACGTTTCAAATAATAAAATTTATTGTTTATGAGTTTTTTTCGGGACATGAATCCTTTTCTCTTGTGGGAATGTCGTATATATTAAAAAGAAAAATATAAAAAATTTTAAATATAATTAATAAATTTTATAATTTATTATAATAAGTCTCTGAATAATCATATTTATTTTTATTTCTTTCTAACAAAATAACTATTAAAAAAATACATGCAAATCCTTTTTTTTTCTAACAATAGTAGTAATAAATACATTATAGAGATAACTTTCTTTTTGGTTTTAGATTAAAAAAAAAGGTAAAAAAAAAAACTTAGAGTAAGAATTAACTTTCAATATATGAAATTATGAATAAGCAACCTTTACAATAGCAATTTTTTTTCATAGAATTCAATCTCGGATCAAATAATGTAAAATAAAATTAGTGTCACAATATTAAAATATGCTTGGAAGACTAGATCTTTTTAAAAAACTTGCATAAATACTTATTAGGGAAAACAATCACTCAATATTTAATGTGGTTCTATTATCATGCCTACGTGACTATGCTCATGGATTAGAAGAGCAATTCGTTATCAAATCATAAAAAAAAAATTACATAATAACATTAGTGCGCATTAGCAATCTCTTCTATTCTACAACTATCTCACTACTATATATTAATAAGATTTAACTACTATAAAGTGAGGAGTTCATTTTAAAAGATAAAGTAAGAAGTATTAATTATTGATAAAAAAAATTAACAATTAATATCATAATAAAATATATATACATATATAACAAACTATAAGACAGTTAAAATTTATTTTATTAATTTTTTTATTAATAATTAAAATTATTTACTTTATTTTTTAAAGTAAAGAGTTCACTTTAAAAAAGTCAAATTCATATCCATGTATCTATTTTGCCAATTCCTATGGAACAATCTCTCACAATTTTTTTTTCTCTATTTCTCATAACTAAAAATAATTTCTTAACTGTATGTTTGATATGAAAAAAAAATTATATACAAAACTTATCCATAAAATTTTATCTCTTATTTTTACCTGCAAACCAACTTGACCCAAATTGACCCTAATAATATTTATAACCTATAGGAGTTTAATTGACATTCAACAACCCCATATTCTCTTTACTCTCATTATATAAGAATTTTTAGTTTCTTACTAAAAAATAAACACATTTTAATACAATGCAACTTATAATAGGAAACCAACATTAATTTTTAACAACAAAAATTTGGGTCAATCCCAAAAAATTATAATGGCAATGTTTGTTGAACAATAAGGATCTAATTGATTCATTTAGAACAATTTCAAAAACAAGGATGGGTTAACTGAAAAAAAAAATTGAAAAAGACAATCAAGCACGTAATACCCAGTTTCCCCCAAAGAATCAAGAATGTTAAGAAGCCTTGTTAATTTGTTATTGCAACTTAATCCAGAGGCACCTGCTTACGACAGAGTGGACAGACACTGCTGAGCCTCAGCCACTTGAGAATACAATCAGCATGAAACACATGAAGATGAGAGCAAGGCAGCTTAGTAGCTTCGAACCCAACTGAAATTTCTTCCCTACATATAGCACATTGAATTTCTACACCTTCCTCAAGTTTGAACTTCTCTAGTTTATCAATGGATATCTTGTTTGCACCACCCTGTTCCAAGTACCTGACTTCTTCTGATTCTGATTCTTGTGCTTCTGCTTCTGCATCATCTTCTATAAATTCAAATTGTACCTCTCTTTCTTCAATGAGAGTGAGTGACGCCTTTATTGGGAGGGTCTTCTGGGTCAGCTTGCCAGGTTCGCTTGCAATTTGGCGTGCAAGATTTACAATCTGTTGGATCATTATTGGGTGAAACTGGCAAGGAACTCCTAATTGTGTCAGCCTGCGAGATAGAGCGGACCATGATGTTATTGCAGAGTCGGTGAGTGATTTTCTTTCCTCCCAGAAAGGCAAAATATCAGTGTAGCTGTGTTCTGGGTCCAGTGCCACAAAGTGCAGACTGATCTCGATGAAGAACGCAGGGTTTGGCAAGGGGCCATCTTGGGGTGTGAGGAAGCTGGGAGGTTGCCATGCTGTGCAATTCAAAGGTACGAGATTGATGGGGTTCATCTTGAACAGAAACCAGAGATTCCAATAATATAATGAATGCTGGATTAATTAATATGGTGTGTTCTGCTATCAAATATCAATGTTGTGATACTGATATACGGTGGTTGTTGTTGGCCTAGTTAGACATTGTTTCGGACTCGAAGTACAGGAAAATCGTACTAGTATCGGATTCCTACTTCATTTAGGTTACTCGATACGCGTTTCTGTTGGATTGGGCTGCAAGTAAGTTTTGGGACACAGAATTAATTCTCAGTTCCCTACTCGAAACGCGTTCCCTATTCAAGGCATTTTTGTTGGATTGGGCTGCAAGTTAGTCTTGGGACACACAGGAACCTACCCCCCCCCCCCCCACTACACACACACACACACACACACACGGACACGCACACGCACACACACATATATATATTTTATACGAATAATTAATATTAAAAAAAATCAAGTCATGTGATTTTTTTTTAAAATTCATCAGCCACCTTTAAAATAATATCCTCGGACTGACGGAACATTAATTCATACTTTGTTTTACTTATTGAACATTCTCTCTTTCACTAACAAAATAAAAATATCGAAAGTTAATCTTAAAAACATGTTTTGTAGTAGGATTTAAATCTTGACAATTTAGGAAAAAAATTTCAATTAAAAAAGTTATCATTAATTAAGATATAAATATTTTTTTAAATTATCAGTATTTAATTAGAGAGATATAATTAGAAAAAAAAGGGAGACTGGATATATAAATGCCTTGTAATCTTATATGACCCATTATTCTAAATCCCTCCAAATTATGGGATCTTGTATTTCATTCTTTAATGAGTTCAAATGAATCTTTGAACAAAAATTATCTGCCGTCCTATTGATCCTGTTCTACAATTATATTATGCTTTATAAATAACGATAGAGGAAAACTAAAACTTTAAAATTATTTATGTCAATTAATTGTTGGTTTTGCAAGATTATATTATATGCTGTTTCCCTTATATAAATTAAAATAAATTGTATTCTACAATATCATAACTTCAGGTTTGATCCTCCATATCTGCTTCACAAGAGTGATATCATCTTGTCAAACCTTCTGGCTATTGTACTGCAATAAAATAATTATATCTAAAAAATAATCAACAAATCTATCAAAAATAATTGAACGTATAATGAGTAAA
The DNA here is from genome assembly GCA_019955255.1 of Castanospermum australe. NCBI lineage: Eukaryota > Viridiplantae > Streptophyta > Magnoliopsida > Fabales > Fabaceae > Castanospermum > Castanospermum australe. Next base: position 30,929 of record NSJW01000125.1, on the reverse strand, counting down.
ATAGAAAATTAAAATTACGTCAGCACACGTATTCCAATTGTAAGCTAGGTTCTAAAAATCAGACTGAACCAGTCGATCGAATCGATTCAACCGAAAATTGAACCATAAGCCAGTTCGATTCAACTTTTATAACTAATGTGTTAATAACTGGTAATTAAACTACTGAATCGGTCAAACTGATCACAGATTATACTTGTCATTATCTAAAAATTAAAATTAAAAAATATCACTCTATATTGAAAATAACTTCAGATTAATATTAAAAACTTTATTTATGAATAAGAAAAAAATAAAATAAAATAAAATAAACTTTTATAAATAAAGATGATATAAATAACAAATGAGTGATATATATATATATATATATATATATATATATATATATATATATATATAATTGTTAACTAGTATACATATTAAAATTTTAATATATATAAATATAAGTATATATTTAATTGTATTTTCATTCGATCACGGTTAAACCATTGAATATTGAATCAATACCTCAACTAATTTAATGACTGATTCAGTTTTCAAAATATTGATTGTAAGTCACATAATATAATGAGAATGCAAACCATTCATACCTACATTACTAGTTAAATTTAAATAGGAAGACATCACCGCTAAAATTAGCCTTTTATGATCATTAATTGAACGACATAATTTATTGATAAAAAATCAATTTAAATATTTCATTGTGATAAGTTATAGCAAAAGCATAATTCTTTTACCCACAAGAAAAAAGAAAGAATAATTCTTTGAAAGGAAAAACATAAAATGTTTAATTAATAGAGAATGATTGTCGTTATAGTATAATTAATAAAAGATATTTTATTGTATGATAAAAATATTTTAAAACCAGTTTTGCATTAATCAAGACTAAATATGTCTTATATAATCTTAAAAGTGCACCTTAATATTGCTTGGTGTATTTATAAAAATTAATTTTTTTATATGTTAACCCAAATAGTTAAGTTATAGAGTACACTTCCTTAATTAGCTACTAGGCAAAACCCTTACACTATAATAAAAGTCAATCCTTTTATAAATCGCTCGTCATAAACTATTTTTCTATGAATGAAAATGCCCCTGAATTTTTCAAAAATTTTTGGATGAATCATTGACAGGAATCAATTTATCAAAAAATATTTTCTAAAAAACTCACCAATAATTTCCAATAGACTTTTCCTTTGAAAACATCATACTCTTTGTCGAAATTTTTGGCAAAAAGTTCATCAGCGATAGTTTTTCAATAGATTGCACAGTATTTTCAACTGAACATATAGTAGAAATTACTAGCGGATAATTTTGTTGGTATATATAATTTTTCAAATTTTTTATTTTTGAAATGTTAAATTATTTTAAAAATTGTTTTTTCTAAATTAAAATATCATATAAATAGACAACAAAAATACTAATTAAGTCAATAAATTACCAAGAAGTGTTTAGTGTAATAGTAAACAAGCTGTCTTCTTAAAGAAAAGACTAAAGTTGAAATTCTAGAGAATTATTTAATACTAAACCAAAACCTTGTAGGTTATGTCCATGGATAGCTACATACCCATCTGAATGAAAATTTCACAAATTAATTAATTGATATCAAAATTTCATGCAAGAACATAATCTAAGGACATATAATGATGTACATATCAAATTAATAAATTTTAATCCAAAATAAAAAAAAGTCTGTGAAAATAGGAAAGGAATATATGCAATCCTTCATTATTTGGTTATAGTTTCAACACTATGGCCATAAATAAATTTTTTCACAGGGATTATTACAGGAAAGTAATGCCAACCGTATTCCAATCATAAGAGAGCTTTATTATGTATATTACTATTATTATTATTTTTAGAAAAAAAATTAGTCGTATACCTGTGCATTACACAAATTTTTTCTTTTGTTCCCTTGTCTTAATTATAAGCAATGTTCTGAAAACCGGACCGGACCGGCCGGTTGGACCGGGAACCGGTTCCCTCTCCGGTTCGGGCTATGTCCCAAAACCGGAAGGGTCAAGAACCGATCAAGAACCGGTGAACCGGTGTCAAACCGGATGAACCGGTCAAACCGGTACCGGTCCGGACGATTACCGGTTTGCGCAGCAGCAGCTTCCGTCCGCGCACCAGCTTCCGTCCGCGACGATCGAAAGTTCGAAACCCAGCTTCCGTCTCTCCGCAACCCATCCGTAGTAGCTTCCGTCTCTCCGCGATCGAAACCCCTTCCTCCCTCAGCAATCGAAACCCCAGCCGCAACAGATCCGTCTCTTCTCGATCGAAACCCCTTCCTCCCTCCGCGATCGAAACCCCAGCCGCAGCAAATCCGTCTCTTCTCGATCGAAACCCTTTCATCTCTCCGCGATCGAAACCCCAGCCGCAGCAGATCCGTCTCTCCGCAGCAGATCCGTCTCGCACCGCAGCCTCCATTCTCGTGTCGTATACTCAGCCAGCCAGCATCGTCAGCTTCGTCTCCGCGCCGCAACTCCAGTGTAGCCCAGCCAGCAGCGCCACCGCACTTGCTATTTGGCTTGTTTCATGCCTCTGTTTTGCGTTTTTTCCCATTTGTGTTCTTGTTGTGCATCATTCCAGCCATTTACTGCTCATCTGGCTGTGCACCATTTCAGCAGCTATCCACTGCTTTTCTGATTTTTCATTATTTCAGCCATCATTTTGCTGTGTTGTCTCTCCAGCAGTGTCTTTGTTGTCTCTCCAACCAGTTTATTATGCCCATCATATTTTTAATTTGTTTTCTTACTTATTTGTAACAAGCCAAGAGCTTGTAACCTTTTAGCTTGATGAGGAGTGATAGAAGATTTGTATTTAGTCAACTGTTTTTATTTGATTGCAGTCAATTAACTAGTGATTAGCTCATTGAGTGATTGTAATTGTCTCCTTTATTGATGATGATTATGATGGTAGAGATGAACAAGATCTTTTTAATGAAAATGTTTAACAATTTAATGCTAATTATGATGATCCTGTATAATTTGTGAAATTTTTTATGATTACTTTTGATGAAATATTGTTCAACTTATGTTATTTATATGAATGTAATATTTTTTTACTTTATAATATTTTTTTGTTGTGTTGATTATATGAATGTAATATTTTTTTGATCTATGATATTATTTTTTTGTGTTTCAAATAATTTTATTATTAATTTATATTGTATTTTTATAATTTTTATTTATTTTAGTACTATATAAATAATTATATATATTTATATATAAATATAAATATATATTTAATTATACTCCGGTTCGACTACGGTTCGACTATTGAACCTTGAATCAGTACCTCGACTGGTTCAATGACCGGTTCGATTTTTAGAACCTTGATTATAAGTACTCCAATCCTATTCCTTTCTTATTGTATTTTGCAATAATTGAAAAATATTTCAGTCACAAAAAATCATAATTTTCATATACATAATTGATATATAGAATGGTAATTTATCAAATATAACATCATCAACAATTTAAAACAAAATAATCACTTAAGAGTAATAACTCGCCCATCTTCAAACGAAATCAAAAGACAAAAAAAGTTACCATACCCAAAAAAAATAAAAAACAGACAACAAAAGTTACACTAACAAAAATCAACTATCAAGAGTTATGTTTCTCAAAAAATGATATCAACTAAAAGCTTGGTTAAAAGTTGAGTTAACTGGTATTTAAATTTAATTAACTTATCAAATCCTATTTAATAAGTAAAGAAAGAAAAAAAATTTAAGTAAAAATAAAAGAGAGAGCACAATTTTCAGAAAAAAAAAACTAATTTCAAAAAGCTTTTTTACATTCACTTTAATGACAAGCATGTATGATACAATTAAGGAAAGAATTTAATGATGTAGATTTTTTCCCGCCATTATTGAATTCAAAGCAAGACGAATAGAAAAAGAGAAGAATTAGTAACAAAAAAAATGAGAAGAGAAATAGAATAAAAAAACTCACTCATGACGGTAAGAAATTAGAGAGAAAGAGAAAGATTGAAAAAAAAAAAGCAGAATAAGTTTTTGACAAAAAATTAAAGTGAGAGATTTGGAAATAGAAGGAAAAAGAATATTATCAAAAAAAAAAAAAGAGAAAGCAATGGATACACAAATTTGAATGAGGAGGATGATAGCAAAGTAAATCTGAGAGCTTGGAAACTGGGTTGTTTGGAGAACCAATAATTCAGAACATGTTTGTTTTAAATAAAAATAAATGTAAATAGGAGTTTTACACAAATTATGAGACATTTTTTATACGAAATAATTTTTTCTCTCCTTTTTGTGAACGCCCATTTACTTTTGTTGATATCTAAAACAAACAAAGCATCAGTCGATGAGAATCAAAAGGAAACAACGAAAGTCTAAATGACAGAAATTAATTGTCGTTCAAAAACCATCCAACAGTGAAGAAAGAATAATACATGGGGGTTGCAAGGATCCAACGACAGAGAATGAGAAAGGAATTAAAGCTAGTAAGAAAAAGGCAATCAGCTTAAAAAAATGTAGCAGTAAATGAAAAGACAGAAAAGTACATTGAATTATCGTAAGTTGAATTAAATTTTATAAATTTAAATTTAAACGAATTTAATTTCATAAATTTAATTTTAATTAAAAATAAATTTTAATAAAATAATTTATATTTAGATATCTTTAATTAGAAGGTGATTATATCAAAATAAATATTATTTTAATAATATTAAAAAAATTATTTTATATGTATAATTATTAAAATAATATAAGTTATATAATTTTTTTAATACGATTCTTTTCATTTTATTTCATTATTTTTAATTATATTTTAAGAAATAACACAATTGGTAATAACACAATTATTTTTTTTTATTTTTAATGTTATTATCAATTTAAAAATAAAATTATAATATTATTTTTAATTTATGAAATTATCGTAACTTAGAAAAATACAGTGTAATATTTTATTTATTTTTAAAATGATGTATCCAGAGCAAACAAAATTTAATATAATAATGTCAAAAAAATTAATATAATAATAAAAAATAAAATAAATTACAAAACAACAATCAATGAGAGAATAGAGCGTTAAGAGTCTAAATAGATAAAGACAAAACCTTTATCTTCTTTAAAAAATTATTGTATGTTCTTATAATATAATTAATGCATATTTTTAAAAGTATTTTTATTATTTATTTTAAATTATTGATATAAAATTTATATAAATTTTAAAAAATTAATAGTAGATATGTTTTTTAAAATTTATATTTATTATATTTTAAAAATATACAATAACTTTTTCTTTTTCTTTCTCTCTTTGAAGGGCCGAATTACATTTATAGAACATAATTGGAAAGTTGATATTTGGAATAAAGATTGGCATGCTAAACGTTACATTGCTCAACGCCAAAGTAACTTGGGAATGTTTCGTGTTCAACGAACTTTCAAACTTAAACGTCATATTGCTCAACGTAAAAGCAATTTGGGAATGTTTTGAGTTCAATGAACGTTCAGACTCAAACGTCATATTTCTCAACGTGGAAGCAATTTGGGAATGTTTTGAATTCAACGAACGTTTAGATTCAACCGAGATTTTGATACAAGACATCCAAGTATTTTTTTTAAATTCAAAATCATATTTGTAATATGTAAAAGGAGAGTTTGGTTTGACAAATGCGAAATCAAATACACATAGATAATGCAAATGTCAAATTCATTGTAATTTAGTAAAAGAAGAAAGTTTGATTTAATGACAAAAAATGCTAGCACCGATAAAATCTAAGGATGGTAAAATATTTCCGGCAAGACCAAAGCAAAAAGATGAAGACTATTGAACTATTGGTATTATATGATGCTTACCATGATATTTCCCAAGAAAATTAAGAAGATAAGGTAATGCCACGTGGCAATATGTTATCAAGCTCAAGAGCCTATATATTGAAGACAAGCTGTGGTCTGCATTAAGAAAAGGCAATGAGTCCTTCGAGGAGCAGGGACGGTAGCAGAGAAGAAACAAGGAGAAGAAGAAGCGCCGCCTCAGCGTCACCACTCAGGGACCGATCCAAAACCACTTCCTCGAGGTTGTCTCGTTCAACCACAATCAGCCCCTCCACCAGTCTCGTCGACGATGACCTCGTAACTGAAGCCACCTTTCTCTTTGAAGACCTCCAACTCTCTCCGGACTACCCTAGCCCTAACCCTAACCCAAACCCTCGAAGCTTCCCCTACAGTGTCAAGCAGCAATGCTGGGAAAAGGCCGAAAAGATCAAAGGACGAGACCCCGCTCGCTGGCGCAGGGACGCCCTTGGCAACATTGTCTTTCGGAAGCTCGTAGGTTGCCCCGGTTGCCTCTGCCATGATTTCGATCACATTGTCCCATACTCTAAGGTGATCTTTATTTTCGCTTTTTTAAATTTTCGGTTTTGTTTTCCGTCGTTTATGGCTAGCCCTAGTCTCCTACTGAAGGTGTATTGTATTGTATTCTGTCTTGTGCGATTCATCTGCTCTGTCTTGTGTGATTCATCTGCTTATGTTAATCAATTTCACTTTCAAAATTTGTATTTCTCTCTCTCGGTGTCCTTGTAATTGCGATATCACAAGTGTGATTTAAATCAATTTGGTTGCAATGAAACCGTATTTTTGGCGATTGTTGATGGTGCTGCCAAATTGATTAAAATATTAATTTTGAAAAGGAATCCTGTTATAAGCAATTACTTCCTGTTATGGCGACATAGTAATATCAAGTGGGTGTTTGGTACATTTGATGGATATTAAACAGTTGGTTCAATGTAAATAAAGTTAATAAAACTACATGTTTGAATTTGATGTGTACAACGGCAATTAAAATAAATGGTTAGAAGACTTTGCTGAGTGAGCCACAGAGTAACTTCAATAGTTTCAATATTAGTATGCTGCTGCATCAGTTCTATGTTCCCATGATCTAGTGCCAGATTGGTATGAACCAATGAACTTAACAGCTCAAAACATTTCTGAGAGGAACTGAACTGGGAACGAATATAGTGAGGTCAGAGAACTTTAAATGTGACTGATTATCAAGTGATTGCGTGGACTGTGGAGTACGTGCAAGTAGCTAGAGGAATGTTATATATGATAAAAATTAGTGGCATCTGGACTTTTGAGGTGCTCCTTCCAAGCCTTTAGTGAGCAAGAGGCATGATTGGAAGAAGAGTTTCTTCTATATAAGATGCTATATATTACTTCAATATTGTCTAGTGCTTGAAAGTTGAAATACAGAGTATTACCATACAAAGATGAAGCATTTGATACTCACAGTGCTTACTTAGTGAAGGTGCAATTATATAGCAAAAAGTTACTACCTCCCAAGTCCCAACACAATTTCTTTTTACTTGGTGCTTGACAATTGAATGTTGTGCTAAGCAGGAGATACATTGCTCGTTTCCATATAAGATGAATTGTTGTTAGTGAAATGCTCCTAATATCAATTGTTCAATAACTCAAAGCTTTCAACCAACTGCTATATGAAATTTGCAAGTCTAATTTCCTCATTTAATTGCATGAAAATAATATTTCAGTGACATATGATTATTTTGGAATGGATGATATATTAGAATATATGCATGCATGTTTTTTAACTTGCAATCACTTTTACTTTGCAATTTTCCTGTTCAGAATTCTGCATGTGCGTATTGCTTTTTTGTCTAACACTTATTACTTTTTATTTTTATTTTGCTTGTGCTTTTCTGTTAACAGATAAATGTTTGTTTTATAGTTTTTACACAGATAAGTATAAGGCCTAAGAAGACTAAGGTCTAAGAATATGTGGTGTAACAGAAGTACAGAACTCAGTCAGTGTAACTGTTCCCTCTATGTTTCCACTTTTCAGTCTGAATTGTTTTTCTTGTGAATAAATTCTTTGAATCAGTACGTAGCATATCACTGAAATGCACTCAAAATGAAACTGAAACCTTTATGCGCAATTAATATTACAAGAAGGTGTAGACAAAGAGAAACATGAAAAGAACCAACATAAATCTGAAATTCACCTCGTCTACAATCTCCAGGAAAGAACTATTAAAACACTGTTAGTATGTACTCTTGTTCCAAAACCGGGTTTGTGTGAAGTCCATTTCAATTTCTTCCCTTTTTGTGTACCTTTTCTGGCCATAATTTACACATGAGGAACACAGGAAGCATTCTCCAAACCATCCCGTATTCATATTTATGAACATTTTTTTTAAAGTTCCATCAATTTTTAAAGACTTTAAAAGCATGCAAACATAAGAAAGGAAAATCATTACTTAAATCCCCCCCCCCTTAAAATTCTCTTCCAGTCCCTTCCTTTTCCTTTGATTTCTTCCCTTCCCTTGCCCTCCTAACATATAAACATACCCTGCATGGCAGCAAGAGCCCATCTTGACACCAGACATCATTCAGTTAACAACTCATTGACTGACCTGGTCTTGATTTTCTATTTTGCTTATTCTCAATTTGATTGTTTTGTAAACTACAGGGTGGAAAAAGCACGCTGGAAAACTGTCAAGTGTTACAGGTAAGGTTCTCTCCATTTCTCTGTTTCCATTTGAAGGCATGGGGTAGGGGGCTTGTCTAATAGGATTTATTATATTATGTGCTTTACAAGGTGCCTTTTAGGAAAATCCTGTAAACATTATTCACTAAAGCCAAACATATTTTACCTGAGAGCCCATCCTGTTATACTACAGTGATACCGGTAAACTTGTTATAGGCATTTTTTTTACAGTAGAAAGTTAATAGTTATCCCCCATGTTAAATTCATTCTTGAGCAGCTTTTCTTATTCTTTTTGTGTTATAGATTATCCATTTAGAATTTCAAAATGAAGTTCTCTACTATAAAAGAACCACTTTTAAGTTTTAAGCGGTGTGTCGAGGGACTTCATTCATGTTTTTTCTTTTTTTTTGGTATGTTTATATGCATCAACCATTTTACTGTATCCAATATATGTTGCCTCTTTGATTCAGCACCCATGCCCTAGACCTAGAGTTTGGACATTAAACAAATCACAGACTTGGATGTATACCTTTACCAGAGCCATATAGAAGTAGGGCAAAACAGGCTTTTTGCTATGGCTATCAAAATGCAGTTATGGTGAAGTTGGATTGATATTGATGGCATATATTCAGCCGGTTCCCAAAAAAAGATACCTTTGCTCTTATTGGATACAAGCATTTAGATAACTCATCATCTGACATTTCTTTCTGTCTCTTCCATTACACTATCTCTTTATGACATCCAAATTTTCTAGGGATGATTCGCACCAGGATTGCTATTAATCTTATTAGATGTTGACATAATTTCCCTCATCCAAAATTGGCTTGTTCATGTCAGCTTTCATGTAGTTTAGTTTTGCGACAAAAGTTCACTCCCACTTCCAGTGTGGTTTGGATGCAAGTAGTAATATTAAGAAACAAGCTCTAGTTTATTTTCCTAACTAAAATAAGGAGTGATTTATGCTAGTTTATTTCTCTGGCAAAAATAAAAACAAGCTCTAATTATGTTCCATGTTTTTGCAGGCAACAGTTAATCGATCAAAGGGTAATCGAACAGAGATGTCCAAAGCCGAACTTATTCAGAAGAGTTCTTATTGTAGGGTTTCAGGTACTCACGACCCTTCCAAGACCCTTGTACGACTATAATGTTTATATTAGCTATATTAGTAATTGGAACTTTGTTGATGGAGTACTGGATGCATTACAGGTCGTGATATGGATCTTTTGGAAGTGTCAGCCTATGGCAATGTCCGGCATGGACCAGATTCTGGGGGTTGTAGAATCCAGTAAACAATTTTATCCATATTAATTTCGTGTTTGGTTGATTCCCAGACTTTTTTTTTTGGGGTTTTAAATGATTAATTGATGATCTTGTAGTTGTTCATCCTCACAAATCTTTTGAGGCTCCATTAAGTTTCAAGTTGAAACTGCAAAGAAGGCGATGACATTGTCATCTGTGAAACATACTGATCTATTGAAGAGTAGCTACGTATCCGCTAGCTCGCTCTCTCTCCGTAGAACTTTACGTCAAAGAATATTATTGCCTTGTTCTTCTTTTGGGCACTCTGATATGGAGAGCCGAGTTCGGTTACTTTTCTAGTTTTCTTGTCTGCTTCTGTTTGTGTTTTCATTTTTCATATCCTTCACAACATAATATCATAGCAACGTTTTATTGGCTTATTGCATTGAATATTGATTGAAAGTATAATATGATATGTACAGTTTGATCATAGCATATATTTGATAATTAGTAGTTTGATAGAAAAATCAATTAATTTTTAATGTTATAATTGGTTGGTATTTTTTGATAAAATAGTTAAAAATAATATTATTGCTACAAAAGTATATAAAAGTGTTATTACATTAAAAACTGTCATTATTATGTATCATTTTTTATTATAAAATTTTTATGTTAGTGTAAATACTGTACACCATCGGGTGCTAAGTCTTTTGTATAAAAATAAATTAATTTTATTTTTCTATCAATTTAAAATTAATTTATATGTTATATTATCAAGTTGCTGATGAGGCTAAAATTTTTTTATCTACTATTTACATTTTAGCAAAATCATAAGTTAGGGCAATAGAAATTATAATATTTCGTTGTTTCTTTTTACTTCGTGTCAAGTTCAATATGTTTGTCACTCACAAGTGCAATTGGAACCGAGTTTCCAATACTGGTGATTTGGAAAATAATTTGCTTTCATGCAACATTGCAGTACTTCAATGTGCGATTTTAGGGTATACTTTTAATTTGGATTTAAATTTTAATTTATCATTGAAATTTTTTTACATTATCAGATATTCATGTGACACTGTTAAACGATACTAATTATAATAACAATGACTTGGAAGGTTAAAGTTTTTTTTTTCAGTAATATGACAATACTTAATTGAATAATTGTGATTACACTTTTTTATGGTTTACTCCTGTGAGAAATTTCCCATGGCCATAGTAAGCATTACATGGAACAATTCCTAGTTGACATGTGTTACAATGTGTCCAACCTTTTATTTCCCTTGGTCTGTCTCTTTTTGCTCAACAGTTCTTCACCTTTTGCTGTTTTGCATCCATGTCAATCTCTGATTTTTGTCTGATTTAAACAAAATCAGTCTATCACCTAGTCTTGTTCACATGATTTAGTGAGGAAAATGGTTACCTCCCAATCCCATTCTTATTTGTTGCCTTTTTTATTTTTAATCAAAAGCAATGCTTTAACGTCCACGCTTTCTTCAATCCACCTTTCCACGAACTGTTTTTTCCCCTGCCTTTTTCTTTTCTCACGCGCGCCCCTTTTTGTGACACATGCTTGTCTTTTTGTTCTCTCCGGCAAGGCAATCCACATCATCAGTGCAAGTTCTTGCCATCCCTTGGATAAAAAGCAACCAAAATACGTTTCACTTTGCCGATGTTATGATCCAAAAAGTAAAAGCTTTTGACTTTCTTACTCCTTAAATAAATCACAGTTAGATATTAAGGGCAGGTAGGGAACCTTAATATTTTTGTTTCTTACTTGCAGGGAGATGTATCACTTAAAATATAGGACCATTCTCTACAAAAGAGAAAATAACAATTTGAAATTTAATTATTAAAATATTTTTTTTTCTTTCTTTCTTCTAACAAGATGATCCACTTACAAGACAAAATTTAAATCTGAAAATTATATCTACATGAGTTTAGTCGATTTAGAACATGTTTGGAGTAACGTTTGTGTCTCATAAAAGCCTCTTTAAAGTTCAAAATGTGTCTTTTAATTAGTGTCGTAATGTTTGACAATTTTGAAACAGAATTGAATTTGCATTTCAAACATGGTTTTGACACTCAACAGGAGAAGTAACATTTTGTTCTTTTTTGTAATGAAAGAAATTTATAAAATAATCCTCATACTTAACATTATATTATTATTTTAATAATATTTATCATTCCCTTATTAATAATTATCAATTAAAAAGTAATTTTTTTATCACCATATCCAAATAACATTACTTTTTATCAAAATCACTTTTTAAATAAAAGTTTTCAATAATAAATCACTATTCACAAATAAGTAAAATTAAGTTTATAAAATTAAATTTAAGCAAAATTTAATTTAAAGATACACGTAGATTTTAAAAATTTTGGTTTATGTAAAAGTTTCTGCGTCACCCGATCCTTTGAGGAAAAAAATGGTGAGATTTAAGAAATCAATTTATACACACACACACACACACACACACACACACACACACACACAACGGGTAGCTAGCACATTGAATTTAAATAGCAATGTGGTTCCTCCACTATATTTTACGTCCAATATCACTTTAAAAACTAGATTGATAGGTGATAGTGGGAAGTTGACTCCGACTCCATTGAAGTTGGCATTGGATTTGTTTAGAGATGATGGGAAAGAAGGATAAGAGCAGCAATGATTCTTGAATTACTTTCCCAGTAAGTCAACTTTTACAAGTGGCTATACTTAGTAAAACCGCGTCCTAACTAATAAGTGATTGTGGTTTACTCTTTTTCGTTATGACTACAATAATAATGTAGATGATGAAAAGGGAGGCGAAAATGGCTGACCAACTCCAATTTTCAAATCTAATACTAAAGAGTAAGAAGCACTTTAAGCCAATGGAAGAACTCGCTGGACCAATTGCATTGAACCAATTGCAAATGGGTGTGGCCTAAGCTCTAAAAGCATGAAACACTTTCGTCATGGCAAGCAATTTTGCCATAATTTGTCATGATCCAAGCCCGAGTGATAAAGACACAGCTTTGTATCTTCGCTTCCCTTTCTTTTTGAAACAGAAGCTCAGTTTGACGTGTTAAACTAGCTAAACGCCATTATTGGTAACCAAAAATTTTGGTGATGGAATTTGGCAGATTAGCTAACTCTCTCTGTCTTGGCTGCTAGTTTTTCACGAGTTACTGATGGAACAAAAGTGAGTTACGTTTAGGTACGAAAACTGCGATTTGATTATTGAGAATTATATTTTATAGAGAGGGTCATATCATTACCATTTTTAATTTAGTTTATGATACAATTTAAATAAACTGAATTTTGTAAGAATACCCTTACTTTATACTAAAAAAAATTTTGACTGTCAATTTGGTCAGGACTCTTCGGATAATATGGGTAGTGAATGTGTGGCTTTGGCTGCCAAAATTTTAGGGGATTCAACTACAATCACCAAACAGCAATCAAGACAATTTAAGTGATCTTTTTCAACAGAGTCCCAAGAAAAAAAAGGAAAATGAAAACTGCAGAATATCCTGAAAATGTGGGTAGTTTGGAGTGGAGGAGGCTAGAGATGATGAAAGTTGCGGCAAGCCATTTTTAATTTGTCGTGGCTACAACTGGACGATGATGCTTACTTCCAACGAACTATCTTTATTGTTTTAGTTCCCCTGTTAAGTTAAATTTGGCATAGGCTTGTGGAGGGAAAGACATGAGCAATTGCTTTCTTTTTGAAAAGGGGAAAGGCAAAAAGGAAAAGAGGAAAAGTCAAAAGTAAGGAGCCAAGAGGGCAGAGGATATCAATATGCGTGCTTCTTTTAGCATTTTGGGGTCCCATCCCACCTCATCTCATCCACTATGTGTGGCTTGTATTAGATTAAAGCTGAGAAAATATCTGAATGTTTTCTTTTGCGTGATTGATTAGGGACACGTGTTGGGCTGATTTTGATGTATCCACCCAAGTGCTGTGTAAGAAAATTTCGAAGGTAGCGTCTCATTGCCAATAACTGATATTTGTTTGTTTTAGAACTGGTTTCTTTTATAGGGGCGTGTTTTTATTTTGACTATCTTAATTTGAATTTTGGGTCACAGGATCAAGCTGCGTGAAGGCAAAATTCTTGAATTTGATTCTTATCGTGATTTTTTATATTCACTAATCATGGTGTGCCCTGTATAGTGGAACAACTTATCTACCTTAATTTTTTTAAAAAATAAATTTTCTTAAATATATTAGACTAATATAGGGATGTATCGTTGAAATTACTCGAGAAGAAGAAAACTTATGATATATATTTGAATGAAGGGGTATTAAAGGGAGGAAAGGAAAATTTTCTCATTTTAAGTAGATATATTCTTCATTTCAGAGGTTTTTTTTTTTAAATGTAAGGAATAAATTTGTGGATTATTATGTAACCCTTAAATTCTCTCTTATTTAATTTTATACAAATTTTATAATTTTCTCAATTTAATAATTAAAAATCACTCTTCTCTCCAAACTTAATAGGAATTATATTAGTTAGCGTATTTTATATTAGTTAATATACTTAGTTGCTTATTACTAATTAGTTCATAGTTAGCAAAGTGTATTAATAGATTCAAAAGTATTCAAATAAGGCATTAGAGAAATTAATTTATTGTTGTACAATTAAGATCAACTATCTTAAGGGATGGATGATAGGATTATGTAGATTGGGTCATTAGTACATAGTGTGCCCATAGTAATCAGTGTTTTTATTAAGAGTTGATTGATTATAAAGGGATAGCTTGAAAAGAAGCGATTTAGATAAAAGGTTACTTGATACTAAAAAGGTTCAGAGCGAAAGTCACCTTGACTGAGTATCTAAGTGGGAAACTAAGTGGACTATCATAAATATTAGCTTTTGAATATATATGCAATGTTATTTCTTACATTAAATAAACAAAGAAACTTAATGTTGTCCTTCCTAATAGATTAGGTTTTTAGGATATACTCTTCTTATAATTTGAGCCATAACAATACCCTTCATCTACAAGTACCTTTAGTTAGTTTGAAGATACCTTTTATAGTAAGAAAAATATTTTTTTTTTCAAATAAGTGGATATCTAATTTATGAGTAATGCTATATAGCTAAAAAATATTTGATAAAATTTAGTCAAAATTACATAAATTCAAATTAAAGATTATTTTTGGATATGATAAAGTGATAAAAATTACTCATCTATCTAAAAATGTCAATAAATATACTAATACATTATGTTAAACATTCTATTAAATTAATTATTATGGTTATCTCGTATTTTCAATAATAAATTTAAGCATTGAATTAATAGAAATATATAATTAATTTGGATCTAAAAAAAGAAATATATAATTAATTTATCAAAATTTACTTGACGGGACTGAATTTAAAAATATTAAAACAATTGTCACTTTTTATTAGTTGAATAAGCAAATCACAGGATACACCATGTTTATGCAAAAAATTTCCTACAAAAGAAGACTTCCAAAACAGGAGAGATCATTATCGAAACAGGGGAACAATTCCGCGTTTTTATCACCACTCATATGTCAATGGGATCTTTGACATGCAGGTTAAAACACTGGCCAATTACATCAATAAGTATAATTTTGATGCACTATCACTTAAGAAAATTTTTTAAGTATATCAAAATAAAATAATATTTCTACATCATATCATTTATTATGTGTTATATTAGTTGCGTAATGAGAGACAACATTGACTCACACAATTAATGTATCATGCATTTAATAGCATAGTATAAGAAAATTGTCTCCCATCATATACAATTTATAATTTTTCATTACTTAAAATCCCATTTCTTGTGCATGTCCCTGATCAAATTAGTCTATGACCCAATATTTATATAGAAATTGAAGGTAATAATGAATATAAAATTGAGAAACCCTAGTACTTGTTATTAATAAATACGTGTCTGCAATTGTTAATATAACATGCAAAAAAACTATACTTTTTTATTTTAAATTCAGAAGCTTACTGATTATTTGGCAGTATAACAAAGCACACGACACATGAGTATTACAAGAGTATATCCACTACTTTCACGCCGTATTGTTTGTGGTGATATTCCTTATTCTGTAATTTTTTATCTGGTCTTTCCATAAAGCAGATACCTCTTCCTAGTGGTTCAGATACAGACCGGGGGGAGGGAACTAATCACAAAGCAAAGTGTCCATTTTTCTACTAAGAACCAAAACATCTACAAAAATGGGAAGGCCCATTTTCCCGTTTCATAAGAAAATACAATACCTCTGGATTTTTTTGACATAGTAAAGATCTTTTCCATATCTAGCCAGTATTTCACATATATATATGTACATGAACTCAGACTCAGCAAACTAAGCACATGAAAAGGCACCTGTTCATAGTGTCAAATGAAAAGAAATACAAAATTAGTTCACATCCCACTAGAAACTCCTCACAGATTAGTTCCCCCACTTATGCTGAGGACATCAGGGACTACCACCCTTCGCTTCTTTCCAAGGTCAATGACGCCAATCAATGCCCATTACTGCAAGATGGTCACCGTCTCTTGCTCACTTGAGAAGAAGTGACAACTCATCTAACTTGGTACAAGACTGGCGTCTCACAGGGTGCTAATTCAGGAGTTCTCGTGAAAATTAAGGGATCTAGACAAAGCTGCAGGGTTAGCCCGCAACACTGGAGAGGTTTCAACAACGTGATTCTTTTCGTCCTTCTTTGATTGGAAGGCCTTGAACATACCTCCCCCACTCGCTGATTCATTCTTAATTCCTAGAGTTGCCCATATAGAACTCTTTGCAGCTTCACTTGGATCATCAATTCTCAAAGTTTTGGGAATCAAAACACACCCGTTTCTCTGCTTTGGTGGTTCTTCTTTGGGTGAACAGTCTTGTTTAATCATGTCACCGTCCCGCGAGTGCTTCCCCAGAGTCGGAGAATTTGGACCAGAGCTTGGAGACGTTGGGATTGAAGCAGAGGAATGTGAGGAAAACCAGGGAACATTCCAATTCCCTGGCACGCCGCAGTTCCAAAAAGCAGCAGCAGGATAGAATGACAGGGGAAATCCTGCAGGACACAAAGCAGCTGAGGGAACTGGAGGGTTCCAGGGATAAGGCCAGGGAACACTAGGAAGGCATGGAACTTGAGGAAGGAAGCCATTGCTCTGGAGTAAAGGTTCTTGGGAGGTACTTTTCCCACTTTCTCCCACGGAATTTGAAACCGTAACAGAAGATGCACTCGAGCAGTCGTCACCATTTTCCCCACTTTTGCAAAGAACGGGAATTCTTTGATCCTCAGAGCCATGAAACCCATTTCGTGTGTCATTAAGAACCTTTTTCTCTCCAAGATTCAGTACGGATGCCATGGAGTCACAAATTGTTGCATCTAATCCAAAGCTGAGGACTCTGCCATTGCTTTTCAACGTGGGAAGGTGAGTTCCATTAGGAGCATCAATTCTAGCTGCTTGAAGAGCCTCAGAAATGGTGATGTGGCGATAATGCGAGGAAGAGTTCTTGTTCTTTCGTCGTCCTGCCCCCACTGGTACATTCCTCATGGTGCCACCTGCAGTCCAGTATCTTTGACAGGCCTTGCAGAAATAACGTGGCTGATTGATATTGTAATTGTTATAGTAACAGAATTTAGTGTCCATGCTACTGCAGCGGGGACATGGAAGTAGTTTATCTGGCTTCTTCAGTTTCTCTTGCGAGTTGGCTGCATCGCTTTGTTCCTTCTCTGACTTGCTACTCTTTGATTTTGCAGTTTCTTCGTCTATGGAAGGTGTTTTTGGGTTCACAATAGCCTCGGGCGATATCCCTGAATTCTTAGTCTCTTCTGCATTTGGAGGCGGATCAGTCTCTTTCTCTTTCTCAGTAACTTGTTCAGCTCGAGGATCCTAATAATTTGACAAAACTTTTTGCTTAATGAGTGAAATATACACCACAGAAATAAAACCAAGATACGTATATAAAGATTCACAATTTTATGAAACGAAACAGCTTTATAACACCTAGAACAGAAGCAAGGGACGGCATGAAGAAGGCAGAAGAAAATTAAAATTATTTTATTTCACTTTTTTTCCTTAAAAAATAAAAAACTACAAAATTTATATAAAAACCCATTTCACAAAAATTTCTTCTCATTTTTACCTCCAAATCAAACATACACTAACAGTAGAATCTATGGCAGACAGTGAAAGCTCTGTAATTTAAGATTCTTCAACACAGTACCCAAGAAATTAAAAAACAAAAACTCTAGAATACATCAATCCCAAGGGTTAAGAAAATGTTTGTTTCAGGAATTCAAGGAGACCTTGACAATTTAGCTCTGGGCTGAATGTTTCAAGCAAAAAATATATTCATTACATAGCTAATAAAGGTATAAAAATGAATTAGATCCTTATAGCCACATAGTAGATTATATACAGAGAGATTTGGGTAGGAGTAGGACTGTACCGACAGAAAATACTGGTCTTAAGCAGGACCAGACAGTTTATATGTATTGAAACAATAAAGTCAAGATGTGAAAAGAAATAGTCAAGTTCCTGTTCCTCAGACAGATTTGTCTGAAATTGTTCGGTAGATTCTTGTAATCAGTACTAAAACGTCAAAATGTTTAACAAAAACTTCAAAAGAAAAAGAAAAAAAATCATAACCAGCAAAATTCGAAATTGAGAAAAAATTTACTGTCCGTGAACGGTGGAAATAAACTTCGCTCTGATTCCTTATTCCTTAACAAGGGAAGGAGGTTACAGAACCTAAAATCTTGACCAGAGCCAGCTTGTGGAATTGTAATGCAAAAAAAAATTATTTTTTTTACCAACTGTTCTTTCAACACTCTGTTTAAGTTCCAAACACTGAAACTGATATAAAAGCAACGCCAGATAAAATATAGTCCTAAATTTCGCAATTGGAAACATAGACAATACTAATTTTCAATCGGGAAAAAAATGATTTTTGCATTCGAATAGCAACTTAAATAAGAAAAAATTTAAAAATTCAAGTAAAAACGAAAATCAGGAAAAAAATTTCAAAAATCAGATAAGAGGTGAAAAACTGAAAATTTTGGCACCGGGAGCTTACAATAAGCAATAAAAGGAAAATTGAAAAGGTAAAACCGACCCAAGAGTTGTTTAAGCATTTCAACGAATGGGTCATCCTCAAACTTGTATGGTTGTATCTATAACATCACAAAAAACGTTCCTTGTCTCTTAATCATTTTTTGACTCACTATACCAACTGTACGGTACCTTGTCTCCATGGTCTTTCTCCTCTTCTGGCTCTTGTTGTTCCCCGTCATCGCCGTCTCCGTATTCCCCTTCTTGTTGTTGCTCTTCTTCTTCGTCGTCGACATCCATCGCCGCCGGCGAGGTAGAGTGGTCGGCGACGGCGGCAAAGGCAGGAGCGTCGGCATCGCCGGGAAAGGGAATCTTCTGGCCGAAGAGCTTAATTGCAGGGTCGTGCATTTTCCGGGGATCCAAACAAAAACGGTGTCGAAAACGCGCGAGATTGTAGTAGACTTGTCGTGGGTTTGGTTTGGGGTTTTGATCTCAGTTGGCAATGGAGGCACGTCGAATTGGATTTTGATCCGTTTAAACCAGAGGTGGGTGCCACGTCAGCCAGAGGTTTCGATTCTTGGCCACAAGAACTTGTGGCCTAAATTAGATTTTCTTTTCTGAGCGTTGATCCTCTGTAGCACACTCGTTTCGTGCACCTGGTTGTTTCCATGTCAGCACTTTTTTTTTTTTTTGTTCTTTGACTTTGAAGTCTCTCCAAGTTCATCGTCGGTATCAAAACTCTGGCCCCGCGGCTGATGATGTGGCATAAAGTGATTGGTAACAGTTCACAAGAACTTTTTTTTTTTTGGGAATATTTGAGCAGGCAGAGTTGTGCCTATTGACTATTTTTGAAACCTGATTAAGGGCAAGCGCTACTGTTTGCATTTTTCAAAAACTAGTAAAGAAAATGAATATTTTTTAAAAGGTAAAAAACAATGAAAAGAAAAGCCCTTTGGCATCTCTTTTTAAGTCTTTCTTCTCTTCTTTATGCTTTGTTTCTAACTAAAATTTGAAGATGAAGAAAATTATGTAGTAATATGCTTATTTAATAAAGTAAACCAGTCAAACAGGGTTGGCTGGCTGGTACAAGGGAAAAATAAGAAGAAAAAAAAGAAGAAGAAGCTAATTTTAGGTCATTATTCTATCACTCTGACATGAAGGAGTCATGGTTTTGTTCCTTTTTACTTATTTGTTTATCGGCAAAGAGCAAAAGCCACGTACTTACATGATACACATTGAATTGAAAAAGGCTTCATCCAGTTTTGCTCTGTTGAAAGATTTTATAAGAAAGTATAGTTTAAGTATCTCAATTTTTATACTTCAATTAATTTGAGACCTAATTTTTTTTATTTTTTAATCAAGAATTTCAAGTAATTTTTAGTCATCGAAAAATATTTATGTCAAAAATTAAAATTACATGTCACTAAATTAATATTAAAGGTTAATAAAGATTAATTAATAATGTTATATATTCATTGAAAAAAAATATAGCTAACTTTTTTCTAATTTATTTGGAAACAACCAAAAGAAATTGTTGCCACATATGCCTTCACATTAACTCAAGTCAAAACAAGTTAACCTACGCCATCTCTATTTAAAGCTAACCCGTGAAAGGTTGAGACAGGACTAGTTGCCTCCTGAATCTATGCATTTTTACGTAACTCACGAAACTCCAACCTGGTAGACTAGGATAAGGCTAGGTTGGGCACCCACTTTGTTACCTCTTGTTACAAACATACATGTTCATTCTTCAACTCTATAAGTTGAACACCTAACAATATGTATACAAGAGATAAATCAAAAAACAAAGTTATATATTTTTTAAATATATAAAAATGTGAACTATTTTATTATATTTTTATTAATATTTAATATTTTTTTAAAATTTAATAAAAATAATCAACATAATAAATATTCAATGATTGAATTGATAAGAAATATATTCTATTAAAAATTATTAAATGGTAAGTATCTTAAATCTTACATTGATATCAACTAAATGAGAAAAATAAATTTTAATTATTAAATTTATATGAATAATTAGAATTAAAATTTTAAAAATAAAAAGATCTCAATTAGTTTTCATGGTCTACCAAACTAGTTGATTAATTATTTCCTTACATGAAAATATAGGACTTCTAAGTATGTTTATTCTGTAATTAAATAAAAATTTTAGTTTTAATTTACTGTTAGTATAATTTTTTTTTATATAATCATCTAATCACAAATAATTAACATTAAAAGAGTTAATTTTTTAGATAATTATCATTTAAGTAATTTAACAAGATATAATTATATAATAATATAAAACTTTTTATATTAATAATAAATTACAATTAAATTCTTAAATAAATTAGATATTAGACAGTTTGAAAATATATTTTATGTTTGTTTTAACCCCTAATTTCTCTTTCAACGAATTAACTGTTTTGCACACAAAATGAATAATCAATTCTCTTAATCAAATTGTACAAGATATGACCTAAGTAATCGACAAGGACTGAAATTTGAGGTTTTTCTATTCTTTTACCCTTTTTAAATTTCGTGTCTTGTCTCAACGAAACTTGTCTGCTGATTAAAAAGCTCCAATTGACTCTCACCAACTCGCAGACCTGTGATTTGGAAGCAAATGGATTTGCGTGGGAAGACGGAGAAAAAGAGAAAGCAGTGTTGGAAAAGTTACACATACAACATTGAAAAAAAAAAAAAAACCAATTAGGGAAGCGAGGAATGTGGCTAAACTAAGGCTAATAATGCCAATGCCAATCTAAAGAGAAAGAGAAAAGGACCAAAAGAAAAAGATCGATGTGTCTGTGCTCTTTTGCCACATCAGCACCTGGCATTTCCCATCTGGGTTCACTTTTATAATCGGAGTTCATGTGAAAGTTGAATAGATTGTTAAAATATTCAAATCAATTCGCACGTGGGTCGGACACGCTTCCCAGTTGTGGGCGCGTGCTGGCCATCCAACGCAACCTCCACAAACGGGACACGTGTCCCCCTAAGTGGGGGAATTTTAATATAAACAAAAAATAAGTATTGGTACACGTAAGGGCCAAAAGCTGCTCAATTAGTTTAATTGGTTTTGATTAAATTGATAATTAGACTAAGATTAACACTAACCTGTAGTCTAACCTTTTGTGATTAAAGTTGCTTTTGATAATGCGTGGGCGGTTGAGGATCAGGGTCACTTAAAAAAACTCTTTTAATATTAAGGATCAGCCAAAACCTTGATTGGGACCCACGCATTGAACTTTATTGGTATAGTATTAGTATATGCCCCTTAATTATAAAATAAATAAATATATAGACCAAGAGCAAGATAGTATGCAAACGCTACATTCAAAAATATAAGACCAAACCATGCAACTTCATGTATGAAAATTCAATTCACGCCATATATCTTTGCCATTGACTCATTCTTCCCTTTTCGTTTCTTCTAATATAGGAAAAGCTCGTGAGGTTTAGTTTAAGATGACTGCATTAATTCAATTAATCACATATTAATCAATACTCACATCATTTGTGAGGTCGTTTGAGTTAAAATCCATTAATTGATGTGCGCTGATCTGTCTTGTAACTTAATGATCGTGTATCATATTGATGGGATTGCTTTTTATTTTGTTCGTTTTGCTTTTATTAGTATTGATTAATATGTGATTTGATTGAGTATTAAGGAAGTGCCACTGTGCAACCTACCCGCGTCAACTAAACATGATACACCTAGCTTTTAAGATACTAAAAGTTTTCCTGAAGTGGTCCGAAAATATTCTTATCCCACAATTGAAAAAAAATTTAAGTGTTCACCTTGTGATCCTTAAGCATAATAAAGGATTAAATCACTAAATTAATCACTAAAAAATTTCACTAATTTTACATTAATTTTTAAAAAATTTAAATTTTATCGTAATTCTTAATAAATAATTTTATTATTCAAATTAATTTTTATTTAGATATTAATATGATTAATTTTTAAATTATTTAAAAATTAATTTAAATGATAAAATGATATGTAATAAAATTAAATTTTTTTAAAAAATAATATAAAATTAATAAAATATTTTGATACTAATATGATGATTTAGTTCGTAATAAAGTGTTTGCTCTTCTACCACGTGACAAGCCTCTGTATTGCTTAAACAAAAAAAAAAAGGAAAAGTACAAGTGTATAATCAAAATAGAATAACTAGTCCAAACAACTGAACAAAGATGGGCAAGGGTGAGGAACTACTGTACTGGATCCAAGCTTGGGCTAGCCTTCACTCAAGACCTTATGGTTGTTGGCCTATTCCATACATGATGACGTAAGAATACCAACGGTTTGGTTATGCCTTGGAACTTGGAAGGGTGATCCATTATGCACTTACCCCAATCTTCCTATTAAGAATATTGCCATTGTTAATTGCTCCTAAAGAACCACTAGCCGTTGACCAAAGATAAAGATGCTTCAAAAGAACCACTAGCCCACAATTGGCAGACAGGTTCAACATTGTATTGGGCTATGCTGAATGCTAGGTTGTGGCCCAAAAAAAAAGGAATGCTGGGTTGTAGATCCAAACAAAAAAGGCTGGGTTCAACATGTGATGCTAATGATGACCAAACTTTGACCCAAAAAAAAATGATGCCAAAAAAAAAGAAAAAAAAACATGTGATGCTAATTGAGTACTAGATTTTTCAACATATATTTAGAGTATTTTATTTATTTAATTACATGATTAATGGCCAAAAAAATTAAAATTATTTTATTGGATACACTTTCAATTTTATTTAATTAGAGATGTTTCTTGTAAGAGTTTTGTTTTTCTTTTTTTTAAAATTTTATTTGATGTACAGTATAAAGTACGCAGTTTGAAAAGGAGTTAATAAGGAGTCACTGTTTCTGCACCGGAAGAAAAAATAGTCATCGTTAACACCAGTGTGGAGTTACACAAATTTTCTTGAGGAGGCCAAAAGAAAAAGAATAATAAATATTCAGCAAAATTATACTAAAATTAGATAATAATTAAAATACAAATAAAAAATAAACAATTTTATATAATTTACTAAAAGGGGTAAAGAAGAAGAACTTACAATTTTATAGTCAATAATTTTTTTTTTTGGGGTGGAAGAATGTGTGTTTCTATTGACCAGTGTGACAGCGTATGGTTATGGATGAGAGGCCGAAAAAAAATTGTGGAGTCCAACCCATATTTAAACTAATAATATATGTATAATCTAGAGGTTTTTTTCAAGGTGGTTATACCCCTGCATGCACCAGTGAGACTCCACCCCTAGTCAACATATAAAAATTGTTATACTATCACTACTTTTACACAAAATACTTGTGAAATAATTTGTAAAGCATATACACACTGCATGATATTAATATACTGGACGCATTTATAGTTTGAGTTTCATAAAAATATAAAAAAAAAGTCTAACTTTTGTAAATCTTAAATTTACGAAATTTTAATATTACAAATAATTTTTTAAAACTTTCAAAATATATAAATTTGATTGATATCACATATTATCGTAATTTTTTATAATTTTATTCCTAATGTTATTTTTTATGCTGTTAATATAGATTCTTTTATATATCAAGTAAATATAAAATATTAATTCATATTAGATAATTCTTTTTAAGACAAAAGAGCAATCGGATCATTTAAAATTTAGGTTATTATAAATTAGTACCATAAATTTTAAAATTATCTTAATTAATACTCAAACTATAAGAATTATCTAAATTGATCATTTCGTTTATTTTTCATTAAACCATTTAACGAAAACATAGTCATGTATATGTAATTTTTAATGACATGATATTATAATCCCCATCACATTTAAATAAATTTGAATTTTTTATTTTTTATTTTTATTTTATTCATTTTATATATTTATTTAACCATCTGATTTTAAGAAATTAAAAGAAAAATATGTTTTACTTAAGAAAAAAAATAAGTATTAATTAAGATGAGTATTTAACCATCTAGAAAGATTAATTTGGGTCATACAAATATATAAACATCTTAAAGGATAAATTTGGATAATTTTTATAGTTTAAATATTAATTAAAATAATTTTAAAATTTGTAACGATAAATTACAAATGACTCAAAATTTAACGAGTGCGAGTATTTTTTTTCTTTTTTTTAATACTGAATGGAAACCATGTTAATAAATACTAACAAATTGAGTAGTACTAATTTATATTATTTATTTTAATAGTTTAAATAAATTTATTATATAGCAATTTTATACCTTAATTTATTTTTTATAAATTAAGAGAGATTTAAATTTCAAAAGCAATTAAAGAAGAAAAAAGAAAAAGAGATACTCAAAATGAAAGAGATGTTAGTTAAAAAATCTAAATGATCTAATCATGCTTATAATACACTTCATAAAGCAATTAGATCAAATGCGAAAAAATAGGATCATAAATACCTCCGGCCATTGCTGTAATTTTTAAAGCTCCGAACTTTGGTTTCAGTGGTGCTTCTAAGCTTTCACTCTCGTCACTTTGATGGTGTATGTCAGACTGAATACGAAAGCAAGCTCAGGGGCCCGAAAACCATGAAACACACATCCTCTTAAATAGCTTCTGCCCATCACAGAAGCAGTTGCGGACGTGCAACCGAAGTGGGCGTTTTTCTGAACGAGGAATGAACGCGAAATGCGGACGTGGAGAACGTGGACCACCTTAAGACTTAGTCTTCGGAATTCCGGCCAACGTTTCCGAAGACTTGGTCTTCGGAGTGGTTCTTAGAACCATTCAAACATTCTCCCACTTGGTCCACATATTCCATCATATACTACAGTGAGAGATAAAATACATGAATCATGGCGATAGGTCCTCTAAAGGTGAGTATTATCTTCCATGTATCACAATGTATCATATTTCTCAAGCCCATATAACTTAATGAATAAACTCAATGTTTTATTCTAGGTCCAAACTTTATTGATATTTCTCAAAATGAAAAATAAATGAATATGCGCATAAACTGAAAATGAGAAAACATCACAAATAGAGTTTCATTAAAATAATATCGTTTTTACAACGAAAACTACATAAGGGAACCAAGTCCCCATTCTATTTACATGATCCTTAAATTTTCAGTGGTGGCATGCCTTTAGTTAAAGGATCAGCAATCATCAATTCAGTGCTAATGTGTTCAATAACCACTGTTTTATCTTTAACACGTTCTCTTATGGCTAGATATTTAATGTCGATATGCTTGCTTCGACTACCACTTCTGTTATTCTTAGCCATAAAAACAGCAGCTGAATTGTCACAATATATTCTCAATGGCCTAGAAATCGAATCCATAACTCTAAGCCCAGAAATAAAACTCCTCATCCATACACCATGTGAGGTAGCCTCAAAACAAGATACGAACTCAGCCTCCATAGTGGAAGTAGCAGTCAAGGTCTGCTTGGCACTTCTTCAAGACACAGCTCCACTAGCTAGCATAAAAACATATCCTGAAGTTGATTTTCGTGAATCAATGCAGCCAGCGTAGTTTGAATCAGAGTAGCCAATCACTTCCAAATTATCGGTTCGTCTGTACATAAGCATGTAGTCCTTGGTCCCTTGAAGGTATCTCAACACTTTCTTTGCAGCTCTCCAGTGGTCTAAACCTGGATTACTTTGATATCTCCCTACAACAACAAATGCAATGTCAGGTCTTGTGCAAACCTGAGCATACATAAGGCTTCCAACAACTGAAGCATAGGGAATGTTCTTCATTTGTTCCCGTTCAAGATCATTTTTGGGGCATTGGTTCAAATCGAACCTGTCACCCTTTACAATGGGAGCTACACTTTGTGAACAATCCTTCATCCGAAATCTCTCTAAAACTTTGTTGATATAGGTCTCTTGAGACAAACCGAGAATACCTCGAAATCTGTCTCTATATATCTTGATGCCAATAACATAAGAGGCATCACCCATATCCTTCATGTCAAAGTTTTCAGAGAGGAATTGTTTCACCTCATATAGTAAACCTTTATCATTGGCTGCAAGTAAAATATCATCCACATATAGAATAAGGAAACAAATCTTACTCCCACTAACCTTCTGGTATATACATTGATCCATAATGTTCTCCACGAAACCAAATGAAGAAATGACATCATGAAATTTCAAATACCATTGACGGGAGGCTTGTTTCAATCCATATATGGATTTCTTAAGCTTGCACACCAAATGCTCACCATCACTAGAGGAAAATCCTTCTGGTTGTTTCATGTAAACCTCTTCCTCTAGATCTCCATTGAGAAATGCAGTTTTCACACATCCATTGTTGCAACTCTAGGTCAAAATATGCAACTAATGCTAGAATGATACGAAGAGAATCTTTCTTAAGATACAGGAGAAAATGTCTCTTTGTAGTCGATTCCTTCCTTTTGATTAAATCCTTTGGCTACGAGTCTTGCTTTATATCTCTCAATGTTGCCTAATGAGTCCCTTCTTTGTCTTAAAGACTCATTTACATCCAATGGCTTTTGTACCATCAGGCAACTGAACAAGATATGAATTTCTTAAGCTTGCACACCAAATGCTCACCATCACTAGAGGAAAATCCTTCTGGTTGTTTCATGTAAACCTCTTCCTCTAGATCTCTATTGAGAAATGCAGTTTTCGCATCCATTTGTTGCAACTCTATGTCAAAATATGCAACTAATGCTAGAATGATACGAAGAGAATCTTTCTTAGATACAGGAGAAAATGTCTCTTTGTAGTCGATTCCTTCCCTTTTGATTAAATCCTTTGGCTACGAGTCTTGCTTTATATCTCTCAATGTTGCCTAATGAGTCCTTCTTTGTCTTAAAGACCCATTTACATCCAATGGCTTTTGTACCATCAGGCAACTGAACAAGATCCCAGACTCCATTAGATGCCATAGAATTCATCTCACCCTTCATAGCATCGTACCATAAATTTGATTCTTTACAACTCATGGCTTGTGAAAATGTTTCAGGATCATTTTCGGCCCCAATATTATAGTCAGATTCCTGTAGATACACAATATATTCATTAGGTATCGCTGATCTCCTTATTCTAGTAGATCTCCTTAATGTTGCATGATCTTCTTGAGGAGTTTGTTGTTCAACTGGTTGAACAATAATTTCTTGTTCCTCATCAGCAACTTGATCCACCAGATCAATATCAGCATCTGATTATGGATTCTCAATAACTGGTTGTACAATACCCGGTTGAACTAAAGGGGTATTATGAACAACAACCAATCTCATGCTTGAAGTGGATGGTTGAGCATCCGAATGATCTTTCTCAGAAACAAAGTCTCCAGATTGATCGCTCCCACTGATCAAGTCATTTTCTAGAAATTGGCATTTCTAGATTCCACAATCCTAGTGGTGTGAGATGGACAATAAAATCTGTATCCTTTAGACCTTTCAGCATATCCAATGAAATACCCACTAATGGTCCTTGGGTCCAGTTTCTTCTCTTGTGGGTTATAAATTCTAATCTCAGATGGACATCCCCAAATGCGTACATGTCGCAAACTTGGTTTCCAACCCTTAAATAACTCAAATGGCGTCTTTTGGGACAGCCTTAGTTGGAACTCGGTTTTAATATGTATACAGCCGTCTTCAGCGCTTCAAACCCATAAGGACTTAGGTAGCTTAGAGTTACTAAGCATACTTCGCACCATATCCAATAATGTTCGGTTTCTCCTTTCTGCTACACCGTTCTGATTTGGAGAACCAGGCATGGTGTATTTGGGCAACTATCCCATGCTGTTCAAGAAACCTCGCAAATGGACCAGGTGCTTGTCCATCTCCAGTGTATCTACCATAATATTCTCCACCTCTATCTGATCTCACGATCTTGATTTGCTTACCGCATTGTTTCTCTACTTCAGTTTTAAAATACTTTGAAGGCATCTAATGCTTCATACTTATTATTAAGCATGTAGAGATACATGTATCGTGAATAATCATCTATAAAAGAGATGAAGTATTTTTGACCATATGCATCCATGTCTGGAACAACAAATATCTGTATGTATGATTTCTAACAGTTCGGTACTCCTCTTGGCACCTTTCTTTGACTTGTTTGTCTGCTTTCCCTTAATGCAGTTCACACAAGTTTCAAAATCAGTAAAAATCTAAAGTAGTAAGTACTCCATCATTTACCAATCTCTTAATTCTCTGAATGGAGATATGTCCTAATCTCCGATGCCACAACATAGAGGAATCTTCATTTTCATACATCGTTTCATGCCAACATTAACATGCATAGCGTCATAAGTAGTGTCATTTCGCAAATTAATAATAGAAAAGACCATCAGACAATGTCCATTCCCAACAACTTTAGATTTATAAACAAATTGAAAGATGTCTCATAAAATGAAAAGGAATAACCAAAAGGTACAAGTCTTGAAACTGAAATTAAGTTCTTAGAAAAGTTAGGAACATAAAAGGTCTTTTCCAAATACAAATTAAAGCCACTACTCAAAACTAAGCTGCAGGTCCCTATAGCCTCCACAGGTGAACTCATCTTGCTTCCTGAATAGATGTAAAGTTCACTTCCTACTGGCTTCCTTAGGTTTTGCATACCCTGCAAGGTATTTGAAACATGGATGTAGAACCAGAATCAATCCACCATGTGTTATGATTAACATCAAACATATTAGATTCATAACAAACAAATGAGGTTGACATACCTTTCTTCTCAAGCCATTGTTGGAATTTAATACAATCCTTCTTCATGTGCCCCTTCTTTTTACAGAAGAAACACTTGGATTCCTTCTTAATTCCACCTTGGGTGGTATTTTACCTTTCCCTTCTTCTTGGCTTGGCTCTGATCCTTCCTTTCAGTTGTCATCATGGAGCTCTCTCCCTGTTCCATTGCAATCTCCCCTCTCTTGAACACACATGGTCAAGAGTTCATTAATAGACCATTTTTCTTTATGTGTATTATAAGATATCTTGAAGGACTGTATGCGGTGGAGAGTATTCAGAATGAAGTGCACAAGGAAAGAATCAACATATCCACCTCAAGATTTTTCAACTGAGCCGCTATATCTCGCATTATGCATAATGTGTCACGCACAACCTCTTGTAGTAGTGAGCTTTCATGGATGAAAATTTCAAATCAGGGTACTTGCCAAATTTGTCCGAAGACTCAAATTGCTCATTTATGGCCTTAGAAGTTCCCTGACATTGCTATGCTGCTCGACTGAACCCCGAATGCCAGCAGATATTTTAGTCTTTATGAACATGACAGAGAGACGATTAGATCGCTCCCATTTTTCATAAAGATCAACATCATATGGTCACACTATTTCAGATCTGTGGCGGTTCATCTTCCTTATACATAATCAATGTCCATCCAACCCAATTGAAGAAAATTCTCTCCTTCCAAATCTTGTAATTACATCCCTCAGTTCGGAATTTCACATTGCATATCAGAGAAATTCACAGGCTGCATGACTGCAAATAATAAACGTACATGCTTATAATTTAAAATTGGACTAATAAACCATATATCATGTTTTACCAATGTAAATCATGCTTGAAAATCATAATCTAGTGACATATTTGCCTGTGGGCTAAAATCTAAATTCAATAGATTCATATAGAACTTTATGATAAAAATTTATCAAAATATATTTCCTAACCCTGTGGGTAATTAAGAAACAACTTGATATTTTATCCTAATTAATCATAAAATACAATAAAATTTCGTGGACAAAAAATTATATCACATATGATCAATTACAATTAATGTCATATACCTTATGAACCTAAAGATTCTTAATATAAATTTAAATAATTAAAGATGTTGTGGCTAATCTCTAATAATTAATTAGATAGTCCACTAGACATTAATTAATTTCCAGACATAAATTATTGTAATAAACAGAAGCAATAAATTAAATGCCAATTTTTTCATACAAACGTGTTTCAGAATGGTTAAAATCAAATAAAGCTGCAATTCATACCAGAAGTAGGCGCAGCACAAACTGGTAGAGGAGGTGCAGTCTGCAGTCCTGGTTCGAACCCAGCAGGACCAGAGCTATTATTTTTCAAGCATCAAAACGACAGCAAAACGACTTGTCGTTGACCTCAGAGTTCAAAACGACTTTGTCGTTTATGTCATTGAAGAGAGACGCTCCGACCCAAAACGACTTATCGTTTATCACAGACCCCAAAACGACTTGTCGTTTATGT